>PYAF01001601.1:114342-144609 GCA_007407185.1 Glycine tomentella | reverse complement strand
TGAAAAAAATTACAAGAATGAAAATGAAAAAATATGCTAAATTGTAGGAATTAAAAATGTATTTAAGCCTAAAATATTTTAGCATAAATATTATTATATATTGTTTTAGTATCTATTATTAAAAAATAATAAAGAATTTTTGTCAAGAATTTACTTATTTACATAAATATTTAAATAAAATTTAATATCACAAGCAATGAGTTGAATAAAATCAAATAATCTAAATGATTGATTAAAGTTAATTATTAAGGTGATAGTATATATATATATATATATATATATATATTAAAGTTAATATATGTAGATTAAGATATTATAAATCGTAATTAAGAAAAAAAGTAAGATCATTTTATAATGTTCGGAACCAATAACGATTGATATAAGTTTTGATGATTTGTATTTCTTAATTAAATGATTTAAGATTTGAATGTTGATTGATTCTTGTATATGAAATATATCTTATTGAGATGAGAATATTGTCAAAAACTTTTATATTGGTCTGAACATGTTAACAAACATAAATAACACGTTCAGATCAAACAGCGGAAGCGGAAATAGAAAAAAATAAATTTCAAAGGTACCTACCTCAGCTATTGCTATCAATCTTCAAGTAACCTTTAGAGTTTTAGTTTTCCAATCCTTCACTCGCTCAAACTCGATGGTGTGTTTTTTCTGAAGAGATGAGTAGGCTTGATAATCTAAAACAGAGAGTGTTCAGTTCTATTTATAGAGTTGTGCCCACCACAAAACTCAACCTTGAATGGGATAAGATAATGAATTAGTGGGTGAACGTGGCCAATAAATGGACCACATACAAAAACGATTTCCCTAAAAAGATATAGACTGAATATCTAAATATTCTTATCTTTATGGAATAAAAGATATAAACTAAGTATCTGAATATTCCTATCTTTATGGAATAAAAAGATATGAAATGAATATCTAAACCTTCATATTTTTTATTCCTATCTTTATGAAATATCTTTTCAGAAACAGAAAACCAACATTCTCCCACTTGGTCCATTTAACCCAACATTAGTCATAAGAAGAAACAAAATATACGAGTCATGGCGATAAGTCTTCTAATAGCGAATATTATCTTCCATGTACCACAATATATAAAGTCTTTAAATGCTAGCGCTCAACTTAATGAATAAATCATATATTTATTCCAGAACAAAGCTTAATGACATTTCTCAAAATAAATAAATGAATATGTGCACAAAACTACATGAGAAAATATCAAACTAAATGAGAGTTTCAAAATTAACAATTGTACTTTCAATAAAATCATATTATGGAACCAAGTCTCATTCGTACTATGTGATCCTTAAAATTCTTTGGTGGCATGCTTTTAGTCAAAGGATCGGCAATCATCAACTCAGTGCTAATGTGTTCAATGACCACTTTCTTTTCTTTAACACGTTCTCTTATGGCTAAGTACTTAATGCCGATGTGTTTATTTCGACTTCCACTTTTGTTATTCTTAGCCACGAATACCATAGCAGAGTTGTCACAGTACATTTTTAATGGCCAAGAAATAGAGTCCATAACTCTAAGCCCAGACACAAAACACTTCAACCATACATCGTGCGAGGTAGCCTCAAAACATGAAACAAACTCAACCTCCATAGTAGAAGTGACAGTCAAGGTCAGCTTGATACTTCCCCAAGATACAGCTCCACCAGCTAGCATAAAGATATAACCAGATGTTGATTTTTGTGAATCAACGCAACCATCATAGTTTAAATCTGAGTAGCCAATTACTTCCAGACAATCAGTCTTTCTGTATATGAGCATGTAATCTCTTGTTCCTTGAAGATATCTCATCACTTTCTTTGCAGCTTTCTAGTGGTCAATACCTGGATTGCTTTGATATTTTCCCAAAACTCCAACAGCATATGCAATGTCAGGTCTGGTACAAACCTGAGCGTACATAAGGCTTCCAACAATTGAAGCATATGGAATATCCTTCATTTGTTCCCGCTCAAAATCATTTTTCGGGCACTGACTCAAATTGAGTTTGTCACCCTTCACAATGGGAGCTACACTTGGTGAACAATCTTTCATGTTAAACCTCTCTAAAACTTTGTTAATATAGGTCTCTTGAGCCAAACCCAAAATGCCTTGAGATCTTTCCCTATGGATCTTAATGCCAATGACATAAGATGCTTCTCCCATATTCTTCATATCAAAGTTCTTTGAGAGAAATTGTTTCACCTCACTTAGAAAATCCGTATCATTAGTTGCAAGTAAAATATCATCCAGTATAACACAAGAAAACAAGTCTTACTCCCACTGACCTTTTGGTATATACATTGATCCATGATGTTCTCTTCAAAACTGAATGAAGTGATGACCTCATGAAATTTTAGATACCATTGGCGGGACGCCTGTTTCAATCCATAGATGGATTTATTAAGCTTGCAAACTAAGTGCTTTTTATCACTAGAGGAGAATCCTTTATGTTGTTTCATGTAAACCTCTTCCTCTAAATGACCATTAAGGAATGTTGTTTTCACATCCATTTAATGTAACTAAAAGTCAAAATGAGCTACTAATGCCATAATTACTTGAAAAGGATCTTTCTTAGATACAAGAAAAAAAGTCTCTGTGTAGTCAATTCCTTCTATTTGAGTGAAACCTTTGGCAACAAGTCTTGCCTTATGTCTCTCAACGTTGCCTTGTGAGTCTTTCTTTGTTTTAAAAACCCATCTACATCCAATGGCTTTTACACCATTAAGCAACTCAACGAGATCCCAAATTTGATTAGATTTCATGGAATCCATCTCATCTTTCATAGCATTATACCATAAGTTTGATTCCTTAGAACTCATGGCCTGTGAAAATGATTCAGGATCATTTGCGACTCCAATGTTGTAGTCTGATTCTTGCATATACACCACATAATCACTAGGAATTACTGACCTTTTGACTCTAGTAGACCTTCTTAATGTTGCTTCATTATCTTCTTGAGGAACTTGTTGTTCCTCATTAGCAACTTGGTCTATAGGGTCATTTTCAACAGTTTGTGGATTTTCAGTTACTGGTTGTCTAACACCCATTTGAGCTTGAGGGGTGTGCCTGACAATCAATCTATCACCTGAGCCAGAGGGTTGGGCTTCATAGTGATATTTTTCAGGAGTAATGTCTTGAAATTGATCACTCTCACTAATCAAGTCAATCTCAAGAAATTTTGCATTTCTCGATTCCACAATCCTGGTGCTATGTGATGGACAATAGAATCTATACCCTTTAGACCTTTCGACATATCCAATGAAATACCCATTAATAGTCCTTAGGTCTAGTTTCTTCTCTTGTGGATTATAAATTCTTACTTCAGACGGGCATCCCCAAGCACACATATGTCGCAAACTCGGTTTCCAACCTTTGAATAACTCAAAAGGCGTCTTGGAGAAAACCTTGGAACTCGGTTTAAGATATACACTGCCGTCTTTAATGCTTCAATCCACAATGACTTAAGATGCTTGGAACTACTAACCATACTTCACACCATGTCTATTAATGTTCGATTTCTTCTTTCTGCTACAACATTCTTATCCGGAGAACCAGGCATAGTGAATTGGGCAACAATCCCATGTTCTTGAAGAAACTTCGCAAATAGACCAGGTGCTTGTCCATTCTCCGTGTATCTACCATAGTATTCACCACCTCTATCGGATCTCACGATTTTAATTTACTTTCCACATTGTTTTTCCACTTCGGCCTTGAAAACTTTTAAGGCATCTAAAGCTTCATCTTTAGAACGAAGTAAGTAGAGATACATATATCGTGAAAAATCATCAATGAAAGTGATAAAATATTTCGGATTACTTGCATCCATATTTAGACAACAAATATATGTATGTATGATTATAATAGATTTGAGCTCCTCTTTGCACCCTTCTTAGACTAGTTAGTTTGCTTACCCTTAATACAATCTATACAAGTATCAAAATCAGCAAAATCCAAAGTACTAAGTACCCCTTCATTTACTAATCTCTTAATTCTCTCGATAAAAATATGTCCTAATCTTTGGTGTAGGATTCCTCATTCATAACACATCGTTTTAACCCGACAGAAACATGCATAGAATTATAAGCAACATTATTTTGCAATTCAATAAAGTAAAGTCCATCAAGTAATGTACCGGAACCAATAATTCCAGATTTATTAATTAAAGTAAAACCATAATTCGAAACAATAAAGGAAAAACTCAATGGTGCAAGTCTTGATACATAAATTAAGTTCTTAGAAAAACTTGGAACATAAAATATCTTGTCTAAATGAAAAATAAATCCGCTACTTAAAACTAAATTGCATGTCTCAATGGCTTCCACATGTGAGCTCATCTTGTCTCCTGAATAGATGTACTGCTCACTTCCCACTGGCTTCCTTAGGTTTTCCATATCCTGCAAGGTATTAGAAACATGGATTGTAGAACCAGAATCAATCCACCATGTGTTATGATTAACATTAACCATATTAGATTCATAACAAACAAAAGTAAATGGAGTACCTCTCTTGTCAAACCAGTTCTTAAACTTTGAGCAGTCTTTCTTCATGTGTCCCTTCTTCTTACAGAAGAAACACTTTGACTCTTTCTTAATGACTGGCTAAGCAGGAATCTTACCCTTGTTCTTGGCTTGATCCCCTTTCTCTTTTCCCTGAGTAGTCATGTATACCTTTTCACCCTCTTCCATTATCAACCTTTCTTTTTCTTGAACACACATAGTCAATAGTTCATTAATTGACCACTTATCCTTATGTGTGTTATAGGAGATTTTGAAAGGGGCATACTGCATAGGTAAAGTACATAAAATGTAGTGTACTAGGAAAGAATCTGACATGGTAACTTCCAAATTTCTCAGTTGAGCCACTATATCCCTCATGCGCATGATGTGATCACGCACTCCTTTTATCTCATTGAGCTTTAAGGATGAAAATTGAATTATAAGGGTGCTGGCAAGGGCCTTATCAGATGTAACAAATTGATCATCAATGGCCTTCAAAAGATCCTTGACCTTGTCATGCTGATCAACAGAACTACGGATACTAGCAGATATATAAGTCTTTATAAACATCACAGAGAGACGATTAGATTTCTCCCATTTTTAATAAAGATTAATAGCATCTGGAGTGCTAGTTTCATTAATACCTGATGGTTCAGTTTTCCTAATAGCATAGTCAATATCCATCCAACCTAAATGAAGAAGAATTTTCTTCCTCCAAACCTTATAATTGTCCCCTTTTAATTCGGGAATTTCACACTTAATATCATAAATGTTTCCAGATTGATTAACTGAAATTCAAACATACATTTTCAGTATTCATAATTTGAGACTAAATAAATATAATGTTTTTATCAATGTAAAACATGTATTAGTTTATGAACCTAGTGACATAAAACTTGCTTGTGGGCTAAAGTCCTATTCAAATTAGATTCAAACTTATGATTAAACTATCAAATTATAATAATTGTTCTTCTTAATTCCTGTGGGTAAATTAAGAAATATAACCTGATATTTTATCCTAATTAGTCATAATATTCATATTTTGTTAACATTTATAATAATCTTCCTCTTAAGTATACACATTAATATTTTTCAAGCAATTAAAAGTTAATATAATTTATAAAAGAGTTAGTGTAATATTTTTCAAATAAATCATGGAGTTAGTGTAGACAGATGCAGAAAAAAAAAAGGCATAATGTCTTATCTGATTTTTTTTTTAAATGTTAGTATATTTTAGTTTTGTTTATATTTTTCCGTCCTTTTTTTTCAATTTTTTTCTTCTACTTGGCAGACCAACTTATCATTATATTTACCACTACAAAAAAATCGACATTTTGTGACGGTTAAAAAAATCAGTTATGATGGTCAGATCAACTGTTAGGAGTAACGATGTCAAAAACAACTTGTGGCGACATTTAGATAAACGCTAGTAAATTCGACAAAAAATTTGTGACGATTAAAAGCTTCCACAAAATTAATTTTTCACTTTTTTAAAAATTTTTTGCATTCCACAAAATTAATTTTTCACTTTTTTTTTAAAGTTTTTGCACGTTTTCAATTTATGGGAGTTAAAAAACGCCACAAACTGCATTTTTTTTTTGCCAAAAACAATATTTTTTTGATAAAAAAAAAATCTTGACAAAGTCCAACTCAAGCACAAAGTTGTCATTAGAACTCCAATAAAGAGTGAGAGAGAAACGTTTATAATTTTGTGCAACATAACAAACAAGTACATTGCTTTAACACAAACTCAAAGCCTTTCTTATTCACCTTCCATCAACAAGTTCTTCCTTGAAGTGAAGGTACTCAGCAGGTTGCAACTCCTCGACAACAAAAGCGTGCACATTCACTTTCAGGTACTCCCACACAGTAGGCCTTGGACGAACAGCCAGAGCAACCCATGGTGGCAAAACTTGGCTTCCTACAACATACAAATAAGAAAATCAACAAAAGAAACACCAATAATCATAGCTAAAACATTAAAAAAATGTTACTTGTGTAGATCTCAAGAGTTCTTCAAAGGCATCATCAGTAAGCTTCTGTTTGATCTCCTCAGGGATTTCCTCAAACTCAGCAATGACCTGGTGGTGTTGCAGGATCCCCTTGCCCTTGGCTTCAATCCTATCAAAATTTTCATAACATTCTTAGTGTTATACTACATGCACAACACATACATAGTAGAACTTTCACCACCTTTTAAGCACACAGAAACTTAGCTTCCTTAAACAAACTCACTGTCTAAACATAGTTAGTAGAACTTCACTACCATTAAAGAAAGAAAACACACACACACAAAAAGTGTAAGAAACAGATCAAGAATGATACATAATATGCCACCATGAAAAAATGAAGGTAAATCAGTAATCTTGAGTCATCACAAAGTCAATACCCCAAACAAGTGAAGAAGAAAAAAATTCTACAAAACTGGATTGGATTTCAAGGCCTAACACCCCACCCCCACCAACCACCTGCCTACAAAATAATATAAATACCCGATCTTCTACTTTGTTCTACTAAGATTTCAACCTTCAACAGTGCTGGAGAAGAATAATTGCCAGACAGTACACTTTTATTAAAAGATGATAAATTTTTAACTAGTAAAAGATGCATTGCAAGTAATTCAAGCAAGCAGTTGAAATAAGACACTACATGAGGTTCTAGAACCATATGAGAATTGTTCAACTACTTATAATAAGAATCAGATCTAGTGAGTGTAATGTGTCATTTTCTGTTCAGAAAAGTAGGAAAGAGAACTTTAAGCTAAAAGTTGTTTTGTGTAAGCATGTTCCTCCATACTTTGTTCTTACTGTAGTATTGTACAAGAGATCTTATATGAGGTGCTGGCAAGCCATTCCAGAATCATTCCATCACTTGTCATAAGAACTAGATATTACACATTTGTCTTGCTTACAAGTAAAGGATATATGACTAGGCCAGTCTATATATGCATATCAGTACCTGATAGGACCATCAGTTGATCCAAGGCAGAATACCACAATAGAACGGGATCCTTCTTCATATCCGCGGATTTTAGTTCTTAATATCCAAGGTGGAATACCATCAGTTGTATCCTCTTTTACAATTTGAAGAGGGAATGACCAAGTGATACCTTCTAGTCTTACCTAAAAGTAGAAATGAGAAAGAAAGAAAAAAAAAGCATTTAGATCATTAAAACTCAATCAGATGATGATTGTGGACAGAAGTTTAAAAATAATCAAGTGATGAAAAAAATTATAATTCCTAAGTGGCCAACAACAAATTTTTTTTTTTTAATTAGCTAGCTATTATTCTTAGAAAGATTACTCAATTGTCTTGTTGACATAATATGTTCTTATGACGTATCAGCTCATCTTTAAATATCATTAACAACCTTATTAGAAATGGGAGCATTTTTAATGTGGCTACTCTTTCCCAATATTACAATTTACAAAAGCTTTGAATGAGGTGAGGTGCATAGTGATTTTATTAGTAACAACTAGGCATGATTAACATCTATGCTCCACCTCCAGCTTGAGGGGAGTGTTGAGAGTTATTGTTAAGAATAAAGGGTTATAGTATGTATATGGGCTTGGAACATATGCTCTAGAAGTGAATTTAATTGATTGAAGTATTGTAGTTACTAACTTACTGGTTGCTCTAGAAGTGAATCATAAAGATTAAAAAGTTGTGTAGACTATGCTACATAAGACTAGACTTGTGTTTATATTGTTGCTTGACTAGTACACATAGCTCTTTGTATATTACCTCTTTAGCCAACAAATGCACCACCGAGCTCCTCTCCAAGAAGCTCCACGACCTCATGGTCGATGTCGACCCCAAAAAACTCGATCTCGCCAAGGCTGCTCAGCTCCACTTTGAAATTCTCAGCCTCTACAACGAGTACAACCTCGTTGGCATCAACGTCGTCGACGAAGAGCTCAATTGGGTCAAGGAAACGGTGAATAAGTATAAGGGTTGGGTGCTAAAAGTGTCACTGTAGCGTTGGGTATAAAGACCATTTCGGGTGAAAGCGGTGGTGGTGTAGGAATATTCCTAATAAAAAAAATCAAACAATCCAAAACAACAACTTATCAAATTTCCTTTTTAAAATGTTTTTTAAATAACATTTGGATGATTTCATTAGCTGATGACATGATTCTGTGTGTGTATTATTGACCTATTTAAACCTACAAGTCATCATATTTTGTGAATGAAGACTAGCAATAAAAATCTCATACAAAACTTTTAAAATTTTCAGCCATTCAACGAAAAAAAATATTTTTAAAAATCAGTTGCAAAATTTAAATATATTTTAAAAATATCTAACATATTTAATCATAATTATAAAATTTGTAAGATTGGACTTCCGTGAATAGTCCAATAATCATCTAGCCAATGGCTTGATAAATCTAACAAACTATTAAAATAAGTTTAGTTATCTTAAATTAAATTTACATTTTGATCTAACTGAAATAAATAAAAAATTAATTTCATAGTTGCCATTAGTTCTTTATTATGTTTCCAATTGTATTCTTGACTTGATCATGAAAGAAAAATTATAACCTTATTTTTCGTCAAAAAAGTTTACTTTTTTTTATTTATATACACTACTTTAGTTATAATATTATGAGTTATTTAATTATTATTTTTAGTTTTACCATAATTAGTTTAAAAATAGTTATTTCTAATTATTAAATAGTGTAAATTATAGTTCAACGCATTTAAATTGATATAAAGATTGAGGAGTTCTTGACTATTAGAATTTCTTTGACTATTATTTTTTTTTTTTTCCTTTTTCTATACTTTTGTCTTCCTTTCGTTGTTCGTGCCCGTGTTTGATATCGCTGTATTAGACAAGAAAAAATGGAAGCAAAGAGAAGAGCTAGCATGGATTGAATGTAATTTTTGTGATTTGGTATGTAAGAAATAGGTAAGAATTTTTTAAAAAAATTGTAGGTGCCATACTACAATATTTTAACGCTCATATGACTAGAAAAGAAGGAAAAATGTTACTGTTGCACAATGTTATCATCTTTACAGCCGTGATCCGCTTTTTTAGAACACAACCGATTATTTATAAGCACAGTCGATTATGCATGCAGTATGCATATATAATCTATCTGTTAAGTAACATAATATTATGTTACTTAATCGATTATGCTTTTTAGTTATATTTTTGAAAAATTGTTTCAACGGCAAAAATCTGAAAATTATGTGTAAGAATAAAATAATATTTTCACTATTATTTTTTTCTTCTTTCAAACCAATCTCACAATTTTATTTTTATTTTATATCTCTTTTTATTTTTCTTAAATCAAACAACTAATATCTTAACCTAATTTTTCTTTGTACCTATTTCTCTTTATTCTTTTTCTTAACCTATTTATTTCGATTTCCAATATATTACTCGTGTCTACCAAACACACAGCGGAAAGATGGGATTAACTAAAACCCTAATGATCAGTTGGAGATGGTTATGACTGTGGTGACCGACAAGTTCATTGAATTTGAATGAATTTGACCTATAACGGAAGACTAACTTGTTTTAACTGCCACAAAGATACATGATCAGCAGTCTAGAAAACATACCACGAAGAGGCAAAATAGAATAAATAATGTTATCATACATAATATATTAAAAATGTAAGAATATGCTTTTTTTTATAAAATAAGAAAAATCCTTTAAAAAAAAAGAAAGAAAAATAGACTTTGCATATATGACTATTTAATGAAAAACACCACAACATGCTATGTGAAGCATGTTTAATTTTCTTCTATGATTGGGAATGGCGGGGACTTAGGAAGACGTAAACTGGCTTCTTGCCCAAAGTCTAAATTCCCTCTCTATTGATATGGAATAAGAAAAATGTGAGGGATGCCCATCTCATCTATACACTTTTCATATCTCCCAATGATTCATGAAGTGAAAGCCAATTTTCTCAAGGATAAATGCATTTGGCATTTTTTAAGTTTTTGAATCATGTTAATCTCCCAATAACTGGCTTTCAAATTATTTGCTCAGAAAATACATTCTTCTCCTTCCATGTGAAATAATTCAAACTAGATACAATAATAATATATAAATACATTATTTGACATGAATTCTAATTTATTGCCTATATCAGGTAGCTAAATTTAAATGTTCAATATGTTACAGGAACATCATTTATATCAAAGTATAAAAACTTCAGACTTCAGAGGTATTAAACTGGTTAATTTTCTATTTTGCTTTCTCTGTTCTCAATTTGATTGGACAAACAGTGTTCACAACATCAGAGCATCAACAAATACATTTTTATTCCTTGAGCCACTCCACAAACTTGTTAAAATTCTCATAGGATTGTCCCCCTTCTGCAATGTTACTTAGAACCATTTCCTTCAGTTTTTGAGACCTTCCCCTTATGCTCTCATCTCCAAGGAGTTGGTCCACTTTCTTCTTTATCTCCCAACGTGATATAAGCCCTTTGTCATCCAAATCAAAACCCAAACCCACCTTCCACACATCACAAATATAAGCCTTGTCAAATAATTGGTCAGTATAATATGGCCAACACAATAAAGGTACCCCATTGGACACACCTTCCATGGTAGAATTCCAACCACAGTGACTAATAAAACAAGCTATTGCAGGGTGGCTTAACACCTTTTGTTGAGGTGCCCATTTAACAATTTTACCACAAGTGCCGTGAAATTCATCTGGGTATGTGATTTTGGTGCTTCCACTAGCATCCTCACGAACAACCCACAGAAAAGGCCTATTTGTGAGGTCAAGTCCAAGAGCTAGTTCCTTGAGTTGATGAGGGTCAAAAATAGTGGAGCTACCAAAGGCAACGTATATGACAGAACAAGGTGGTTGTTGATCAAGCCAGTTCAAGCAAGAGAGGTCTTCTTCCCAGAATTGCCCCAATGATCTAAAGTCATTACCACTCTCCATGAGTGGACCAATTGGTAGGATCTTTGGAGACAAAGATAATGCACCAGGTTCAAGGTCACTTGAGGTGTTTCCAAGCCACCAATCTGTTAAATGTGAATATTGTATAATCTTTAACATATGATTATATATAACCTTCTGCATGGTTGGGTCACCTATGTTGCCCCATGGAATGTCATCTGTGTCCATAATTGGCATTTCTGGGGATAGTTGAAATTTCGCTTTTTTAATTGGGAACCCTGCAGTGACAACCAGTGAGAGCTAGATGAAGTATCAGCTCTGAATACACATATATACACAAAACATAATCAGAATGTTATGCATAAATGCTACTGTGTCATGGCCTATAGAAGATAAGATAGGTTTGCATAATTTCTATAATTTATTTTCTTTAGAAATGGAGCTGCGAAATTGCATAAGCAGGTGGCTGGTTGTGGAGGACTTTTCAGCATACTGGGAGATATCTTGGGGGTATGTCAGGCGCATAGGTACTTATAATGGTTTCATTGCTGAGTTGTGGGGAGTTCTTCAAGGTCTTCTTATAGACCAAGAGAGAGTATTCTAATCTGATTATTCAAGTTGATTCCCAAGCTTCTGTTAAGGCCATCAAGGGTCATGGATTTGGTAGTGCTGGGGTTGCAGTATTGTGCAGAAAATTTGTAAGATTCTCAGATTGCACCCTACTTTCAAGGTAGTTAACATCTTGATAGAAGCTAACAAATGTGCGGATAGATTAGCTGATTATGCGTGCAATATGGAGGGTTGGTCTATGGTTTTTCAGTAACAACCTCATTTTTTGAGGCATCGCTGATATTCTTGGGATTAAATCCTCTAGAACTATTCTTGTGTAATCCTTTTCTTAAGCCATTGACCCGTTTCAATGGAAAAAAATGTTTTAGGTCTTTTTATACTTTTTGTAAAAATTGGTATTAATTTACTTGCATCAATTGGTCCCAAAACTAATGAAAAACAGAAAATTTCGCCCCTCATGAATAATTGGCAAATTAATTAATAATTTTAGATTCATTCCATAACAAAATAAATAAATATAAATAGAATAAATAGAAAATTTAAGCGGGTACATAGCGGAAAAGCTAGGGTTCACAGTCGACGTTGATTCATTATTTTGATTTAAATTTAACGTCTAATTGAAAATTGAACATAAAACTATTGTTTAATTTTAGGGAAAAATGGCCTTACCTTCAGTATCTATGATCCCATCTTGAATGAGGTTTGGAATTTTCTCTCCAACGACTAAAGCAGCTGCTGAAGCAGGGCAGAAAACAGCACCTTTGATTCCTAGCTTATCTGCGAGTTCCAAGGCCCATGCCATGTTCACATCAGCCACTATACCTGTGATTTTCTCACTAGCACCATCAAGTGCATCAATATCCTTTATGACCTTCTCAAGGGCAGAAGTCATGGTACTGCTTAAGGATTCCGAACATAAATTGACCACGTTATTTCTGTCATCCTCAGGGCCTAAACCATCTGGGATTGAGATTAGTCTCACTGCTGATCCCTCCTCATTTGTTGCACTCAACACTCTCTTGTGGTTGAAATCTGTGTTGACAAAGGTGACTTTGAAGCCATGTTCAGCTAGTTTTTTTGACAAGAGCATCAGAGGATTGACATGCCCTTGAGCAGGAAATGGCAAAACCAGCACATGTTGGATGCTCATGGGTGAGGGAAAATAAGAAATTCAATGAATGGTGGTGGTTTAGTTGACGTAGTGAAGAAAGGAAGGCAGCTTTTTTTATGTAATTTAAAGGAATTTGGAAACCAGAACGTGCTTGATGCCCATCTTCTGTATATCGGTGATGGGAAAAGAAACAAACTCTATGAATTAATGATTATGGTTTAGTTGAATTGGTCAAGAAAGGAAGCTAGCTTTGTTTATTTCTTGAAGTTTAATTGTGTTTGTGTGCTAAAAAGTTTTAGTGACTTGGTCCTAGAATCTCATGGTTTCGTTATGTCTTACGATTCATTTCATTGAGCACTTACATAAAAGGTAATTACAATCCTCCATCAATAAAATGTTTACATCAACAGTGTGATTCAAACTTAGATTTTTATGAAACATGAGTCTGATTTACCAACTAGACTAACAGCTTGTTGATTTTAGTTTGAGTTTAACTTCGAATTAATATATATTCTGTTTTAATCATATAATAGTATATATTACTAATTAAATATGAGATCTCTAACCTAATTTAATATACTATTATTTTTTAATAATTATATTGTAATTTCTAATTAATTAGTAGTATAAGTTACACTTTGAACGCATTCAAATTGATGCTGCACGGATAGAGATTGAGGAATTCTTGACTATGAGACGTTTTTTTTACTATTAGTGTTCTTTTTTTTCCTATTTTTTAATCTTCCTTTCGTTTTTCCTTAGGTGGGAGGATGGGATTAAAATTCTGTATGATAGGGCAAAGTCTAATATGAAGTACCCATTTTTTATGGACACCGGTGAAGTATTATTTTAAACCACATGATATATTATTATTATAATAAACGGTCCAGATTCTTTATCGATTAATGACTGAGTGTTTTTTGTTTGATTAACACATTTTTTTTCCCCATTTAACTCCCCTCCATCGGAGACTGTTGCGTCTCTTTCCTATGCTATCAGATGCCCATAGGAGAACCTCTTCTTCATCACTGGAAGCGCCTCCACCCCTTCTTCATCTCCTTCTTTCATGCTTTATATGTTCACGATTCATGTACTTAAAATAAAAATGAATTATATAAAAAAAAGCCACCAAAAATAACAACACTAAAAACAATTTTAATCCAAGAAAAAATGGTGAAGATGTGTGGTGCGGTGACCATTTTTTGCTATTGATTTCTTCATGTGCAATCCCTCTTGATGACTAAAGATTTTTAATATTTTTTTTCATTTTTTCTGAAAAATGAGAACGAAATGAACGCGGCGCCGTTCTGAATGCTTCTCTGATCCTCGCGAAGCGTTGAGACTTCATGTTAGAATTCACATGGTGTGGATCATCTCGACGGTGCAGGCGGCGGGGAGGGCGGTGGCCTTGGTGCTACCAACGAGCTGCAAACGGCGATGCAGAGCACCAGGCTGACCCTCTTGCCGCCGACGAAGAGGGAGTAGCGCATGGCTTCGCAAAGCTTCTTCGGTTCCCTTAGCGTAACAGCAGCGTCCAAGGCTTGGTTGAATGTGTAAACCTTGCCGGCATGCAGGCCTTGAAATAGAAGTTGGGCAGTGCGTCTTCAATTTCTTTGGTTCTCACACTGTCTTTGTTAGTGGGCATAATGGAGATGGAAAGAGAGTGAAGAAAGGGAATTAGTTTTGATGTTCCTCGATTCGGAGCAATGGGAACTGTTCTGAGAGTGTGAATAGTGAAGGTCATCGGCGTGGTGGTGGGTGGTGCCGTCGTGGTGGTGGGTGGTGCAAGAGAGAGAAAGGAGGAGAAGAGCATCACGGGAAGGATTTTATTTTATTTATTATATTTTTTTCTTCTGATTATTAACTTATTATTACCGGTCAATTTTGGGATCCACCAGTGAGGAGAGAGCTTTAGACTTCACCTTAGAATTCATCGATAGTTTTGCTGTTATTTGAGGGAACAAAGAGAATGCGGTGAGCGACAAATTCACTGAATTTGACCTAGAAGATCAGGAGCGCAACCAATCTTGACTGGCACAACTGATATAGGATCGGCAAATGCATGACCACTGTAACACCTCGACCTACCATCTTGTTATTATTGATTTTTGATGAAAATCACTTTATCAATTTGTTAAAAATTACTGAACCAAGGTCACTATTAACTAATATTCAAAAGATTTATACGTCTGGTTCATTTATAACTAAAACATACTGTAAAATACAGTACAAACTTATACAGAATCTATTACATAGTACACATATTTAAAATATTTATTACAACAAAACATCTTTAACAAAGTCTTCCATCAAAAACAGCTTGCCAATCCTTCTTTACTGTTCGTCTGCTCACCCAAATAAAATCGGGGTCATAGCAGGTGTCAACCACAGACACAAAGTACAGGGTAAGTTTATGATAAACATAATTTAAGCAACAGAATATATTCAATATGCAGATATTCATAACAACATCCTTAAAGATGCATGATTCTTTTAGACTCTTATCATGATGTATGATTCTCTTGAACTCTTATTATTTGGTACCAATAGTCAAGATAGCCCCATCCCAGTGACACAGAACTGAAACGATCAGTCAGGGTCTCATAGTGTTGCAATAGGATTCTCACCCACACTCATGTGATCATCATGGGTGACGTGATTTCCCCACTGCCAAGTCACCCCCCAGCTCAGACTTTTCTTATCTGAACGCTCGAACGCAGTTCTTGCAGCTATCTGATACACCTCCTCTTTGAGGCAACTCTTATATATATACCTCCTCTCTGAGGTAACTCTTATATACACCTCCTCTGTGAGGCAATTCTTATGCACATGAGACACATGAAACCGATTCACTTAATTCATAACTCTTTTTCATTTTATTAACTCATATTTATTTTCAACATCAGTTCTTCAATCACTGTCTCATTTATTTTACTCAGAAATTCAACATAAATCAAGTACAGAACTTAGCTTGATACTCATGTACAGAAACTCAATATATCATTCATGTATAGAGATTCATAGAAACACTCAGCAATACATGAACTTCATAGAGATTCATGGAAACACTCAACAACACATGAACTACAAACACTTATTCAAACACAAACAACACTTAAACCATCTTTATCATAAAGCTTCCCTATATATACCTTATAACCTCTTGTGAAGGTTGTCTATCTCTTCCTAATGGTGTTAGCTTCTACACGTGGTTCTTCAAGGAAGTGGGGTCTCTTTCTCACTTGATTCAAGCTTTGAAAAGGAAAGGTTGGAAGTGAAATGAAAGGGATGTAAGAAGGAGATGTTCACGTGAAGTATGTAGAAGGGTGGAGTCTTGAATGTGACTTCCACTTAAGGCTCCCCTCTTCCCTTTATATAGAGTTTAGGAAATATTAAAATATTCAAAGACATTTCTACCCTTTCTATCTAGTTACTCTCATCTAGTTCCATCCTAACTTAGTTTCTTCTCATTCCATTCCATCCTAACTAAACTCATAATTACTTTTTTACTTTTCTACAAAAATCTTCTAAGTCATGATGACTTGCTTTACAAGTGTCCCTACACTTGTCTACTTCTTTACAAGTGTCCTTCCACTTGGCATTGTCATGAAACTTCCTTTACAAGTGTCCCACCACTTGGCATTGTCATGAATCTTCTCCATTTCTCTACCTATTTCACGTGAAGCATCAAGAAATAAGAAAAGATTTTCTTCTCTTCATGCCATCTTGTACATATGTCTTTCAAGGTTATGATGGCTTCTTATCCCTTCATCAATGATGGCTTACAAGTGGCTAGATATTTCTTAAGCCTTCATGATTGTATCTTATCATTTTAATTTACGAATCTTAAGGTATTTTTCTACTTATCATGACTTATCAAATTAAAATATGACAAACCACTTTATTCCCCTTTTTCTTCTACTTCTTGTGAATACCATAGTCATGGGGAATATTTTTATCTCCTCTTCTTCCTTCTATATCATGTTATTATTTCCTTTAAAGAGTAGAAAATTGTGTGGTTCTCCTTGTGTCCATATGTCACCTTTCATGAGGAAGAAGAATTCAATTCCAAGTTCTCTTCACACATGACCTTTTATAGGAAGAAGTAAAATTCAATTTGAACTTAGTTTTACACATGACATTCATAGGAGGAGTTCAAGTTCAATTCGAACTCTTCTACCTAAAGGATAATATTAAATAATGAAACTCTAGAGTTTTCCAGAAACTGACTTCAGTTACAATATAAATAGCTCACAAGTAGTCTATACAGAGTGCTACATAGACCTTTCATTCAAGACTGCTTATATCTTAATTTTGATTAGTCCGTTTCACTTCTGACCATCAAAATAACTAAATCATCTCTTTGAATAAGTCTATACATCCTACAATTAAAAGAAAATTTCCCAGATTCTACTTATCATTTTTCTATACTTTTCTGCTACCTAAATTTTCCTGGATAGAATTTCAAAGTTATCACCGTATAAAATTCATAGAAATCTATTCTGAAGCTTTCTGTCACAAAGTATTTTGGTAATTTGTCATCCAATGGCACTCTGTAATTTTATCAAGCTTTCACAAAATATCAAAGGGTGTCTTGGTAATTTTTGCCTCAAGGGTACTATGGTAATTTGTCATTCACCCTTGGGGTATGGTTGTAATTTTCAAAATATCCAAGGGTATTTGTGTAATTCTAGCTCAAGGGTATTTTTGTAACTTCTACTTTAAAATATCTAACCAAAAAATATCCAAGGGGATTATCGTCATTTTCAATTCAAGGGCATTTCCGTAATTTCAATTTCAAAGGAAGGGTAATATGGTCATTTTTTTTCAAACATTTTTGTAATATCTCTAATTAATATTTCACCCAAATAATTTAAATATAGATCATCAAATCTCTCATAACCTAATACTCACATCAATAGCTATGCAAGAATAATTCATATAATATTTTGACCATAGTTTTTGAAATTTCAGGGTGTTACAACCACCAACTAAAAAATATATTAAAAATGTAAGGATATGATCTTCTTAAAAAAATAAAAAAATAAAACTTTGTGTATAACTATTGGGGGATTCTAATATGAAGATAGTATTTTTTGGGTACACCCGCGAAGCATTATTTTAAACCGTAGGATATATTATTAAAATAATAAACGATCTAGATTGAAGATCGATTACCAGGTGTTTTCTTTTTGTCTGATGACTTCACGCACACAACCTCCCCTCATCTCTCTCCCCCGCCACAACCATCGTTCCCTTTTTTTTCCTTTCTTCACCAACAAAATCCCAAACACAACCTCTTAGCTCCTCTCCATGTTTATCAATTTTTTCTGATTTTTTTTTTTTTGCGTTTCTTTTTTGGTGAAACGTTTTGTGTTTGATGTTGTTTGGTTGTGTTTTTGTTGGTGAAGAAAAACCAAATTAACAATGCAAGGAGATCTAGGAAAAAACAAAGGAAAATCAACAAAATTGAAAAAGCAGCAATGCAGAGACGAAGAAGTAGCAGTCGCCGTTGCCGCCGTAGAAGAAGCCATTATCGTAGTGGTAGAGTCGAGGACGACAACAAGGCAACAGAGGGGGAGGCGAGCTTGACCGAGGAGGAGTGATCAGAGACGACGAAGAGAGAGACACATGGGTGGTGCCGTTTTGAAATAATAAATATTTTTTATTTTTTTCGTGATTAAAAAAACCTGTTATAACAAGTTATATTACACTCTCACCTGTGAACCCCTACTTTTGAACTTCATATTAGAATTCACCATAACTATTTTAAGAAAATCCCTTGATACATGTTCTTGCAATATCCCTGTGTAGGATAAAAATTTCATTATTTGAACATATATAGTTATTTATCCGTAAAGAAACTTGATACATGTTCTAGTTTGTCTGTTATATCTTTCCTCTTCCAAAAAGAAAGTCGTTTCATCATTAAATTAGGACAACACTGGACGTAAAACTAGCTGTAAGAGATTCTTCAAGGTTATAATTATAAGATAATACGTACGAGCAAATGATCACGTCACGAGCAAGTTTAATATATTATAGTATTGTTTCCTCCAGTCTGCAACGCACGGGTATTAATTGATTAAAAAATATAGAATCTGAATGTACTTACAATTTACATATAATCGAGTTTAAAAAATTAAATGTAGTTTTTTTTATCACTACAAGTATTAAAAGAATTAATAATTCAGTAATATTATGACTTAAAAACTAATACATCAATTAAAAGTAAACTTGTTTACCAAAATAATTTAAATCAATTATATTTTTTGAAAAAGAATTTTCTGTATGTAAAATTTTTAGTGATTGAGATTTTTCAATTCTTTTTGTTATAAATAAAAATGTTTAAACTTGTATCGCTCTTCAATCTTATAATTCATCATGCCAAAATATTGGTTACACCCTACAATTGATCAATAGCATCTCAAAGAATTTTATCATTTAACGGTTTAATGCATGAATTTGGGGTGTGTTTTATTTAATATCTGAAATTTAAAAATGTTTTTCTACCCTGAATTTTGACAATATTTTTTTAAGGCTATGACATAATAAATTGACACTTTATAATAATTTTTAACAATTTGTGATATTTTTTTTAATATTTTGTGGTAGTTTTAAAATACATATTAAAGTGATTAAAAATAAAATAAAAATTATGACAACTAAAATTCATCATAAATTTTCAATTTATTATGTCAAAAAATAAAAAGAATAATTTGTTAAAATTCAGAAAAAAAATAAAACTTTATATTTTAAAAACTGAAAAAACTCACACTCCAAATTCAAGGACTAAAATAATTATTAACATTATTTAACTTCAATCCATAAAAAGGAAATTAGTTAAACATAATATATATTATTTTATATTTTTCATTTTTTAAAAATATTTTTATAATTAAATATCATTGATGAAAGTTAAACAAATAATTCTTTAAATATGTTATATTTCTTTAAAAAATAATTATTTTAATTTTCTATCTTTAATTTCATATAACACACACAAATTTTATTTTCTTTTAAAAGTGTTAAGCTGAAATAATTTAGTATTATTATATAAAAAATTAGTTTATGTCACATAAGAAGTAAAAAAAATATTATTAAGCTTCTTTGAATTCATAATAAGAAAATACATTTATCAATTGTTATATATATATATATATATATATATATCTTTATAAAATACACCTCATTTGATTAATTCTATAGCAATTGATTTAGCGACTTATTCTTCTATGACTAATTTCGCTAATTCTAAAAAATGGTGTATTTTGACTTCGTCTCTATATCAGTAGCCATACAATGACCTTTGCGAACTAAACAGTTTCGGCGGCTATTTGGGCTTTTTTTTTATATATAATTACTATTTGGGCTTTTCTGGTACTGCAAACACCGAACAAATTCACTTTTTAATTAAATATTTATCACAATTAAACTTTGCATAATTTGAACTCTGGAGGATATGAACGTAACAATACTAATATTACACAAACACTAAAAAAATCGTTTAATATATTTTTCTCTCTATAAAATACTTAAATTACACTTTTCATCTTTATAAAAAAAAAGTTGTATTTTTTCATCTTATAATTTCAAAAAAAAAAATTGAGAAAAATTTGGTCAAGTTTAATCTTAAGATAAATAGTCATTCTCGTTTCTAAATATGTAGAGTACTGACAAATTCATCATTGAAAGATGAAAATTCATATTTTTGTCCCTCGAAGTAAAAAAGTGTGACAAATTCATCATTCTGTTAACTTTTGTCCGTTACCATTAATTAAAATAGCATATGTGGCACATTCAGGGACAAATTTGTTAGCGCTTGTAACGACCCGTATGCATCCGGTTCATTAACATTGATTTACGGTTAAGCGCACTAATTATCACAGATACTTAAAATGGAAGCAGTAAACAAAATGACGTCATCAAGTGTCATTAACAACATCAACTGTACATCATATATGGTAAATTCTCATAATATACAAAGTAAATTTATCAAAAATGTACATGTTTCTCTTAGGTACAAAACATAGGCATAAAACAAAAAAATAGAGCCAACATGCTCTTCAATCTATGCCTAGGGTTCCCTCAGAACCATATCCCTCTACTCGGGCCTCTTGCCCTGGGATCTATCAGCCGCTTCCTGAGCATCACCTGCAAAAACATGATCCCCAATAAGGGTGAGATAAGAATCTCAGTAAACTCAGGGTCCTTGGAGGTCTTCCCCCCCCTGATTCACTTCCATGGCGTATAATATTGAAATTGACATCATACACACAATCTAGCCATCACGACTCCCATAAAACATATCACATGTATATCATAACACAGGTGTAACAATATAATAGATATGCACATATCACATGGTCTGAGAGAGATCATCCACCCAGTGGTACAATCCTCCAAGACTCCATCCAATGCCTAAGGAAGATCATCTGAATAGGTACATTCCTTTAGGACTTAATTCAATGCCTAAGGAAGATCATCTTAACAGGTACATTCCCTTAGGACCTCATGGATACCTATGGCAATTCCGAGGGAAGATCATCTGTGACCGGTACATTTCCAACGGAAATCCATAGTACTCTATTCTACTGGTCAGAGAAAACTCATCAATCAACAACACATCATCACAGTGCATATCATATACATGTTTCCAATAAAACAGTAACACACAATTTCAATACACATGACATGCAATAACCATCACCCTCTCGGGTGTGGTGGAACACAAGTAAGGGAAACACTCCCAAGAACAAAAAGTTTACCTGCTCTCAGCGCTACACCAGCTCTCCCGGCTTCGTGGTCACAACCACTAGCAATATCACTATCACGTCTTACACAAGGCATGAAATCAATCAATCAATAACGGTCCTCAGCCGTTAGAATGAAAGGAAATACTATTCCTTTCCATTAAAGCCTAACTGTTCTCTATCTTAGGGTTAACAGAGCTAATCACCTTATAGGTGATTCACAGACCCTCAACAGGATCTATCTTGGTCCAACCAAGAGTTTAGAGTCCCTCTAGACTCTGCATAAGCTAATTCAAAGCTCTAACCAGACCATATATCAACAATTTTCCAACTTGGCTAAAATAATTATATCAATACGTTTTCACCGTTTATTTAGCCTTCCGAACAACTTTTGTAAAGGCACTTAGGCTCATATCTATCCTAACACCTTCCTTTTCATCAACATTCTTCCTACTCATACATATCTCTGAGTCTAAACCAAACTTCATCAAAAGTTATGATTCAAAGCTTAGTATTCATCAGAACAACCCCCTGAACATACTTTTCTAAAGAATCCAAGCCTAATTCCAGCCCTAACACAATTGGGTTACTATTCACCCCAAGAACCATTTCACAAATCAATCGGTAAAACTTAAGTTTCTTACCTCTAAATTGTCGAGGAAGGCTGGAGGATCACTTCTCTAAGCTCTGGCGTCCTTGAATCGCCTTTTATCTCCTCCAAAACTCAGTTTCCAAAGTTCCCTAGGGAACGGGATTTCTCCATTTGATGGTTCTTTCGAAGGATTAAAGCTGGAAACTATCTCATAGAGGGGTTCTAATCAACTTTCTAGTTGGTTGGGAAGTGTTTAGATGAAGTATGGAGAAGATATGGAGCTTCTATGGTCATTAATGGCTGTCTTGGGTCAGAGGAAGAAGAGGGAAGGGTTTTTCTCTCAAAAAAACGTGAAAATGGCCTTTTATAGGCCCCCAGCTGCGTTCCCACGCTAATAGCGCCGCACCCCACACTAATCGCGTCACCAATTCGAAAGAAAGGGCTTCCTGGAGCATTCTGGCGCTAATCACGTCATATCTGGCGCTAATCGCGCCAGATATTCGAATCTGAGGATCTCCAGGGCCATTCTGGCGCTAACCGCGCCACTTGGTCAAGTCCTGCCGCTAACAGCACCGCTCCCATGCTATTGGCGCCGCTCCCACACTGTTAGCATGAGATTTTTTTTTTTTTAGAAACCTAGGTTATTATAGCGCTCTACACATTCAAGGACAAATTTATCATCTCTACCCAAAATATAATTTAATCTTCATATTCCCCCTTTTTTAATCATTGCTAGTATAAAATTATAATAAATACTTAAAAATTAGAAAAACAAACATAAGTTAAAACAAACATAATAATAAGTATAATATTGATTAATAAACATAATTTATTTGTTGCTATAAAATTTCTATTGTAACAACATTAGATAATAATAAAATCAAGTTGAGTCTCATGTTTTTGTAAGGATTAATTTAATGATTGTATATTTTAATTTGTTTGAGTATCATATTTTAGGTAATATATTATCTCATATTTTTCTTTGAAATTTCTATTGTGACAATACCTTATTCAAAATATGAGACTCAAACAAAAATGCACAGTCATTAAGTTAATTCTTTAAAAAAATGAGACCCAACTTGATTTTTTCATTACATAATGTTATTATAATAGAAATTTCAGAACAACAAACAAATTATGCTTATTAATCAATATTATACTTATTGTTATGTTTATTTTAACTTATATTTAATTTTCTAATTTTTAAGTGTTTATTATAATTTTATACTTGTAATGATTAAAAAACGAAGAATTTGAAGATTAAATTATATTTTAGATAAAGAGTTGATAAATTTGTCCATGAATGTGTAAAGCGTTGATAAATTTATTCTTGAAGTACTACTTAGACTCTTTCAATTAATAGAAACGATAGAAAGTTAATGAAGAGATAAATTTATCACACTTCTTTTATTTTCAAAAATAAAAATTTAAATTTTCATCTTTTAAAATATTAAGAAAAAAACAAAAATAACTATTTAATCTTAATTCTTAAGTATATCTTGACTTTCCATGTAAGTTGATTTCTTTTGCAACTGGAGCCCAACACGTGTTATGTTGTCATTGGTTCAAATCGGGTGCCATGAGCATGATCAGTAGCATGCCTTCTACCATCAAGTCACTCGAACCAGTTGCAAGTAGTTGGTCTCTACAACGAAAAATGAAGAACCATGAATGACGAAAAATGAAGAAAAACAGAACCATTAAGAACGAAAAATGGCACCAACAATAACACTTACAGCTCAGTTTCGAAATCCCTGCATTGGCACTCTCTATCTCTTCAACGACGACAGCAAACACAAAAGAGCGAGGACGGGGATGAATAAAAGGAGCACAGATTTTAGGTAATTTGTTTAAACAAACATGACGTGGAAAAATAAACAAGTGTCATGTCGAAAACGAACCAGTAACGTTGCGCATAAGATTGAACTTGACCAAGTCTTACTCCAAGAAAAAAAAACCATATATTATGAAATTGTAAAAATGAAAAACTTACAACAAAAAGGAAAAAAATATATAATTTGAGTGTTTTACATAGACAAAAGAATCTAAAAAAATACATTGTAACTAATTAGAAGTTATTATTAGTATTTTTCACAAATTAAAAAAATTATAATTAATATAACTTTTAAGATATTTAATGTAAAAGTTAAAAAATTTACTGTACGTATAAATTTATAGTTAAATAATAGTATTTATAATATTATTATTGTACAGATTATTTACTCGTATAATAAAACGCTCAACATAAATATGTAAATTCAAACTCTTAACTGAGTTAATTCTAGTTGACAATCCAAAAATATTTAAAATCTAATTAAACAAGCACACATAACTTTGCTATTTCAAACCTTTAAATAAAGAGAGAAAAAACATCACTATTTTTTGTGTTGAAACAAATCGGACTCAACCCTTTTAAATCTATTGAGGTTTTAGTCGAGTCACGAATTTTAATATTTGAATCATTGACTTATTAATTGTATTATTATTATTATTATTACTATTATTATTATTATTATTATTATTATTTATTTTTATATATAATATATAATACATATTTTTAAATTTTAAAAAATCAATTACTATTATTATCATACTTACTGAAAGTGAAATTATCTCTTTTTTTTTCTCAATTCTCATTATTTAACCTAATTACTCTCATGAAATTAGGATTTCAACTCCCAACTGATTTTAAAACATCTCTTTTACTTTTTAATTAACTTGTTTCAATCTATTTTAGAATTAATTGAAGTTTCATTTGTACTACTCATTTGACTATTTGACAACATTAGAATTTTCAAATTATATTCTAATAGTTTTAGTTTTTGGATTTTTAAGATCCGTGAGTGTGGTGATTAATTTTTTTTATTATATTTTAATTTTAAAATATAAATAAATTTTAATTACATATGTCTTATTTTATGATATTATCTCAAAAATATCATTCATTTAATGAGGCCATAAACTTTTTTATGTTTGATATCAAGTTGCAATGAAGGATAATTTAGGAAAATTATTTGTTTTTTTATTGGAAATGACATGATTTAATGAAATTAACTAATTTTCTTAATAAGTTTAAAGTATATTTTTTTCTTCTTATAATCAAGATCAAAGGGAGTAATATGTTAGTATATGTAATGATGATGCATGATAACAATGTGATTCCTTCACTAATCTTTTTGCATGATTTGACTACACATAATAACAATTACAAATAATGTATTTGATATTTCATTGAATAAAAAATTTAGTTTATTAAAATATTGTATTTTAAAAAATAATATACAGATTTAATTAAATGTTTTAACTCGAACGATTTACAAACTAGTTGGTTTGAATTAGATATTAAAAGTTGACTCAAATCAACCTGTTTAAATTTGATTAAAATAGATCATTTATCCAACCTAACTCAAAATGACTCACATATATTCCTATTATAATGTCAGTTAACTAAAAATCATTGTATATAATGAGTATATTGACTTTTAAATAAATTACATATAGGTCTACATAGAAATTAAATTCTTAAATATAGAGATTACACATGACTTTTCAAAATAGAACCAAATTAAGCATAATTTACTTCGCCCAATCCATAAAGAAGCTGAGATTCTTTGATGACCGACCACCTTCTAGTATGTTATTTATGGTCATGTCCTTCAATTTCAATGACCTAGCTTTTATGTCTTCATCAACAAGCAGTTGATCCACCTTCTTCCTTATCTCTTCCCTTGAAATTATTCCATTTTCATCCTTGTCTAGTCCAAGCCCAATCTTCCACACATCACATATATATGACTTGTCAAGATATTGATCAGTGGCACATGGCCAACACAAGAAAGGTACACCGGCACATATACCTTCTAGGGTAGAATTCCAACCACAGTGACTAATGAAGGTAGCCAATGCAGGGTGGTTCAATATCTTCTTCTGGGGTGCCCAACCAACTATTTTACCTTTACTTCCATGGAAATCATGTGCGTATGCATTAACATTTTCCTTGTTATCATTACTTGGACGTACAACCCAAATGAAAGGCTTGTCAAGGAGATCAAGTGCAAGAGCTAATTCTTTAAATTGGTTTGGATCCATTACTACCAAACTGCCAAAGGAAACATATATGACAGATTGAGGTGGTTGTTGATCTAACCACTCTAAGCAAGTTGTATCTTCTTCCCAAAATGAACTTTTGCTGTTGTCACTTTCCATCAATGGGCCAATGGGTAAGAACTTTGGTGATACGGAAAATGCTCCAGGCTCAAGATCATAAGTAGTGTTGCAAAGCCACCACTCTCCTAACTCCAAAGTTTCCATCTCTTGCACAAGATGGTCAAAGAAGATCTTATTAAAGCCACGCCATGGAAAGTTTTCTGTGTCTATCAGAGGCATGTTTGGAGAGAGTTGAATTTCTTGTTTTTTGGTGGGAAGCCCTGTAATTAATTAATGCCAAAGGGAAATAATGGGACACAAACAATATCATTATAATTAAGTTCTTCCGTGATGATTCCATCCAATACTTAAATGGAATTAATCGACGTGACAAACCGACATATATAACAAGTAAAACAAATATACTAAGTAAAAAACACAATATTAGATTACAATAACCTAAATAGATGTTCTAGTTGTATTGACTTCATTGTCGTACGTGTTGATAATATTTATCGACAAATTATTATTTTTATGACAACAATAAACATCAAAAGAAACATTTTTCTATTCTATACAAACTAATTATTTAAGTATTGTATGAAATTAGAATGGAGTGACCCGATTGTATATATTAATAAGAGAACTTTTAAAGATTCATTTAACTCAATAAAAACTTAGGAGATATCAAAATCACACAATCACAATGCATAAGGAACTAAAAATACAATTTTGCCAAAAAAAATTATTTACCATGAGAATCAATAATGCCATCATGAATCAGCTTTGGGATGCAAGCAGCAGAAGCCAAGGAAGTTGCAGATGCTGGACAGAGAAGAGCTCCTTTGATTCCCAGTTTGTGGCCAACTTCCAAAGCCCAACCCATATTAAATGTAACAATAATACAGGTGATCTTATTGTCAGCATCCAAGGCATTGATATCTTCTATGAGCTTTGGAAGCAAAGCAGGCATGTTGCTGTTGGTAGACAAAAGAAGTTTTGTCACATCACTTCTGTCATCTTCAGCCTCCAAACCATCAGGAAGAGTCACCAACTCTACTTGTGAATGCTCGAGGTTGTCAGCACCAGAAGTCTTGGCTCGTTTGTGGCTGAACTCGGTGTGTACAAAACTGACCTTGCAACCATGTTTAACCAAAAGCAGAGAAAATTGCATAAGAGGGTTCACATGTCCTTGAACTGGAAATGGTATACAAAGAAAGTGAGGGATACCCATTAATTTGTATGAACTAGTGTTGATGTGAAAGAGGAGAATTATTATTAGATGACCCGAAGATCAAAGGGTGTGATTAATTATTATTAATTTGTTGAGACAGGAGGGCTTGGGTGAAATAATGTTTGTAGTTTATATGCATGTTGCCTTTTCTCTTGTATATGAGGCTATATATCGAAATGCAAGTATGCAACTCATGAGGTACCCCGTACTAGTCAAAGTTGGTGGGTTTGAAGACACTAGTCAAAGTTGGTGGGTTTGAAGTGTTATCAAGGACATTTCAAAGGGATAAATTATTATATAATCTAAGATTATACTATGGTCTCCATGAATTTTCATGCAATATTTAGTTAAATATTATTATTTTTTCTTATAAATTAAAAATGTTAATTACATTAACATGAAAAACATTAGTTTAAACCATACTTAGAGACTACATAATAATTTCAGCTTCAAAGGTGAACCGTCCGTACCCTACTACTTCTTCATCCTAGCTAGAAGCCGTCTTAAGTCAACTGCTTTCCGGAAAGTAGAAACGATAGTTTAATTTTACGCTAACTTTCTAGAATATCTACACAAAATACTAGTCATTGATACTCGTCAATCGTCATGCGTAATAGCTGGCGTTTTAAGTTATATATTTTTATACATAATTTTTGATTAAAAAATTGCCTAAGTTTTAAAATGCCTGTACAGATTACAGAATACATAAATACTGATCATGAACACTCGTCAAAATCGTAGTGCGTAATAGCTAACGTGTTAAAACATAAAACTCCTGCCAGGAGAAATTTCATCGAGCTAATATTCAAAGTTGGAGAAATGTCATCATCCTTTCAAGTTTCAACAAAAAAAATAAATTTCCTCATCCAGTCATCCAAATACCAAAGTTACGTGTAAGGACAAAAACACCTGCCATGTCGTAAACCATATATAGGAAGATATTAAATATATAAAGACCGAAAAATGTTGATAATTTGTTCTTACAACTAGATTAATGGGTTCTCCCTTTAATTGAGGAATGTTTTTTTAGATATGCATGTGTTATACATATAAAAAAATAGTGTATTTTTAACAATATTATTATTTTTACTTAATTCTTAAATATTTTAATTACATATTTATTGAGTGAAATAATAATGAAGGTCATATTGAAAAATAAAAACTAATTTTAACCTCATTGTTCTTGTTACAAATGGACGGGACAGTTACTTCTATGTTGAAGGGCCACTAGTTATGTCAAATGATTCTTCTGTCGAGAACTTGTACGCATCTTTCGTATATATGAGGTTAAACAAGGGATAACTGCAAAAGGAATTTTGATGCTCAAATAAGGGGTTCGGTTCAGAGCTATTTAATGATATCAAGTGAATACTCAAAAGTGGAATCAGACCTTTTATCTAGAAGATTCTTCCCTTTATATACCGACCTTACTGGATTTTGGATAGAGTTAAGTATGCGGGTAAGTCTGTTCTGTGAAGCCTGCTTTCTAAACGGGTTTGTTTTTTTTAACCTGTCCTCGTCCTGCATAACCCACAGGTTTTGCAGGTAGCCTGCATAATCCACGGGTTTTGTGGATAGCCCACATAATCCACGGGTTATGTGAGTAGCCCACATTCACAAAATAAAATAAAAAATTGTGAATTTTTTAAACAAACTATTCTAAATGCATATAAAATAAATACAATACAAAATGTTAAGTAATATCAACTATCAAGTACTCAAGTTTAGATTAGGTGAACTGTAAAGTCTAAAAAATCCAAACAAGTCCAACTACAGATAATACAAATAGATAGTTCATTGAATTTTCAAATAACACAACATCAAATAATTAATTTTCATTAACAATGTTCGACCCTTAGTTCCACCAATTTTTAAATCTTTGATGATTTGCCTGTAAGAAATACTAAATAATCTAATCATGCATAAACAACATAAGCAATTAGATTAAGTGCGAAAAAATTAAGATCATAAATACCTCCCGCCATTGCTCATGGTTTTGAGTCTTTGGATTGCACTGAAGATCTCTCTTGAGTCTTCTAAACTCTGATTCTAAAGCACTAGATGGTGTATATGCTGATGTATATAGAATGAGTTCAGGGACCCAAGAAGGCTGTAGACACACTTATTTATAGACCCCTTGCCATCAAAGGGTCAGTTATAGTGTGCTAAAAGAAGAGACATTAATGTTGCAAAAAAAATAGGGGATGTGGGTAGTGGTTAGTTTCCTGAATTATTGTTGACCACTATCAGGTTGGTTACAGATATTTTTGTAATTTCAAAATAAAAACCAACATTCTCCCACTTGGTCAACATGTCCCTTAATTTACATAACAAGAAATAAAATGCATGAATCATGGCGATAAGTCCTCTTAATAATGAGCGAGTAGTATCTTCCATGTATTACATTGCATTATATTTCTCAAGCCCATACAACTTAATGAATAAACCCAATGTTTATTCTAGGTCCAAACTTAAT
>PYAF01001601.1:84987-109059 GCA_007407185.1 Glycine tomentella | reverse complement strand
TATATTCATGCATAAAATAAATCAAAATTCTATAAATTCCAAAATTGAACAGGAACGCATAAACATATAACATACAAATAAAACAACAAAATATCAAATAGTTTCATGTGGCTTAGTGGTTGATGTGAGTATCATTTAAGCGAAATTCATGGGTTCAAACTCCCACCAACACTAAAAGCTTTCTTTTATTTATTTATTATTGTTCATCATCTTCAACCTTGAGCTGAGTCACTTTGACCCAATTGCAACCCACATATCCGAATTAAAAATCCAATGATTTTTCAGCCTTTTTCAACACCGAAATCCATGTTTTAATTTACATAAATTTTAGAAACTCAATTTCCATATGATTCCAAAACTTCTTAATAATTAAAACATTCAAATAAAATACTCATATTTTAATAAAATAATATTTCACATATATGAGTGTTAAAGAAAGCAAGGCAGAGGCAATAAACGGGCTCTGATACCAAATGTAAGAAATACTAAATAATCTAATCATGCATAAACAACATAAGCAATTAGATTAAGTGCGGAAAAATTAAGATCATAAATACCTCCCACCATTGCTCATGGTTTTGAGTCTTTGGATTGCACTGAAGATCTCTCTTGAGTCTTCTAAACTCTGATTCTAAAGCACTAGATGGTGTATATGCTGATGTATATAGAATGAGTTCAGGGACCCAAGAAGGCTGTAGACACACTTATTTATAGACCCCTTGCCATCAAAGGGTCAGTTACAGTGTGCTAAAAGAAGAGACATTAATGTTGCAAAAAAAATAGGGGATGTGGGTAGTGTTTAGTTTCCTGAATTATTGTTGACCACTATCAGGTTGGTTACAAATATTTTTGTAATTTCAAAATAAAAACCAACATTGCCCACTTCATCTACAAATCACCATAAAAATAAACATAAGGTAATTCATACGATTATTTAATTTAAACCTTAAAGACAAAAAAATGAAAATTATAATATACATTAAAGATGTAGTACTTACCTTGCACCTCAAATCCTAACAACCAATTTTTGGTACACATCAAAGATTGCACATTATCCAAAAGAAGACAACTTTGATATTTATTGAGGACACAAGAACCCATACTAAAAGTAGATTTAGATGCAACAGCTGTTATTTGAATACTCAAAATGTCACATGCCAACAATGAAAGATCCAGGAACCTAACTTGATTCTCCTTCCAATAATTCAAAATGTCAATATTTGGATGATATGCCAAAGACAATTTTTGCTCTTCCAAATAAATATCCAATTGAGAGGTTCCATGTTGTGATATATTATCATTCTCAAACTGGATGAACTCCTACATTAGTTACACAAAATGCAAAATTAAATATTAAAGAAATAACACAAGTAATGATGTAAATGAGCAATTAAGTTTGGAAAAAAAATTTGAACAAGCACACGCTTCAATTACGAACCACGAAAAGATCATGTCAAGTATTAGCCTTAGCCAGTTGGACATCACAACAAGCACGCACTTAATTTACAGATCAAAGTTCAACAGGTTTCATGGGTAGCTTGCGAGCCGAACCCATTTGCCCAAGCCTAGCCTTAGGTCTATGGTCATGCATGTTCTAATTACCAATTAGGTAATACGCCTCTTAATCTTGCTTAGGTACTTCAAATCAAGTAATTATCCTTTAAGGGGATTTATTGACTATAGTGTGGACGAATGGCACTTGTTGCTTGTATATGTTGAAAATTGAGATGTATTGTACAAAACATATGGGCATATGGTCGAAAGGGTACTCGACTTCATAGGGTATGTCACACTAAATGTCCACATAGGCGTCTTCTCGTCCTGTCTAAATACTTATAAGGTATACTCGCCTCCAAAGCCTTTTTTTGGCCTCGGCCAAAAAGAAGGGCTTTATGCTATGTGTCAAAACGGTTACCATTGTCTTCTATGATAGTTACACTCTTTAAATGGCACGATTTAATGGTTACATCATGGATGTAACAGTTACATCTCATGTCTCTTCAACTTCCCACGTCGGGTACTAGATCGTCTCATGATCCTATCAGTAGATTTTTTTCTGATCAAATGATGGGGAGAGGTTATTGGTTAGGCCTCTTCACAGGCCCAATTCCTATAAATAGCGGGCACCGTCATTCACGTTTTAATTTTTATATTTACTTTTTGCTCTCAGTCGAGTACTCTGTTTTAAGTTACCTCAATTTCAGGCACGTGTTGTATACTAACAATAATGGTTTCGAGGGAAGGTTCATCAAGGGAGTCAATTGGTAACGTGTCTAAGGTTTGTGGGTATGACGATGAGGTGTTAGAGATGTCATTTGATTAGTACTCATCGGGGCCAAATTTTTCCACTTCATTTGACCATTCAGCTACCAAAGACTCTTTTAGTGACTTTTCGGCATTTTTGAGCCAGTTGCCAAAAAAAGTGGGTGACAACATTGTGGCTCTGGTTGTGGTGACCACTACCTAAACGGGGACTTCTATAAGAATTTCACCTTGGCCTTAAAAGTGCCCTGTGTTGGGGAGAAGTGTTTGCTTGCGCCTATTACGTTTCCCAGATACATGTGGGTTGATGACGAGGTAGGTACCTACTTGTCTAGATACAACCACGAGTCAGACTTGCTCAACCTTTTAAGTTGGCTGTCGATTAGTACAATAACGGAACCAGAGTATTGTCTGATCACTCTTTGTACTATCTGGTCGGAAGCTAGTCTGCTTGCGGAGTTTGTGTTTATGAACCGAGAAGGAATGAATAAGGATTTATTTTACATGTATGATTGTTTGTTTCGTGATTTGCATGTAAGGATCTAGTTTGATGATTTCACAAGGGCATACTTCGTACCCTAAATGTAGCTTTGATGTAACTTCATTCGAATAGGTGGGTGGTCATGCAAGCGTTCTATACTCTTTGCTTGCCTAGCTTTGTGCTGACAATGGTCGGGCTCTTTCTGCTCTACTTTTGTAGTCGTTCGCAGTACAAGGCTCGGTGGATTATAGGGAAGAAATTTTACTATGATTTGGCCGGAAACCATATGTTTCCTTTCTATGGCAACAATGTCCCCGTCGATATGATAAGTACCCAAAAGAGCTTCTGAGTGTCGTCGAATATCGAGAGCTCGATTGCCTTGAAACACTCCCTCGACAACTGCTTGCTTGGCCTCTAGTGTCACTTCTTCGATCTTCAAATCCTATCTGAGATCTTGAGGGTTGGTTATGATTCTTTTTGGGTGTGTGCCAAGTCCTTGCTCTAACTTGTTCATTTATCACTTGTGTTATTTTGCAGGAATCATAACCCAAGCTGATGTCGATATGAATGTCTTCCGCCTTGCCTGTAGAAACAAGGTTGTTTCTGGTCGAGTTCTTTCTCCGAATCCTCCTCTCAATCAAACATCGGAGCCTCATGATGCACCTATTGATGTGGTGTTTCCTCCTAGCAAAGATCCCAAAGGGAACATCAAGCACAAGAAGAAGAGTCACCGTGAAGATCGAAGCGATTCGGGGAACCTTCTGGGCATCGAGATGGTAACTCTAGAGATAAAAGACTCACGCAACAGATGCTTGAATTTCAGCTTGCCACTGTCACGACCTTAGCCAACCTGTCGACAATGACCAACCAAGGTTTTTTTGTTAGGGATTTTCAACCGGATCATGTCATCAATCCAGTGATGATCTCTGACCATGGACGTCAAGTGTTGTCCAAGAGTGATGATGTCAGAAACTGGGCTAATTTTTTGTCCTTTCTTACTAGGGCTTCACCCGTGGCCCAACTTCTTTAAGTGTCTTCTAATGTTGATGCCCTGAAGAATCAGCTGTTGAAGGCTAAGGACTTTCTGAACTTGACTTTTCAAGCTAACACCAAGTTGGCAGGGGACAACAAGAATTTTGAGGACCGAATGCTTGTGTTGACAACCGAAGTTAACGGGTTGGAGACGCGTGTTGTTAATGCTAAAGTCTTGGTTGTTTCGGGATAGGGAGATTGCTAAGCTTTGGTCTGCCAGTGTTGTTTCTGAAAGGAGAAGGAGGAGGTTGTTGCTAATAAAGAGAGGATTCAACAAAAGGCTTTTGATGATGCGTATAGTGAGCATGAGGCAAGCTTCAACCACTTCCTTCGGCAGCCTTCGACAGGTGCTGCACTTATGTGAAGTTTCTGACCGGGATGTCTTTGATATAAAAAAAAGATGTATATCATGGGGAGATTATGTTGATTGATGACATTTTGGAGGATGCAGCCCCCATGCTAAAGTGGCCAATGACCCCAACAGGGGACTTTCATGCTGAAGGTGTCAAAGAGAAGGATGAACACTTTTTATGTATCTTTCTTTTTGTAATCATTGTTGTTGGTCTTCAACTTACTATTAATGAAGTTTCCTTTTGAAGAATTGGCTTGCTTATTATGTTTTTATTTTAACTTTTTGTCTTCGTACGTGACCGAAATGGCTTTCTACAGTAAAATAATAAAAGTAAATTGAGCGAGTGTAAATTTATCCCTTAACCAAGATGTACAAAATTTTCACATGTTGAAGTTCAACCTTAACCGAGGAGGGTACTTAGGAGGGAACTTTTAATGATTCGTTGAAGTTCAACCTTAGTCGGTGAGGGTACTTAGGAAGGAACTTTTAATGAATTTGTTGGAGTTCAACCTTAGCCGAAGAGGGTACTCGAGAGGAAAAAATTTAGTGAATTTGTTGGAGTTCAACCTTAGGCGAGGAGGGTACTTGGGAGGGAACTTTTAATGATTTGTTGAAGTTCATCATAGCTAAGGAGAGTACTCGAGAGGGAACTGTTGACATGCCCAAATACGTTAACTTGCCATCAAGGATAGAGATAAAAAGATTTTGATTAATAGTTGGTTGTCGAAGTGCACCTCGTTAAAACTTCCTCAGTAAAAACCTTTCACATTTTTATTGGGATAAAAAATCCAGGGAGGAAAAGAGTATGACACTCATTACAAAAATTCACCTAACTATAATAGAATTTCAAATGCGTAGAGTATAAACATTTTCAACTACCCAGGTTTAGGTGAAGTTGCCATCCAAGCAAACTCGTCAACTTTTCCATTGACTTCTTGACTATGTGAATCACCTAAACTTCCTCGAACTCTTCCTTGAGTCTTTCAAATTCATAGTAGTACTTTAGGAGTTGGGGGTCTCGAATCTAAAACACTTTGTTTATTTGCTCAACGGTGACCTTGGATCACTTCGGCACAAGACTTTTTGGGCGTCGACCTCTTTAGCAAGTCTTAGTCCTGCTAGGTTGGAAGAATCATCCACATGCGTCATCCACCATTCTTGCTCGAAACATGATTATGGAGAGTGGATGAAATCAGCCAGCAGCTAGGCTCGGACAGTCCCTCTTGGCTTGTAAACGATCTCATACTCTAAGAGTTCAATAGACCATGTCATCATCCGCCTTGCTAGCTTTGGCTTGCGCAATATTTTGGCTATACGACAATCAATCGAAACACGGACCCTATGACTTTCAAAATATTGGCAGAGACGACGAGCAACATTAACAAGTGTGAGAGATACCTTTTCCATCATCTGGTACCTTGTTTCTGGATCCTATAGTACTTGACTCATGAAATATATTGGTTTCAACTCACTCCTTTCTTCCTATACTAGTACCACGTTTATGGCCTCACCCGAGACAATCAACCTTTTGTTAGTGTCAAGTTTCGACAAGACGGGCAGTGTTGCTAATGTTTCTTTCAAGTGTTGAAGATATTCTTCGCACTCATCTTCCTAAACAAAGTTGTTGGTTTTCTTGAAGAGGTTCATAATTAGTTTTGCCTTCTCAGCTATTATGGGCAAAAACTTGACAAAGAGGTTATCCTACAAGCTAGCCTTTGAGCTTATTTCACATTCTGGAGACTCCTCATCTCTCAAATGGCTTGGAATTTGTCCAGGTTAACATGAACTCCCCGGTGGGTTAGAATGAAGCCCAAAAACTTTCCCCTTCCACCCCAAGGACACACTTTTTGGGGTTTAGTCTTAAATTATACTTTCTGAGTTGGCGGAAAACAACTTCCAAATCATGAAATGGGTCATCACATTATTAGACTTAACCACCATGTCATCCACATAGACTTCCAGGTTTTGTCCAAGATGACCTTTGAACACCTTATCCATCAAACACTGGTATATAGCCCCGACATTCTTGAGTCCATGTTTATCTAGTTGTAGTCGGAATATGCATCGAGAAAATTTAATAGTTTGTCCTCGACTACTCCATCAACCAGTCGGTCGATGTTTAAGCGGATCATCGTCCTTAGGGCATGCTCAGTTTAGGTCAATGTAGTATATGCACATCCTCCATTTCTCATTCGATTTCTTCACCATTACCATGTTGGAAAGCCAAGTGGTATAGTCAATTTCTCTGATGAACAAGGCAGTCATTAGCTTAGTAACCTCCTGTTGTACTATTTGGCACTTCTCTTTCCCCATTTTTATCTTCCTCTGCACAATGGTCTTTGCATCTTTGCATATGGCTAACTTGTCACAGTGGAAGTATGAATCAATCCCAGGCATGTTTGTCGTGGACCATGCGAACAAGTCAGCGTGTTGCCGGATAATTTGTTGGATGCAGCTTTGATAGTCATCGAAAAGTTAGTTTTGGAGCTAAGTGACTTGTCCTTCCTTAGGACCAAGGTGGAAGGTGGACGTCTTCTCTATCGACTTCACCCAATTTTCATTGTTGGTTCTTGGATCGAGCTTTAGTTCCTATACCTCTTCGACTTTTGTCTTGGCCTCTACGTAGTGGATGGCTTTTGGGGCTTCCTCCTTTTCATGAGGACGTAACCTAAGGCTGGCCATATAACATTCTCTAGTTGGCATGCACATTTATAATGGTTTCGGTGTCTGACAAAAATCATCATAAGGTGAGGGGTTGACATAATCGCGCCCAAGACATTCATTGAGAAACAACGGAGGAGTATATTGTATGATGTATGAGCATGCACTATCACGTACTGTACCCCTTAGCCTTTTTTTCCATGGCCCCTCATGTGTGAACTTAGTGTAAAGCCAAATACACCCATTCGTTCTACATGTTCTTTGTCCTTCGCTCGGCTTGACTCTGGTCTGTACAGATTGTGGGTCCTATATGACTGTGGCTAGTGGAGAAACTCCTTTAGATGGCCAAGCTAAATGAGGTCTTTTATTTTCTTTTAAGGCACTACATTCCTCTATCGAGTGACCGCAATTGCAATGATACTGGCTACGTTTTGAGTAGTCAGCTTTTGGTAGGGTGTTAGTGCTTTTTGGCATGGTCAAAATGTCTACAAACAAGGCCTGATCCATGATATGAGATCTACTGGCATTAAGGGCAGTGTCGTGGGCGTAATGTGATTCTCGGGGTGGTCGATCCCTTGTCCCGTCGCTGTGGGCTTTGTTGGAGTTGGGCTTATCATTATCTTTTTTTACCGAAACGATGTCCATTCTCAATGATTCATGTACTCAGCCAACTCATCCATCTTCATGTACTTAATCACTCTCCTTTGAAGTTCACCAGGTCATATGCTGGTTTTTTGCATAGGTTGTTCACAAAAGCTCTCGACCTTAACGTTGTTATCAAATGGTGCATAACCACTACAGGGTCAAGGTTTCAGATGTTCAACGTAAATTTTCCAAAATGCTCCATGAAGATTCACAATGGTTTCCTCTTTTCATTTCGGATATTGACGAGGGCTACAAATGTTAGGTAGTGAGATCGGTTAGTGGTGAACTGCGTGCCAAAATGAGCCGCCAAAGTGTCAAATGAATCCATGGTGTTGGGGGCTAGACGTTTGAACTAATGAAGGGCCTATCCCTTCAGTGATGTCGGGAACACCCGATAGAGGATTGCATCGTTCGTGGTGACAGGCTTACCTGGGTGATGTACACGTCCAGGTGTTCATCTGGGTCTGTGGTACTATCATACTTTTCAATGGTCAAGTTTTTTCTAGTTGGAAAAGAGAGTCGCTTCCATAATGTTGGGCACGAAGGGGTTCTTAAACTATAGCAAATGATTTCCCAAAGTGTTAAGGGATGGGGATGGGGTATAGTCGTACACTTAAATTGGTAGCTTTGGGTAAGCCAACAACTGTTGACTCGACTTATCCTTCTTTTGGTGGATTAACCTCAGGTTGTCGCAACTTGTGTCATTCTCGCTTATGTGAATTCTCGTGCAGAAGAACGACAAATTCTTTAGCATGATGCCTTTGCATTTCCATGATCTGAGCTTGTAATCTCCACATCATCGAAGACAAGTCAGTCTGGTCCTCTACATGAATCTCTTCATTCTGCTAATTAGTTGGTTGTTCCATTGTTGTTGTATTCATTCCAATTCTAGTTATTGCCATATTCTCTGGGGATTGGAATATAACTTAATCGATTCCACGATGGGTGCCAAAATGTTCGTGTCACAAAGAGACCAGACACTTTGATCACTAGCTATGTCAAATGGTTCTTTTGCCCACAACTTTTACGTTTCTTCTGTGTATATATGGTCAAACAGGGGGTACCTGCAAATAGGCACTTCAATGCTCAAGTAAGGGTTCGGCTCAGAGCTATTAATGATATTAAGTGAATACTCAAAAGTGGCATTAGTCGTTTTATCTGCAAGGCTCTTCCCTTTATATACTAACCTTACTGGTGGACCTGCATGTTTTGATTAGTAGTTAGGTAACACGCCTCTTTATCCTTCTTAAGTACTTCTAATCGAGTAATTATCCTTTAAGCGAATTTATTGACTATAATCACGACCAAATGGCACTTGTCACTTGTATGTGTTGAAAATCAAGATGTGGGCCAAATGGCACTTGTTGCTTGTATATGTTGAAAATCAAGATGTGTTGTACAGAACATGTGGGCATACGGCCAAAAGGGTACTAAGCTTCATAGGGTATGTCACACCAAGTCTCCACATAGGCGTCTTCTTGTCTTGTCAAAACACGACAAATCCTATGTTTCTGCTTTGTTCCCACGCAGAGTTCTGTCTTCTCGTGGTATGCTGATTTAGAAATTAATGAAAAAAGTTACTAGTGAGCTTGGCTACGTCGGTGATCCGTCGCTTCACCTCCAAATTGATTTTTCCATTTGGATGAAGAGAGTGGGGTACCTAGCCTTGGCGCACTAATGGATGAGTGGATCTTGCGACTTGTAGTGACCATTCAGCGACAACTAGCAATGTTGAGCCCTACAAACCGAAATGTGTGACGGCAAACTCAAAACCCACTCTTTGTTGTGACGGCGATGTTGTCGTGCTCTTTCGTAAGCTCCAGATTCAAATCTAGCATAGTCAATAGATCCAAATCTAAGAATTAGAGAAACTTGTCTTCGCCAAGCAACTCTTTAGCATCCACGTGCACTAGACACATACTTTGGATATATTTTCATGTTTTAATTTTAGAAGGACAAAAAAAATAATTACAAGGTCAATAATCAGAAAAAAAAAGTATTATAAGGACAATAATCGAATTCTTATAATTTTATAAAGACGAAAAATATTTTAATCATAAATATATGTGTATTTTAGTTTATTTCAAGGTATATGTTAGGATGTTGCGATTTGAGGGCGGGAATGTTTTGAAAACAACATTAAGTTGAAAATTTTAATTAACGTACAACAACAATTAATTTTAAATCTAAATTTATAGGAATGAACAATATATTTTGGATAGATAGTTTTAATAGAAAAAACTAATTTAGTACTTATTAAGGAAGTAATTAGTATGCATTGATTTCTTTACACGTACAATTTTACTAGTTTTTGCAAATTTTTCCTTGGACAACATGCAAGTCTGTAATATATTTTATTTGAGATAAGAATAAGAAAAGAATTCAAGATTGCTAAGTACGTATGTTGAACATCTATCCCTACGAACAGTGTTGCAGGAGGGGAAAATGATCTTCGGTGAAAATTAGCATTCACATATGTACATAAACATTAATTATAACATAGTGATGGTTTTAGGAGAATGTGAATATAGAAGGATCACACTCCTTGTGAGGGTGCTCTTCTTCCTTATTCATCCTCCAATAATAACAATTGTCGCCGCATCGACGAGGCAACTAGAACCACACCAGATGAGACGATTGCGATTATGATTTTCGGCAGTACGGACAGAGAACTCAGCAATGAAGTAGTCGTGGTGAAGCCGACGATGTTCATAGGTGAAGCCATGGCAACATGTGTCACGGCCTCGCAAGTTCAGATGAGGAAAACCATTGTTTGGCCTTGTGCCTTCACAGCTTCACATATTTGCTATTGAAGCAGTGTTGTTCGATTTATGTTTTTAAAAAAATAATCAATTATAGAGAAATGAGATTTGATGACAAGTGCTATCAGATAACTAATGCAGTTTGATCCTTATGATATAATGAAGCTCACCTGCTTGGGAAATAACAAGCATTGGGGTAATGACGTGCAGAAGAACAAAGCGTTAATAGAGGATAAAATGTATTTTCATTTAATATTAATTGTCTTTTCTCTTCTTTTTGTTAACCCGCATTAATTCAAATGTTAATTTCTTTTCTGTTCTATATTTCACTTCAATCAAACCATCTATTTTTCTATCCTATTTCTCTTTTTTTTCTCTTTTCACCTAATTAATCTCATCCATTCCTTCCTCACATCTAGACAGAGGATAAATAAATGGGAGAAGAAATAGCAGAATCAGTGAATGATGTGATGCACAGTTGCAAGCATCTTGAGCAGCAGCTAGAAAATCTGTCTGAGACTATGAAGGCGGAGGAACTGAAAAATAGATGATTAATAATATGCAAAGTTGATCATTGTATAAGATGGCAGTGAAATACTAGCTCTAAGCACTGGTGGAGGAGGAATCTGAGTTGGAACAATAAATTGGAAAGGTTGGGATTGTTGTTGAAATAGTAAATCTAATAAGAAAAATAACATGTTTTTGGAGACAAAAATTCATCCATCGGGAGCAAGGCATTTATAGCTCAAACCATTTGGATGTTCAGGTACCTTTAGCAGAAAAAGGTAAAGATGGACCCCAATGACAAAAGTTATATTCCATTCATAAGTTTCTGTAAGTTACAAGGTGAAAACATAGGCTTATAAATATGGTAATACAACTCACCAAATCACCAAAAGATAAGAAGAAATCTACAGAAACAAACAAAATAGCAAAATAGAATTGCACAAAATTGCAGCAGAAGTGAAAAACAATTCACAAAATAGCTCAGCAAAGAGCTCATGGGCAAAAAAGGACTGAGCATCTAAATAATTCTAGAATGAAGAAAGAACTAGAATGTGATGCTTTCGGTTTAGGTCAAGACTAAGTCAATCTTGAGCTACAGTTGGGACAAGCCTTTCTTTATGGTTTCCTGATATCCCTCATAAGCTGGAGGTGAGAAAATGTTAATCAACTTTAGCTTGGAGAGATACGTATTGAATAAGTTGGGAGGAAGAGCCTTGGTAAACATATCTACAATTTGATTTGTTGAGGAGACATGAAGTAAACGCATTAAACCTTATTGAGCTTTCTCACGGACAATGTGACAATCAATATCCAGATGTTTGGTGCTTTCATGAAAAACTAGGTTGGCAGTAATGTGGAGTGCACTTTGATTGTCACAGTAAAAAACTGCAGGACAATGACATGAGACTTGGAGATCATCCATTGTAACTCACAGGTAGTAGATGCAAGGGTACAATATTCTGCTTCATAGGAGGATCAAGACACCATGTCTTGTTTCTTGGTTTTCGATGAAATTAAAGAACTACCAAGAAAGAAACAACAACCTATGATTGATCTGCGGGAGTTAACACAGGTTGCCCAGTCGGCATCACTAATCCTTTTAAGTACCTTGGAACTCTAATGGCTGCTTGAAAGTGAATTTGAGTAGGTTTGGACATAAATTGCTTTAATTGTTGAGTAACAAAAATGATGTATAGGCTAGTGTTGGTGAGATAGATCAATCGACCAACCGATCTTCTATAGAGAAGAGGATCAGAGAGTTCTTCACCCGAATTTTGACTAACACGTAGAGAGCTATACCTGGGGGTTGACAATGGTTTTGAACCCAAACGATCAAAATTTGTGAGCAAGTCAAGGCAATATTTGTGTTGGCAGAGAGAAATAGTTGTGGAAGAACGAGCAACTTGCAAATCAAGAAATATTTTAATGTTCCAAGGTCTTTAATTCGAAAGTGGGAGAGGAGAATCTGTTTGGTTGAAGATAGTTCTTGAATACAATTCCCAATTAGGACAATGTCATCAACATACACGATGAAAACAGTAAAGTTAGAACCCTCAATCTTGACAAATAGACTAGCTTGCTTGAGGTGTTATAAGGATTTAAGTAACTTGCAGCACTGATAAGGCTCGTAATCATTAATACCAGGGGGAGTGACCATGTATACTTCCTCTGAAAGTTCTCCATGAAGAAAAGCATTGCTCACATCAAATTGGTGAAGGTGCAAATTATTGATGCAGGCCAGTGCAAATTATAGAAGATGTGATTGACTATTGGCAAAGGTTCCATCTTAAGAACTTGGGATCGAATTGCAGAGAATTTTTTGTCAAGGCCTTTGAGGCAGCGGGTGATGAAATCTTGTTGGTGATATGTTTTGTCATAGCAAGAGCAGGACATCATGGGGTGATAGTTGTCGAGTTCTTCCCAGATTGATTTAAGTTTAGTGAAATAGTCAGTTACTGGTTGTGAACCTTTAGCAGAAAAAGGTAAAGATGGACCACAATGATAAAAGTTGCTTTTCATTCATATATTTCTATAAGTTACAAGGTGAAAAATTATAGGCTTATCAATATGGTAATATAGCTCACCAAATCACCAAAAGATAAGAAGGAATCTACAAAAACAAACAAAATAGCAAAACAGAATTGCACAAAATTGCAGAAGGGAAAAACGGTTCACAAAATAACTCAGCAAAGAGCACATGGGCATAGAATGACAGAGCATTTGATGATTTTAGAATGAAGAAAGGACTGGAGGGTGATGCACTGATGTTTTCAGTTTGGGTCAAGGCTGAGTCAATCTTGAGCTGCAATTGGGTCATGCCTTTCTCTATGGTTTTCTGATACTGTGAGAGCTTAAGTATAACCTAGAAAACACATTCTCTAGAGTGAATAAAATTCAGTTTGTGGTAGTTATAAGCACAAAGATGAGGGTAGCAAGCACACCCAAACACCTTGAGGAACTGGTAGTCAGGTCTTGTTTTAACAAACCCAAGGAGACATGTAAGTCTGTGACTAATGCCATAACTGGCTGCAAAGAAGGAATTAGGGCACGAAATTCCCCTTCTCCATTAGTTTCTACTACCTTTAACTTAGTGTTGAATTGCACTTCCTTTGAAGTGGCAGGAAAAAGTTAGTGTGTCTAACTTGAGTTTGAGTGTAAAGGTCCATGCATGATAACCTTGTGCAAGCATCGACATAAGTTAACATACATATTTGTAACCATAGGCATTAGACCCCATAAATCATACGAGAGATTATATGGGAACTAATAATAGCTCGAGATGCTTGTTGGGGGAGACAATGTGCTTCACCAAGACTACAAGATGGTGAAAACTCGTTGATTTCTTAGGTACAACAATATCTCGTTATTTAAGATATACTTTGGGGATCTCATGTTGAGGACATCCTCCCAACCTATAGTGTCACGTTACAGTCCTAATTGCTAACAGATTGTGGTTTTAAACAGTTAGAAGCACAAAGGTTTGGGTGTGCTTGCTACGAAGTGCAACTAAGGTGTTTGGGTGTGCTTGCTACCCTCACCTTTGTGCTTAAGGTGTTTGATTCATTACTTACTAGATGAATGTCACAAAGTGCAACTAAGCTAACTACTGATACCAGGAAAATATTTCTAATAGTTAAATTTATATCTAAATGAGAGAAAAGAAGGAATACTAAGAATGTATTCTAAATAGATTCTTGTAATAGAAGTTAAGCTTTTATGTATACCGAAACTAGTTTGTTGATGGAATCATTGTCTAATTTGTAACATGCATAAGAATAGAATTGGAGCACCGGAGTTGTTGTAACGATGGGTGGAAGATGAGCTTCAAAGAATGCAGAGTCGCTTTATGTCCTCAACATTGGCATACTAGCTCGGAATCAGAACGAAAGCAATACTAACTCGGAATCAGAACGAAAGCAAGTGCATGAAGATCTCTATATAGCTTCTTTACTGTATATTCCTTCACTTTACAAGCTTTTGCAACTTCTTTGATGTCTAACCAAATTAAATACAAATTCTCATCAAGATACATACGAAATTCAAAACTTGGATTTCAAATAAAAGAAAACACTTATAGAGAAATTGGTCAAGTTTCAATTGCTTGTTGATATTTTTATTGCAATGTACCATGTCCATAATCCATAAAAAAAATCTAAAAATTTAATGAGGGATGAAAAAAATGGGAAATTCTTCATGTTTAGACAAAAATTTAACATAAAAATTTAATCAATTAGAATGTAAATTATTTTTTATCTCATCGCGTGTATGTTTATATAGATAGACAAACATTATAAAAAAAGATAGATAAACAAATGGATATGTAAGAATTTTACTTTACATATTTCATGTTCTACCGTCACTCCAGTAAAGACATTGCCCTCCGTGGGCAATCCCAAAATACCAGCCACGTCTTCCAACGTGATGGTCATCTCTCCCTGTGGCATGTGGAAGGTGTGAGTCTCTGGCCTCCATCGTTCAACCAGAGCACTAATAAGCTCAGCATCCATCTAAAAAAAGTATTAATTAATTAACAAGCACATTTATGAAATTAACAAGTCTTTACTTATTTCATAGTTGCATACCTGAATATGTCGTATGCGTGCAACATGAAGAAACCCAGCATCGCGCAACATATCACAAACGACATCAGGTATATCGTCGGGATCTGGTCCCCGTCACCTTACCACGTCGAGTCTTCAATACTCGAGTTGTGCCCTCGTTCCACACAACTTGTGAAACGTGGGTGCGCTGAGTACACCTACGCAAAGCACCCCACTTGTATGGGGTAGGGACAACATAGGCTGTCGGATCCATGGGCTCACCCTCATGATCGGATGCAGATCGTGACGAATCAGTGGAAGATGAATCAACCATCTAACCAGTATCTTCAAATAAAAAAATTTAAAACCATGTTAAACAAAATATGTACGATTCACAAATCATTCAAACAAAATTTTCTTATATAACAAAAACGTTAAACCATAAACCCTAACACAAACACCCTGTACCAATGCCTACCAAAACTTAAACCCTAAACCGTAAACCTCAAATGCATTGCTGCGACGTTTTTCTTTTGGGTTTCCATCAATGCGTCAACAGGCTCCTGATCCTCCGCAAATGAATTTTTATGCCCGCACTTGCGATCATGGGCCCCACCGTGGTAATGAACGCGTTAATCCACCGAGTGAAGATCCAGTTGTCATACCTGACAGGGAGGAATTGTCCTACTCGTGCATTGTTTCCACTTGTGCATTAACCTGAACCCCCCAAACCCTAAAAGCAAGAACCTCGACGTACATTGTTTCCACTTGTGTCAAGTCCATCATCATATACACAGAGAAGATGCAAAACAGAACAAGAAAGAAAATGTGTGATCATGTCTTTCTCCCATTCACCTTCTTCATCAGATCATGCTCATAGTCCTCAGAGTAACCCTTTAATCCCCAGAAACTGCTCTGAACAACTTGGCAAATGAATGCAGCAAAGCACTTGTGACAACTGTGATCAGTGAGGACGTTGGTCTTAGTGTTGTCCTTCCAAATCCCCCAAAACCAAACCTTTCTCACCTACAAATGATTCCACTATTCCCTCCAACAGGAACATACTGTGCCCTTGTGGCCATGACTCTTGCGAAATCAAATCACGCTATGACAAGGACTACTATGCCTGCCCCATCAACCTAACCACCATCAACAGTAAATCATTAACCATAAACCCTAACACCCTGTACTCATGCCCACCGAAACCATAAACCCTAAACCCTACCCCCTGCAACCATGGACCGCCAATCCTAAACCCTATACCCAAAATCCAAACCATTTAACCCTAAACCATAAACCCTAAATATGTAACCCAAGCCCTAAACCTTAATCACAACATAAGCACTAAACCCTACACCGGAATCCATAAACCCTACATCTGCAACCCAAGCCCTAAACCCTAATCACAACATAAGTCCTAAACCTAAATCGGAATCGATAAACCCTAAATCTGTAACCCAAGCCCTAAACCCTAATCACAACATAAACCCTAAACCTAAACCGGAATCGATAAACCCTAAATCTGTAACCCAAGCCCTAAACCCTAATCACAACATAAGCCCTACAACTAAATCGGAATCGATAAACCCTAAATCTGTAACCCAAGACCTAAACCCTAATCACAAAATAAACCCTAAAACTAATCTGAAATCCATAAACCCTAAATCTGTAACCCAAGCCATAAACCCTAATCACAACACATTAAACCAAGCCTTAAACCACATTAAACCTAACATCAATGTCGCTAACAAGTTCATATGGTCCTAACAATTTTCTAATTAAAAAATATAACAGATTAAATAACATGCACAATTGTTAAATCCACTTACTTGTCGGCAGGGCTTCGCTTCAGAGAAAATCCACTCCTAAGCTCTAGAGAGAAGTCAGACCAACTTTTAGAGAGAAGGTGAAATGGTAAAAGTGAATTTTTGGGGCTATATATAGGCAAAATGGGACCCAAACACACCTGGCCTGGGCATGTATAAACACGCCTGGCCTGGGCGTGTTTGGATGCACCATTTTGCTAAATATTTCCCCAGCTGCACCATTTGCTTAATTTTTTAATTAAATTATATTATTTTTAAATTTTTGCCGTCTATTAATGTAAAGTATAAGTATAAATATATATACGTGATTTTTTATCAAGAGACTTAGAAATATAAGATGTGATGCATTACCTAGGATTATGAGATATGAATCTTCACTAATGAGTTACGACTATTCACCAAAAATCATGACACATGATATGCGTGAAAGATGAAATATCTTCACTAAAAAATATGAGGTGGTCTATAAATAAAATCAATTTACATGTAAAAAATTAGAGAATAGTACAAACCACATTTTTTCACCATATTCTTAATTTCCATTTCAAATCCTCACTTCTTTTCTTTTGTTATACAAGAGAGAATCGAGTGTCCAAATCATGTCAAGGAACTTCATTATATTATAAAGGGACTTCACTATACACCTTATTAATTACGTCCAATTTCTATAGAGATGGGTGGAAAAGAATAAAACCTAAACAGTAGTGCTTTACACCATCCTTGGAGATATGTGTTTTTTGTTGTTGTTTCTTCTTTCTTGCAAGACAATTATCATCAACATAGTCTTCTAAGATATTTTTCTTGTTGCGAGTCGGCAACACCAATTTACACCAACAATCTTTAGGTTCGACTACCAATCAATAAAGATTATATTAGGTTTGTGTTTTTTCAAAAATGATTATTCCAACAATCTTTTGGCTTGAGTAGCTATCAATAAAAATTGTTACAACAATCTTTAGGTTCAATTTTCAATTAATAAAGATTACTCACAAAGGAAAAATATTTATATACATAAATTTGTGTGATCAACACTTATACTTTATGTTGAATTTTTATATTGCATTTCATACTATGAGGAGAATTTATAATTACACATGTATATAATATTAAGAAAATTTTAAAAATTTGTGTGGACAATTGCTCCAAATGTCTCTTAAGTAAATTTGTCCTTGATCATAGAAAAAGTCGATAAAAATATATTTTATTTCAATAACATGGTAACAAAGAAAAACTATTATTTTTAACTTACAAGATAATAAGAGCTTTTATATTTTATTTAAAAGACCTACATAGCTTACTATTCATTTTTTAGAAAATACCTTTTTAAAAAAAATTATAGCCGGCTATAGTTTCTTCCTATATTTAGAATAAACCTGACTTAAACATCAATGATGTCTTGCAACGACCATTACATGTTCTTTTCTTTTTTTGGTAAAAATTCTTTGCAAATATTTATCCATGCACTCTATTAAATGGAGCTACCAAAAATGTAGCAGCCAACATACGAAAGATCCAAAATGTAGTTTGAGTCATTTTAGAGCAAACTAATAGCCTTTTATTGCGTGCTTGAGAATCTAATAGGTTGGATTTTAAGGAGGGTTAGTCAACAAACCTCATTTTAGTGGAAACAAAGTTGCAAGTGCATTCATTATGGGCTCACAAAGCAACATAATTTGAATTCTGAATACAAGTGACTATATGTAAACAAATGTAACTCAAAATGCAGATAAAATCTACTGCTTTTTTATGGAGGCATTTGACTCAAGCTGATATGAAGCAGATAAAAAAACCCTATCTGTTTGTTTGTTGGTTATATATTACAAACAAAATATTTTTCTTTTTTTCCCTATGATGTGTGTGCTTTAATTAATTGAAGCTATTTTCAATTTCCATTACAGAAAAGAGCAATGTCTACAGATTGGTACTTAACCATTGTCTCAACCACACTGTCAACAAACTTCTGCCAGATCCCTTCCAATTGGTTCTCCTTGGAGAGGGATTCCAATCAAATTAAACTGACCAAGCTTCATTAGTACTAGCTAGTGCATCACCGACCTGACCTACATAGTTAACCTTAATTCATATTATTGTTTGCTTGGTATATCTTGATAGAGCTCCAACAATGGAGCCTCAATCAACCCATGGATGCCACCGGAGATGTTGTAACGACGATGGCTTGATCGGAGGATGAGCTTCAAAAATGCGGAGTCGCTTTATGTCCTCAGCATTGGCATACCAGCTCGGAATCAGAACGAAAGCAAGGGAATGAAGATCTCCGTATACCTTCTTCGATGTCTCTTTCCTCACTTTACAAGTTTTTGCAACTTGGTCCATGCCTAACCCTATTAAATGCAAATTCTCATCAAGATACATACGAAATTCAAAACTTGGATCTTAAAGAAAAGAAGCTAGAGACTTACAGAGAAATCGGTGGTCAAGTTGCAACTGCTTTTTAATGTACCAAAATCCATCAAAAAAATATTACAAAAAAAAAATCTAAAAATTAAGTGAGGGGTGAAAGAAAAAGAGAAATTCTTCATGTATAGTACAAAACTCTTAACATGAAAATTCAAGTTAATCAATTACAATGTAAATTATTCTTGTCATTTCTCTCTCTCATGTGTATGTAGTCATGTAAGAATTTCACTGTAGATATTTCATAATTTATAATTATTCATTGTGAATAAAAGTTTTCTTGAGGAGGAAAAAAGTAGGTAATCGCAAAAAGAAAAAAAAAAACAATTGTGCCACCATAGTGAGTTTGATTGTAGGGAAGGAAAAGAAAATCAAAAACATCTTCTACATTTCCTACGAAAGTCTAGAATTTGAGTAAGGGAAATGATATACTAAGACACCTATAAGCCATTAGACACCAAGAAAGAGATTCAAATAGAAGAAAAATGTATAAATATAATAAGTAATATGATATATCAAATTAAAAGAGCTTAGATAAAAATAAATAAAGGGATTGTCTTTTTTCTATACTCATAAAGGGATTTTTTTAATTTACTCAAGAGTAAAAATTAGATTAAATAATTTCGAGAAGATAATTAATGTAATTAAAAATTATATCAATTTGAAGTACATGATTAATTACACCAATCATAAAAATATGTTTAACCATATTTTTATTTAGAGTAAGATAGAGAACCTCATAAGAACAATGATTTTTTAACATTTTATTTTTTCAAACATCTAATTAACATCTATGTTTCTCTATTTTTTTTTCTTCTTATTACATCATTATATCACTTATCATACAGTTTTTTCATTTTATTGCTCTCTCACTTAATGTCAAAAAACATTTTTAGTGTTCAAAGAATCATTTTTGAATAAAGAATAAGTACATAATATTCAAATCCTTATATTTAAATGTTGGAGTGTAGACATCTAAAGCAGGAGAAGTCAAAGGATAACCCTACCTTGAAAGATCTTATTATTCAAACAAAGCTGATCAACCATATAAATTGTTGCGGCCAAAATGATAGAAGGCTTCCTCCTTACATAAAACTCGTGTGCTTTGTGCAGCACTTCTCTCTCTCACAGCTTTAATGACATGATTGGCAAGGCCAAGCTCTGAGCAGAAGCGTTCACCTATGTCTAGGGCTTGTGCCTTGTCATAATTTCTGCCTACCTGCAAATGCTTCTTGAATACTCCTATAGCCTTGTTAATATGCTTCTCTTTGGCTCCACCAGCAACACTTTAAATTTCCTTTACTGTCCTTGGAAAACCCTCTTCTTGACATGCCAAGTACAAGCATGCCATCATAGAGGCCCTTGAATGTCTTCTCCACTTAAATGTCTTTCGACCTTGTTCCTTCTTGTAGAGTTCTTTGGAATGATTCTTTATGCTCCAAACCAAACCTAAGTTATTAGCCATTTATTCCATGGTACTGAGAGCTTCAGCTAGGAGATTGTAATCTCTTTTGCTGAATATTTCCCGTTGATTGTTGCGAGTGTTTACCATGTCACTATTGGAGGGTGTGTGTGCAACACCAGTGCTAAGGCCAGCTCCACTAGTTAGTAAAGGGGCACTCACACTGGATTCTTTTTCGTGATGCTCATTTTCTTCATCATCATCAAGTTTATCGCCATAGATACGGTGCACAAGGTCGTGGATGACACCGTCGGCACCGTTGAGTTCGTCGCCACAAACAACCTCCACGACATTGTCGTCATCGCGAGCGCATGCACGGCGGAGCTCTATGGCCTGAATGTGATGGCGGACGGAATCCAAGACGATCCAAGCAACGTCACACGGTTCTTGGATGACGGTGCTTTTGAAAGTGCTTTCCGCGTTTGCGTTCCGCAACATCAGTCTAACGAAGATGGAGTCGCGACTGCACCGGAACTGTCCGATTAGGCTCGTGGATGACGCGAACGTGGGAACAGCAAAGCACTTCGAGTACTTGTTCCATGGCTGAGGTTAGGGCACGAAACGCAAACGAGGAATATGGAAGGAAATCATCGCAATAGGAGATTTCAGATTTGTGTGTAGGCGATGGCTAGGTAGAGAAAGAAGCAAACCCACTCAAGAGAAAGAGAGGGAGAGAGAAGAGCAGTAGTCAGAGAACAAGTTTAACTTTAACGGCTTGCATAAAGATGGAGCAAATCACATAGGTGAAAGAAATGGGAAGAGAGAGAAAAAGAAGAAGCATAGGTACAGAGGTGAGAGTGAAGAGAGAAAAATGGTGTTTGATTTTGAAAATCTGCAGAGCTATTGTTATGGGATTGGGCCAGAAGCAGTGTCGTTGGTGAGTTGGGTTCTGTGGAAAATGTCTTTCACATTGGGGACATTGTTGCTCTGTGGAAGACTTTCCTTGGACTGGAAATGGCCTTTCATTCGAAAGTTCTCTGACATTTCCTTGGAAAAGAGAGAACAAATTCTCAGGAACTGGACCAGGGAAAAGAGTTGGGTAGCCTTACGGGTAGGTAGTGTTTGTGCAAATCAAACTCTTATGCTTCTATAATTTCCTCCCTAGGGTAAGGTTCTTCACCATTTTTAGCAAGTTTGAATTCAGCATATGGTTGAGTTGAAATTGCAGAGGAGTACTATTTTTTGCATCTTTCAATTTTATAGTAGGCATTGCTGTATCATATATGTACTATTTTTTTTTTATCAAGCTATCTACCACATTCATTTAGTAATCAAACATGTTTGCTTCTATAATTTCTTCTCAATGGTAAGGTTCTTCCCAGTTTTAATAAGCTTGAATTCAGTACATGGTTGAGTTCAAATTGCAGAGGACTATTTTTGCATCTTTCATATTAGGCATTGCTGTATGTGTACTTTTTTTTTTTTTTTAATAAAGCTATCCACCACATTTAATGATATGATAAATTGGGAAATACGGGCACAAAGTGTTGGTGATTCAAGTGTCATCAATGGATTTTAGTAGTAATGTGATTTACTATAGGCCAATGCGATTACGCGTTAAGCTTTGGAAACGAGTTAGGGTAGTGCGGAGTGCACGCTTGTTGAGCCAACGCATAATTGACCGCGATTACGGTGCGGGGTTCCAAGGGGCAGCGCTCCTGGTTTTTTGTTTAAACTCCATGGGTTATGAATAAGAGACGGTTGGAAAAGGTTAGAAAAAATAATAACTTCTCCCAACCGCTCCTGGGAAAGGTTAGAAAAATAATAACTATTCCCAACCGCTCCGATAACCAACGGTTACGATGGTTAATCGCCAAGAGTTGCATTGTTTGGAAAAACTCCTATATAAGGAGTCATTTGGCCTCAGATTTCAGATATACGAAAATCATACTTTCTCTCTACATTCCTGATCTGTTCTCTATTGCCAGAAGCAGATTGTTCTTCAAAGAATTATCCCAACAAGGATTTCGTGAACCCAGGCAAGAATAGGGTCGAAATACTTTGTTCGGAAAGTGTACGAACACGATTCTTTGAAGTTATCCAGGATTATCATACCCAAATATCTAACACAAAGGGTTTTGGTAAAAGGAAGGACCCATGATGGCGCAGTTACTTGAAAAACTATCTCTGTTTGTCTGCTTGATAGCGTTAAGACAGAGTGATTGACCCGCTGAGATATGTTCAAAAGTTTGACTAATGACTTGAATATTTGAAAGGACTAACAAAGAATAAACTGAACCAATACCAAAAAAAAAGAGAATAAACTGAACCTATTAAAAACTAGTCAAACAGGTTTCGATTTTTTTAAATAAAAAAAATTTACTCAGACAACGCCATTTTAAAATACTTTTTCAAGCGGCTAAACAACATTGTTGTAAATATTGTGTCGTGTGAACTTCATTTGAATGTAATAATAATGATACAAACTTGTGAATGGGATGTCTATGATTGACAGTGTATAATGTTATTATATAATTTTAGTATAAGTGAATATCACTTTACTAGTTCGACTACTATTAGATTAGTAAACTGTGAATTAGTATATTCATTAACTCAGTGATTTTAAAAATATTCTACTTAACAGGTGATGATGTCAAACATGCAAATTTAATTTCTTATTTATCTCCTATACTATTTGCTTCTTTATTTACTTTAGGCCATTTTTATATCACTCTCTAAATGTTGCTGACTGATGCAAATGGGCAAAATCCCACATGGAAAGCAATTGGATACCAAGTGGACACCAAGGAGAAGTTAATCAGAAAGGAGAGGCCTTTGGAAAAGGGATTAATAGAAACTATGTATGAAACTTATTCTAGCTACTTTGATCCAATCCCTCACTGAAAAAGGCCTTGAAGTCACTGAAGATAAAAGGCAGAACCTATACAAGGTTAAATGTGATGCTGTGATTGTGGGGTCTGGTTGTGGTGGATGGCACTCTTTTGCTTTCACTGCATAACCATCCAAAATAGTGATGTGGTTATAAAGAATATATGAATGTGTCCTTGTACTAAATGCATGCTGTCGTGTTCTTAAATAAAACATGATAAAAATTGGTTTGTTTTTCGTAAAAATAATTATTTTATTTGTTCTTTAAATTTACATTTTTTTTAAATTAATAGTTATCTTTTTGGTGCTACCAGCCACAATCAAAGAATGGTGTCAATAGCTTTGGAGGTCTTGGAGCAACTTTAATAGATTCTCTTGATACTTGCATTTAGAGTAGAAAATTCACTTTATATTGTTTTCTATTTTTATCTTGCAATCTTAATGCTCTACCGTGGGCAACTTCTCTTGATATTTCTCTTTGTTTATATGCTTTTTTTTTTTATCAAAATGAAATGAGGAGTTTTAGTTGTTTTGTTTTTTTGACGATGGATTCTTAGTGTTTTGGATTAATATAATCAATTCCTATGATGGTATTATTACATAAGAATTACATCATTCACCTAATCGTTAATAAATGACAATAACTCGATATATGTGGTAAATACTATAAAAAAATTGCAATATATATGTAAAACTTATTTGACTTGTAGTGTTAATCATTAGTTAATTGTCAGTGTTTTTGGTATAATTAATCTTTCTGTAAATTAGTTAATTACTATATATATATATATGGACATT
>PYAF01001601.1:56367-84887 GCA_007407185.1 Glycine tomentella | reverse complement strand
AATATTAGTCAAAATTAATATTGTGGAAACTGTGAGAGATTTTTAAAATTAATAAAAAAATTATCCTAAATCAATTAATATTGTTTATATATATATATATATATATATATATTAATGTATCTCTCTCTTCACAAAGAGATATGATATATCTCATTAAAATTGGTCAATTAAATTTTTCGTTAAATATTAGTCATCAACAATGAGTGTGAGAGATTTTTGAAATTTAAAAGATTATATTATAAATCAAAGTTCATATATATACTAATGTGTATCTGCATCAAGGATCATGATATGTATTTCATGTAAATGTGTAATGAATAGATGTGATTCCTCATCAAAATAAATAAATGATATGTGACTTCCAAACATCATAAGATATAACTCTTCATGGAAGATCATGAGATGTGAAACTTCATCATGGTTAGGACAAGTCATTTTAGGACAAATCAAGAATAGTCTTTATTGCGTGTTGTGAATCTAATAGGTTGGATTTCAAGGAGGGTTAGTCAAACCTCGTTTTAGTGGAAACAAAGTTACAAGTGCATTCATTATGGGGTCTCACAAAGCAACATAATTTTAATACACACGGCTACATTTAAACAAATGTAACACAAAATGCAGATTAAATTTATTGTTTTTTTTATGGACGCATATGGCTCGAGCTGATATGAAGCAGATAAGAAATACCCTATCTGTTTGTTGGTTAAAAATTACAAATAAAATATTATTCTTTTTTTTTCCTATGATGTGTGTGCTTTATTGAAGCTATTTTCAATTTCCATTACAGAATAGAGCAATGTCTACAGATTGGTATTAAACTATTGTCTCAACCACACTTGGTAGTCTGTTCCTTTGTCAACAAACTTCTGCCAGCTCCCTTCCAATTGGTTTTCCTTGGAGGGATTCCAATCAAACTGCCCAAGCTTCATTACTAGCGCATCACCAACCTGAGCTACATAACCTTCATTGTTTGCATGGTATATCTTGATAGAGCTCCGACAATGGATCCCGGCTCGTCTCCGAGCCTCAATCAACTCGGTTATTACATCATGGATGCCAAAATCATAGAAATGGTCATAAAATATTGTAGGCTGCAAAAAAAGAATAAATGCAACAAAAATAAAGATAGGGCCTTGAAGGTTTCAAGATTTGTGTAAGCAAACAGATTACCTTAATTCCTTAGTCCTTGCAAACAAGAAACTACAATTTTTTAAAATACAGTTCTATTTTTTCAGGAAAATATTATTTAACTACCTTAAAAATGACAGTTGTATCATGAAAGCATTAGATGATATTGTATTAAGGACTCACAGTTCCAGGATGAGTCAAAATATATGCATATCCCTGCATGAGTTTATCCCGTGGGAATGGCCAGTGGCCCTGAAAATAAAATGAAATGTTAAATCCATTTTTCTCGTTCTCTAGCATTGTTTGTAACTTGAGCATAAAGGCAGTAATAGTAATGCAACAATACGTCATGGCTCACAATTACCAAGGAAAAAAAACATCAAATGTTGGAATCAATGGAAAATTAAAGAATATTATGTTACAGCCACAAACTTAAAGCTATAGACAAGATGTTATTGCTACATTGATATAGAAGAAAGAAACAAGGAAAACCATAATACTTGAAATGATTGGGCTACAGATTAAATTGCATTTATCTAGGACTATGATCAAAGACTTTGACTAAGTAGAAGTACGTAATCAATTATATAGGCCAAATTTATGGTGCTATGAACCAAATCAACCAGAACCAACCACAGGAATAGAAACCAAAACCTCAAATGTAGCTAAGTTCAATGCAATCTTTCCCTTGTACACCTATATGATACCAAAGACTAAGACTGGGGAATTTTTAAGTTTTCATTCGCCAAAAATTTATTTCTCACAATATCCAGAGCATGATCTTATACAAGGTGATACTCTTCAGGCCTAGGTTCCAAAAATTTACCATCAACATTGTCAGGACAGAGGGGGGGAATAAGAAGCTAGTTAAGGACAGTTAGGATGTTAGTTAGTTAGCTAGAGAGGTTAGTGAGATAAATAAATAAATAAATAGAGGGATGAAAGCGAAGAGGATTCATTCTGTTTTGTTATCATTTGGGAAACTGAGCATTAGCTCCATTGCAGAAAGGGGAAACCTTCGTAATTCAATAATCACTGTCAACACATTTTTTCCAACTCTGTTTTTTCTCATCTCTCCTAGAAAATTCAGAACCCACCATTTCTGGGTTCCTAACAATATTTGATTTGACATACTACATCAGATAATTATCAAATATTCTGGTCTATATTGGTAATTATTTTCAATATTTTTAAAATAAAAAATAAAAATAGCAAAGAGAGGATAGGCTCATTACATAAAAATTTGGGAAATTTCCCATGAGTACTTGAGTGTGAGTCAAATGAATCAAAAGATAAACATATGTGTGTGTGTGTGTGGAGAGAGAGAGAGAGAGAGAGAGAGAGAGAGAGTTGATACTTGTGTGGACCCGGTATCATGGTTCTCTAGGAATGTAACAGCACGAGAAGCCCACCATCCCATCACTCCTGTTGGTTTCCCTTGAGGATCTATCAGTCTCCAATATTCATTATGCAGAGCAGAATGAAGTATCCCCTGAGAAAGGGTAACAAACAAAAAAACAATCTTAAAAATGAAGAAAAATAATACCAAATTCTAGCATAAAATTATATTTTATTATTCATCTGGCTCCTCCCCATGGCATAAAAAGAAATCAAAACTTGGCCAAGAGAATTTCAACATGTAAAAAACTACAGCAGTCAAATAATAGCCATGCTGTCAATTGCAATATCAAATTTTGAAAACTCCCTGTGGGATCAAGTCTTTCATTTGAACAACAGGACTTAATAGGATTAACACAACTGGCATGTAGCATGTTTGTAAACCTTGAGCAGCTCTTTAACCTAATTTGCGTCTCATATGCAAATCGAACTCGGGAACTGAAGTACATTCACATTCTATTGTAAAATAGCTACTTTCTTGTGGAATAACTTATTTCGCCTTTTTTGGTGTACAATGTGTCTTCTCACATTGGAGCTATTTTTCATAATAGATATTAAAGGTTTTGGCAGAAAATAGCAGACTATGATTAGATGGCGGTTTGTGGTTTGTGCTGTTTTTCGGTACATTTCAAAGGTGTCTCTCTTACCAATACATATCTTATGGGATAAAGTTGTATTTTCTGCTTCTCTCTAGTGTTATACTCAACCATTGATGTCTGATGTGATGGGAGATTGAAGAAGTTTGAGTTATTTTGGCTTGCTGTTTTCTTTTATTTTCTCTTTCTCAAGATTTATTTTCCTCCCTCAAGATGTTCTTATTTTCATTGAACATATTTTTCTTATATGTATCCTTTCTCAATATTTCTACACAAATACTTCCTTCAACTGAAAATTTATCCACTTAAACAAAATTTATGTTCATAATCACATTCAAATAAATAAATATAACTTAACAGTTTAATGCCATTGCCACTTGTTCTTTTATAGAGAGCAATTCAACACCACTTGATATAAATATCTAGTTTTACCAATCATCAAAGAATATCATCATGTTATCCCTTGCTATATTCTAGAATGATTGAAGTCAAAAAGGTAATAATTATAAATGCAATTCTCCAGGACATGTCAAACTCAAGAAAATTCCCTTACCCCTTTAACTAGGAAAAACAATAGATTTCTTGTCCATGACATCCGTTTTGCATGATTGAACTGACTTATGTCTCTAAAATTATATTTTTCACAATAGCAAGCTTCTGGATCTGAGATCACAAAGAAACTTCATTAACTGTTGTGGAATAGAGTACCTTTGTCGTCATATCAAATGCAGATGAAGTACCACCAGTTGCATTGATCCAATTAATTATCCGTTGTCGATGAGCATCTAATTATATAAACATCACAAATAGCTTGTAAGACGATAATATAAAAATTGGATATATTGAAAATATTTCATATTATTGCAATAGGAAAAAAAATGATAATAAATAAGCAGAGTGGTACTATAGAATTTCTTCAAGTTAACCACAATATTCAATCAGTGATATTAGTAATATTAAAAATATGATGTCCTATTCCTAGAGATGTCACTAACTAGGAGAGAAGTTGATAACAAATAAACAGCTCTTAATTCATTTCCGATTCCATGAAGTAGCCATATGGATGTAGTTTCCTAAAAGGTACACAGGTTACTTAGTATGATTGTTCTTGCATAAAGGGGCTCCTATGAATGCTCAAAGTGTGTCATATCCTATGATATAATATCAGATGTATTTACTGACAGAAGCTCAAATAATGTTCCCAGTACCAAAACTAAAAAAAATTGTTTCCAATTTGCATAGTTCCAGTTACAAACTGCCGGTTGAATTCCTTATTTTCCTTCCTCATTTTTTATGTTGCTTGCTATGGCCAATATGAACTAAATGTCTCCTCATAAAGAGTAATTTGTACTTAGAACAAAGACCATGTTCTCATGACCTACAGGACTTCTAATAATACTTTAAGACTCCCCTGATACCTACCCATGGCGTTAGCAATTAATATCAATTCACTGTTTCATTCTCTTTTATCTCTCTTTCTCCCTTTACATCAAAAACCTCATAATTTCAACAATACGAAGTCTACTTTTCTCAATATACAATAAGTATAGACTAATATCAAATGAGTCTACAAGCAGTGAACAATAACCTTGGTTGTAACACAAACTTCCATGTTCATAGCCCAAGCTGTCCCAATATTCTCCAATGGCAAATACAGGATTTGATGCTTCAATATATTCTTTTACGTATGTACCAGAGAAGCCTCTGCAGGCAGCAAATAAGGAGTTATTAAATTTTACGTTAGAATAAGATAGTTATGAAACAAAAAGAACAAGATTACCTTCTCAAGTTCCATGCGATAAAAGCTAAAGATGTATAGAATATAGCAAACATAGTGTTACGAACCAAAAATTGAAATGGCAAAGAAAAGAAAGACTTTGAAAGAATTTTATTGAATAGAATGAAAAGAACAGAAAATAGGACAAAACTCTCCTCCAATGGTTCCCCTTCACAAAGGATTTCTCCTTTCACAAAGAGTTAATGCTCAATCTACAAAATGATCAGATCATTCCCTCTCTCCTATCTTTCTCCTTCTATTTATATCAAATAAATCCCTCTAACTAACTAACTAACTCATTAGTAGTCTAACTATATTAACTAACTCTTCCTTCTCCTTATATCCTAACGATACACCCCTCCTAAAATCAACCTTGTCCTCAAGGTTAGAATCTGAAAACTGGAATTTCACACTGAAACTTCCTCAAGCTTTCTCTGATTGTAGGAAGACAACTGCACCCCTTGTAGCTTAACTGAGAATGACCCACTGCCCCTGCATGCAAATGACGTTCCAACCACCTTCAAGATCGAATTTGGGTCCAATAGTGATTTTTGTTTCATCATAACATTCTTTTTATGGAAATCTGAATCTTGAAAAGAATGAGGCTTGGTTGAATGGGCATTGGTCTCCTCTTGAATGTTTTGCTTATTTGTAATCTTGTCCTCCATCATGATGTCTTCTTCCTCCATCCACCTTTCCAGCCACATCTTGATCTCCTTTATTCCCTCAGTCTTCTTGATATGAGAGGGATGCGTCTCCATCCTTTCCTCATCTTTCACCCTTTTCTCTTCAAGAATAATTTCTTGACTCTTCATTATCTTGTGTGGTTTATGCTTTAACTCTGAAATGCTAGGCCTTGCAAGATTGATGCTGCAACCCAAGCGAATTGGCTGCCTCTCTCACAAACACCTTCAATGACCCATCGAGTTCTTGTTTGACTTCTTGATTCTTCACCAATGGCTGCAACATTTTCTTATGTTCAGATTCATTGTTTGTCATCTCTTTCAAGAACATTGTGGATGTCTCCATTTCTTCAATGTGGATTTCCATCTCAGTTTTCTCTTCTTGCTTCAAGATTCTCAATCTTTCAAAGATGTGGTTACCGTAGCAATTTCCAAATCTTTTGATCAAAGCTGTGGAAATGACTCACAATCTGAATCTGGGTTCTTCTGGCTCCAAATGTAGAACCAATGTGTTGCAGTACCCTCCATGCTCATGAATGCATATTGCAGCTTATGGAATGAAGGAATTTCTTGTACCTCAAAGAATTTTTCAGCCCTAGCAATCCAACCAACTGGGTCTCCCCCTTCGAAGGGTGGTAATTGCAGTTTCTTGGACCATAATCGGTCGCCATTAGATCCCGTACTGGTGTCCTCGCTTCCATCAGCGTGACTGTTGTCTTCCGATCTTCTGAGTCCAATCTGGATTTCTTTTCCTTGAGGGATGCACATAAATCTTCTACTCCTTCGAATTTGAGTGCAATCTTTGCCAACGCATCACTAACCTCTTTCCTGAAAGATGTAGATTCGCTGGATTCTTTCTTAAAAGATCCAAAAGATTTCTCCAACGTCATAAGTCTTGCGTCCCCAGAAGCCATGTTCTCCAATTGCATATCTGGCAGGTCGGACCAATTGTTATGAACCAAAAATTGAAATGCCAAAGAAAAGAAAGAATTTGAAAGAATGAGAAGAATAGAAAATAGGAGAAAACTCTCCTCCAAGCCCAAGGGTTTCCCCTTCACAAAGGATTTCTCCTTTCACAAAGAGCTAATGCTCAATCTACAAAATGATCAGATTCTCCCCTCTCTCCTATCCTTCTCCCTCTATTTATATCAAATAAACCCCTCTAACTAACTAACTAACTCATTAGTAGTCTAACTATATTAACTACTCTTCCTTCTCCTTATATCCTAAAAATCTTCTCCTTATATCCTAACACATAGAGAGACACCAAAAAAGTTAGCAAGCACAGACTACTGAAACATCTTAGATGTTAGGCTCCTTGGAACACATCTTATTATTCACTCTTGAGACCGTTGATATGAGATATGAAGGTAGAGCTTTCCTATTAACATTTTTTATTATTTAGCTAAACTATTTTCGTGTACAAACTAAAATTATAACAATTTTCTAGGAAGAAATTTCCCCTAAAGACAAATACTTCAGAGAAATGAGTCTTCTTTTTACTATGATGAGCATGCTGCTGGCAACTATTACAAACTCTAGTTTAGCATTTTCAAATGGCTACTTTTGTTAAGGAAATACTTACCTCAAAGCTTAAGCTATTAAGTAAGGACCAAAGAATGGTTTTTACAACTTTAACATGCCACCTCTGCATGATAGATCATCCTTGGGCTTGAAATGTGATTGACCTACTTAAACTAAAGGCTACTTTAATTTGTTAGGCAGAAAATTTAGCAAGAGCAGCAAAGATTGAATTCTAGACCACTTGGTTTATTGCTTTGCTCTCCCACTGGCTGCAGTGACTACAGAGGAATTGATCCTTATCAAATGCATTATAGTAGCAAAACAAAGTTGGGCTATCATCAAGCAATATACACAAAACATGGACTTGTCACATACATCACAAGTGCGGAGAATGGAGATGGTTATGCCAATTGATTGATTTTACTTCGGAGTTTCTTCTAAATTTTTTGTTTACTCCAGAATATATAAAGTGATAAAAGAGCATTAATAGGACTTACTGAGTAAAGAAATTGTCATAAAACTGCAATACACTTAAGCAGACCAAAAAAATACCTAACAAAGTCAAGACGCCATCCATCAAAACCTACATCATTGCGAAGCCAGTTCAACCACCCCTTGATGTCTTTCCTTACAAAGTCCTGAGAATGATCAATATTGGGTGCAGCATGGAAGATATCACCTACATATAGCATTAAAAAAGTCTAGATAAGTAAAACCTCCAAGTCTTATATTGTGGAAGTATCTGGTGAAGTGTTGTGTAGTCTTATACTGACACAAGAAGAGTATACTCTTTTTAGGACCACGTCAACCTTGGTTCAAAAGAGGCAAACACTGGGACTAATTACAAAATAATGGTTTTTAGAGATTCTTTATTTTATTTACTCGTACTAATATGATTAAGCTTCGTTTTAGTTGGAATGACAAGAAACAGCCTCAAAAGTCTCATGTAAATTACATTTTTTTTTTTTATCAGCTCATGTAAATTACATATTAAAAGACAAGATTAAACTAGTGAATCATCTGCGTAGGATATATAAATATACCACTTGAAGGATTCCCACGCCCCTGAAAATTTGGATCATCACATACAATGGCTTCAGGTCCCCAAGCAAGCTTGCCACCAAAAATGTTCCAAACACCATTTGGACTCTGAAACAAGTGAAAGTTGTTAATTCTATAACAGCCACTCGATGGCATGCATTATGAACTGTGCCTTTGAAAAGATTGCCCCAACTGGAGTTTCATATGCTAGTGTTGGATATAAAAAATAATAATACCATGAGTCGAAGATAAAAAACAATCATCGGAGAACATGTATGTACAGACACAAACTGCCCATAAATAATTAACAAATTTCTGCACATTTTACAATAAAGTGAATGTAAGGACTAGTGCATAGGTCATAGGTGTTAATCTTGGTTTATTAGCAGTGAAATAGTGAATGAAAAATTTTAAGAGCATGTTTGTATAAGCGTTTCAACATCCGTCAATGGCATTTCACGCTTTCCGGGGCAATGCTATTTGAGGGAAGCTTTAAAATGAACGTCCGTTACGTTCCATTCAAAGTTTCCGTAAACACACACTAAGTCAATGATGGAGCTGAGTTAGACAGACAGATAACTATTGACTAACAAGTAGCGTCATATTCCCCAAAGTCAAGAATAAAATTTTCTAAAGCTTAAGCTATTACGAGGAATACTAGGAATAGTTTTACATCTCTAACACAACTCACATAAGAGTGACTGCAACGTAAAGCGTGGACACTGGACAACTCAAAGATCTCTCTGTGCTGAAATTTCATTTATTTATGCAGAATGGAGGAAAGAAAGGACAGATCAATTGGTCATATTATATTGTGGGGCTTATGGTATCACAATAATGACAATAGAAGTACTGACCTAAAACCTTAAGCAATAAAGCAAGGAATTATGAATCCCTTTCATGGCTCCAACTCACTCATCATGCAGCATGAGATTAGGACAAAACTCAAACTCAACTATCTCATACCAGAACTATTCATTACTTTATACCAGAACCTTTCATTATAAAATTAGAGAAAATAAGGGTAATACTTTAAACCTGAAACAATGCTCTTAAACTCTGCAAACAACCACAAAATCCTCAAAGATTAAACTTTTAATCAATGGCCCAAACAATATTTTATAACTTTCCACAGAAAATATAAACAAGAACTCAGGCTAAACAATAATTTACCTGTTTCTGTGCACATCGATGGTTAAGTACAACATCTCCCAAGGCCTATTTACAAAGGAAAAATCTTACAAAAATTAAGAATATGAAAATTTAAACACATCAAATATAACCATTAGGTCAATAGAAACAATTTAACAATATAAATTCATCTGTGCAACAGGAAACCCTCACAAGTTGAAATGAAACTCAGTGAAATGGTAAAAATATTTCCTTCCAGCATTTGGCAATAAGTGATCTTATGTTTGCATTTCTCTTGTCATCAAAGAGGTACTTAACTGTTTCCTTTAAGTCTTATAAAACAAGTTTATTTCATTTAAAAATAACCATGATGTATTACCATTCCCACACAATTTATCTTAAGAACGTAACTGAGATATCAAATGAAATGAGTAATGACTTAACATCTTCCTACCACTTAATAATTTAAAATAATGAATTTAATAAATTCCAGTAGCCAATCAGTTTCCTTATTTGTGACACAATTTAACAGAGAAGATATTAATTCTCCACAAAAGAAGTGTAAATTTGATTCTATTTTTCTATTTTTATTTTATTTTATTTTATTTTATTTTATTTTTTTTTTTTTTTTTGGGGGGGGGGGGGGGGGGGGGGGGGGGCGCTTGAAGTAATCACTTTTGGACACCTAAAACCCATAAAATTTTACATTAATATAAGATTTGAAGAGATAAGTTGGCTACTATACATATTCAGGTATTCAATTGTTCAAAATTAGCAGCACAACTTACCAGCAGATCTTGAGAATGCATTTCCTCTATACAGTATTTAAGCTCTTCCACAGAACCATAGGATGAATTCAAGTTGTAAAGATCAGAAGGCATATACCCTGCATATAATTTATACTGTTCATGAATGCATGATCTGTCACAGGTTATTATCACAAAATAATTTTGATTGCCAATAAAAAAAGACTTCCCTTATATGATAAAATTTCAAAAATGCATACTATAAAGCTTGCAAAACAGCAAAAACATTTATGCTTTAAATTAGATGTCATTAGAAGTTATAATCATACATTTAGTATGCATTTATTTATAGAAGTTATCCCAAGTACAAAACTGTCTGTTCCCAGGAAAGAATGGATCCATGAATTATGCTTATCTTAGACTGAGCATATTACTTTTGTTCCTTTTTTTAACACATTCACAGAAAAATAAGTGCTATGAATATAAGAGAGGCAAATAATGCTCATAACTCATAAGTGGAATGACAATACAATCAGTCCAATGGTGCTAGTGAATATAAGGTAGGCAAATAATGCTTTACATGGAAGAAATTGACAAGATACATGTTGACTACATGAAATAAAATAAAGAACTAGATGTGCTTGCAATATAATCAAAGCTATCAAAAAAATTAAGGAATGGGTAGAAATAACAGTAAAAGTAAACAGAACAGATTTTCCAGGAAAGACCTAACTTGTTTGTTTATGAAAATGTGCAGTCAAGAATATTGATGAAATAATACAGAAGAAAGCAAGCGAAACCTTGAGGAGCAACAGATTCTGTTGGTGGTGGCAACCACACTGCTGTCACCCCACAATTAGATAAGTCAGCTGTTTTAGCTGCTAATTCCAGATACCAGCGCCTTCTCCAGCTCTCCCAGTTAAAACCTTGAAACTTGAGTAAAATGAAAATTCATTAAAAATTCTTCCCCTTTTACCTTCCACTATACGAGGTAAATACATGCAACAGAAAATGCAAATAAAAAATACTTGCAATATCATTATGAACAACAGCAGACAGAATCATAAAAATAAAACAACGCATGTGATATGATGAAATGAATGGTAATTAAGTCAAATCAATGACAATTGGCATATAGTGCACAATCACTAAATGGAATAACCACAAGAATTACATACAAGGGGGGAACACGTTCTATAATTATAATCACTAGATCTTATCAAATCAAAATGCATTTGTGGCTAATATACGTTGACACATAATCTGTCAAGTTATGGGGAAAGTAAATGTACTAACCACGATCTCACGTCCTGTTCCTGTTCCTGGCTCTGCATTGAAGTTATGTTAAATTTTAAATGCCAAAAGTGAAATACGTAAACAAAATAAATCTTCCTAAAGGATTTTTTATATCTAATTTCAAGAAATGCACTAAGACCAGCACATTCACCTAGTTTTGTTTGTTCAGGAGCTCTCTGCCACTGTATAGTCTTCCGATGAAGAGCACGCTCCAATGCCTTCCGCTTTTTCTCAATCGTTTCTCTTTCATAAACATGCTCAATTAAAGCATCCCCTTCCTTTGGCTTTTCTCGTGCAATGGACCATACTTCATCTGCTGTAGGCAACTCCAAGGATCTGAATTTTGATGTCAATGCTTCAGCTACATCAATCTTTTTCGGTGGAAATTTGGGAGAGACAGCATTAATCCTTCTTGCCATCCACTGAGGTATCTCTCTACGAGGACCATCACTCAGTAGTTTCCATTTTTGATAATCAACATCTGTCAAAAGGTCAATTCTTCCCCCGTTAACAACATAGATAGAATCTGCATCCCCTTCATCTTGTAGCCTTTCCTTCAATAGCAATGATTCAGCCATTTCAGCTCTCTGTCTCCACATCTTCATAGCATCTTCTGATGACTTTAATGATCTCTGCAGTGCTTCACATCTTCTTAGGTAGGCATAATCTTTACAATGGACCACTTCTTTGGCAGCTTCAACAGTAGCCTTGATGTTCTTCAAGTCAGCCTTAAAAGCCTTGGAAATAGCCTTTGTCCTATCTGCCATATCTTTCTTCACTTTCTCCAACATTGACTTCATCTCCTCCTCCCGCTGGAGAGTGTTTTCCCTGCTTGACTCCTGAAAATCAAGCAAAGCTTTCTCTGCATCATTAGCTCTTTGTTCAAATGCCTGTAGCTGCTGTCTGGTGTTCTCCAATTCTAACTTCAGTTTATCAGCCTCATTTCTTGCAATCATCAACTCAGATTCTATATCACTTACTATTCCCTGTAACTTGATATTTTCTGCCTGGACAGCAGCAATTTCAGTAAATGGGGATGTACCATCTATAAATGTTTCCATGGACTTCTTTGCAAGTTCCTCTGCTTCCTCTGCCACAACTAGAGCCCTTTCTATAGCATGATTCGATTTTTCCAATATGGACGATATTGTACCCTCAGTTGCATCTTCAATTTGCTTTTCAATCAGATGCGCTGCTTCAGCAGCTGTGGTTTCAGCAGATGAAATTCTGAGTTGAGCATCTTCTAGTATATGAGAAGTTGCCTGCTGGAAAGCAACCTCTGCTAATTTTTCAACCTGCACAGCGAGATCAACAGCATCTTGTTTGGCAAGGACAAGCTTAGATTCCAAAGTGAACTTCTCTTCCACTGAGTCCTCCAGCTTTTTCTGGAAAAGATTTTTGGCAGCTACAAGTTCTGATATAGCTACTTCCTTGTCATGTAAAATGGTAGTGATGTATTCCTGTTTTTTAGCCTCAGAACGAGCAAGTTCTTCAAGTAATTGATCCCTCTCTTTCTCAATAACCTCTTGTCTATGTTGTGCCTCCGAAAGTGCTTTTTTGGTTATCACTAATTCATCTTCTATTCCTATAACATCATCTTGATCAACAACTACATCTGTGAGTTTGTCATCTGAATCATTCTGTCACACAAATAGAATAAATATAGGGTCACTTCCCACTATCAACTTTGTCATTTGCACCTACTTAATATAATATCATTAAAAGATATGTGAAACTCGGTCACCTTTCTGAAACCCAAATACTCAAAATTGGTGGCCTCAAAAACATGCAATTCATAAAGAACTAGATATAAGTGTAAGAATGGGAGAGATGTATTTAGAGATTTCTACAAAAAAAGGGGGTACAATATTTGGTGTATCAGTTAATTGATAAACACCAACTAAACTTTTTTCTTAGAAGATGGTCCATCCATCCTAACTTCCTGAGCAATATACAAAAAATAAATATAAAAAAAGTCCTCACCGAGTGCGACAAAACAATGAGTGCTGATTTGGAGATCCTTTTGTCACCAAAGAAACAATTTCTGCAAAAAAAATAAAAAATAGAAAATAATAACAAAGAAGAATAAGCCATTCACTACAATATTTGTACATAAAGTGAAAAGTAACAAATAAAACACCACAAAACACAATTCATTTCTGTAATCATTTAATAACACCTCTTTCTAACTGATGTAGCAGAAGTTGTTCTACAGATCAAAGGGTGCCTGGGAACATTGAAAAATCGTGGAAATATTCCAAATGCTGCATCAGGCAACAGAGCAGCTCCCATTTTGTTTCTGCATATCATTATACAATCAATTCATGTAATATTTAACATACTATCATCACATTGAATTGAAGAGCAGAAGGGTGTACCAGTGAATTAACAATAACAGCACAACACAACACTATTCCTTTTCTTCTTATCTTCTTAGCCTCACATCTAGAGCCATTGCCAACAATTATCTTAAATTGAAAGAAAAAAAATTAAGAGAACCCGTGTGATAATTAATTGGTGGCAGTAAAGATTGTAGCTGAATTGAGCTGAAAAATTGGAACTTCGGGGAATTTCGGTTATATTTTTCTTTTCAATTTTTTTAGTGTGTGAATAGAAAGAGTGAATTATTGTATTGCATTGTATGAGGAGATGAATGCAGAGTTAGAAATGTGACGTAGAGAGGAGAGGGAAGAGATGGGACCTGCGTGGTTATCAATAGCGCTGACAACGAGTTTTCCACCTCCAGAAAGTTGAATGGATACCGAAAAGTGAACAAAGTTAAGAGTCACGTTAGTTCCTTCAGAGTCAAACTCTGTTAGGAAAGTAAATGTAAAGTCCTTATTTTGAGAAGTCGGTGTTATCTTATCTACCGTTATGAAGGTTATTTTTGGAAGTTCAACTGTATTTGTTTCATTTTTTAATAACAACAAAACGAATAAAGAATTTACTCTATTTATTATTTTATAATTAAAAGTATTTTTTTGGACATTTAAACATATACAAATTCTCTTAATCTAAGTAGTATTAAACTTTATCATTTTTCAAATAAGATCTCAACTTTGACATGGAAAAAAATATCCTTGAACAGAAAATCTTACTAAAGAAATATTAAAACAAATATCATTTTACTAAACTTGATCATCTCTTAATTTTTTACTTAATATTTATTTTTATTTTACATTTAAAATATTAAAATATATCATTTTAAGTATCTTCAATAAATAAAAATTAAGTGAATTTCTTAAGTTATTTTTTGTGATTCCTATAATATTTTTTGTGGTCTCCATAATATCATATCATTATAAGAAACTCATACATTTTTGTTCCAATGATAAGAAACTTCAAGATATTCATATTTTTTCTATTTTTTATTTTTAATTATGATACTATTATGTGTAAGATAAATATTACTTTTTATTATTAAGAAAAAATTTATTGAAAAAGATACAAATTTTATTTTTAAGAAATTCTATCACATATTTTCTCTAATGGAAAATAAACAACTTCATTTAAGAAACTCTTGAAAAAAAAAACCTTATTCGATATGTTGTTAATATCTGATTCATATAATTTTGAGGACTAGTTTAAGGATTTACTTTAAACAAATTTTCAAAAATAAGTTTGAGAATACCAGTCAATTTTGACATTTTATGATGAAAGAATATCAGTTACAAAATTATTCACATATATTTTTTTAATGGATATTGTTATATTTATTACATTATGAACAATTTGGTGCTACAGAAAGTCTTAATTATTATTTTTTACAAAAAAAATCTAAATATTATTTATAGTAGTGATAATTACTACGAATCTCTAAAATATAATGTTTTAATCTCACTTAGCATTGTTAAATTAAATTGTAATAACAAATTATGAATTGCTTCAAATTCTAGCTATCTCTTCAATAGCCGCATATAGTAATTGTTTTTGTTTTTCATCCAAACCTTTTTATGTGAAATACTTAGTTTTGTTTTTTAGATGTATCATTTAAGTCAATAAAATTAGACTAAGAAGAATTTAAATAATTTATTTTGAGTAAAATTCTACTTTAGTACTTATTATGTGATCCTAATAGATTAATCTTATTGTTTTTTATTCCCTCAAAGTTAAATTTATATTATATGAATAGTAAAAAAGTGTATTATATGTAAATTAGACTTCATATGTAATTTTGAAAGGATCAAATTAGTGTTGTGAAATTTGATCCGATTCAGCAGGTGATCAGGATTCAATGGCTTGATCGAATTGATTTCATTATAAGACCAATTATGCAGTTGATTTAAGATGATTTAGTCAAATCTGACCAATTAGGTTATCAAATCCCATTTGGACCAGTTTGATCCAACCGGATTGACAATTTAAAAAAAATGAATCTTTTTGAATTTTTTAATTTTAAATTTTGTATTATTATCAATTGTTATTTTAGATTCTAGAGTATAGATGAATTTTTTATATTCAAATAATATTAATTATATACTTATATAATTTTAAATTTTAATATATATCGAATCAAACAGAATCAATTAATGACCCACCAATTGAACCAGATTATCTCAACCTGAATGATCAAACCGACCTCAACCTGAATGATCAAACCGACCTCACAACTATGGATCAAATTTTAAAAAATTAACCAGTGAGTTGGTATTATTGAAAAAGATGCATGATGCGAGAATCATCTGTTCATAGATTCTTTTCACGGATTATGTTAGGGGCTTACCCAGAAAGAGAGCAACTTTATTAGACATTTAACTGCTAACCCCAAGAAATTTAAAAAAAAATGCAAAAATTCAATGTAATCACAACAATCATCAATGTAAGTTACAGATAGAAGTGAATGCACCGTAAAACTGCTCGAAGCACACAATCGATGGAACAGAAAAGCAACAGCCATAGTATAACGTGTTTTAATCTTACCAGTCTCTATATGCTCACAAGTTTGTGAAACCTTTTCCTTCAAGCTAAAATTAGTGAATTCTACAAGTGAATTTTATTTTGTTTTGACTCAAATAAAAAACTAGCTTGGCAAAATCCAGAAGTTGATGGGGGTTCAAGATTGCTATGCCAGCGCAACAAATGAAGCTATGTTGGCACAGCATGCTTGAGAGAATGAGACTAATTACAAAAGATCTTGGGGTATAAACTTCTCCACATGCCATTTCATTTTAATAGATCTTGCAATATAGAATATGGTGTAGAAAGCTTGCTTCAGCATTCTGCCCACCAAATAAGCTATTGGAAAACGCTTGGTCCGTATATCCTATTGTTCTTTCTGGTATTGCAAATTTCAACTTAATTGAATAAAATTATCTCACATTTATTTAGACTTTAAAACAAGGCTCAAATCCCATGACACCAACCCCGAGATTTGCATTATGATCATCAAAGACAATGAGAAACAGAAATACTCTGCTCAAATACTGTATTGCTACTCTTCAGTTTTAGGGTAGATTTAATTTCTCCGAGATCAAGTTCTTCAAGACTCAACAACAATTTTCTTCCAGAACCATCATAGCATTTTAATTAACTTGTCAAAGAAACACGAGATAATTACAAAAGCAAACAGATTCACATTTCACATGTCCGCATAAACACATAAATATATGATTCTTTTACTAAGCCCTCTCGCCTCCTTCAAAATCAGAACCCTAACCAACCATATTTTTTCTAAGCCCTCTCGCCTCTGATCCTGCGTGCAAGCTGAATATCCTTAGGCATAATGGTAACCCTCTTTGCATGAATCGCGCAAAGGTTAGTGTCCTCGAACAACCCAACGAGGTAGGCCTCAGCAGCTTCTTGAAGCGCCGAAACGGCGCTACTCTGGAAACGCAAATCGGTCTTGAAGTCCTGAGCAATTTCCCTCACAAGTCTCTGAAACGGAAGCTTCCTGATGAGAAGCTCGGTGCTCTTCTGATACTTTCTGATTTCCCTCAGCGCCACGGTTCCCGGTCTAAAACGGTGGGGCTTCTTCACTCCTCCGGTTGCTGGAGCGGACTTCCGGGCGGCCTTGGTCGCCAACTGCTTACGTGGCGCCTTGCCGCCGGTGGACTTGCGAGCGGTTTGCTTAGTACGAGCCATGTCGAAGTGAGACCGTAGTCAAGAAAGTGAAAGAGTATTTTTTTTTTCTCGGGAAAGTAAAGGAAAAAAAATTTCGGAGGTGTGAGAGGGAAGGTGGGATTTGGTGGATATATAAAGGGGAAATTTTTGGGGAAGGGAATGGCGCGGGAATTTGCGAAAAAGGTTTTTGGAAGATGTGAAAAGGGAAAAGCGTGGCCGTTATGGGAAGAGTAATCAACGGTTGGTCGTGAGATAAAGTAAGGGCACACGGATCGCGATCCATGCCACTAGAAACTAGAAAATAATCAATAGGATTTTTTTTTTTTCTCGTTAACAACGATTTTGGCATTGAGTATTGAGAGGCAAAGTTACGGAAACAGCTTTGTTATTCTTTTAGGGCTTGTTTGGTTGTAAAGAAAAAAGAAAAGAATGGAAGGGAAAAGAGATAGGTTGGATACAAAGAAAAAACATAGGTGATATGATTGATAAGATTTGTGAAAAGTAGAAAAATCAAGTATTTTTTCAATCAAGATCACATATTAAGTAATTATGTTTATGCTCAAGGAACATGCATAAGAGCTTTTCAACACAACATGGGTGAAAAGTGTACATCCAAAAGGTGCATATATTTATATGGAAGCTTGTTTTGGATATAATACCATCCCTTCAAAATCATAGACAAGGAAAATGTAATTAACCATAGTTAAGAAGGCATGTGGTAAAGAAGTAGAATGTTCAACACATTTGTTTTTTGAATATGAAGTCTCAGATAAAATATGGAGGGTATGCTTGAGTTGGTGAGGAATTACCATAGTTCTACATAAGGATGTACATACAAAATCCTACAATTTTATTGGGTAGTTAGATTGTGAAGTGGGAAAAAAATGAATTCAAAATCAATATGGTATGTAGTTATCTAGTCAATGTGATTGGCTTATAATTCCTTTTTTTTTTTTTTTACATAAGTGTTATATACGAGGAACAACTAATTGAAACAATCAAGATCCATTATTGGCGATGGAATAATGTCAATGGTGGGTTGAATTATCCTCTCTTTGGTCGAATGATGGGTCCTAAATCATGCTCAGGGATTAAATGAAAACATTTAATTGACAATGTATAGTGTCACATTAACACGTTAAACAAAAAATATAATTTTTTTCCTAATATACTCGGTTCAAATAACACTACTTGACTCTAGTTAATTTTGATTTTTTACCAATTCGATGGTATCAGTATTGAGTCGAAGACATATCCAATCGAAAAGTTAAACCAAGTTGGCTATAGGATAAAATTTTGATCAAACCGGTTAAATTAGTCAGCTGGAGTTAAGTTTTAAAATTTGCTTTTATGGAATAAATTAATATATCTATTGAATAAAGTAACTTCATTCTTTCTTTTGTTATTAATAATTGTTGGCGAGGAATTTATATATTTTGATGCAAAACTAGTTTTTAGCCAAGATTTTTTTGTCGACTTTTAGTCAAGATTGTATTACAAGGATTTTAAATATAACAATCACATTAACAAGTGATGTGAATTTGCATTTAGGGTTGAGTTCAAATTCTTTATTTCTTTCCTCATTTTGTGCTTTTATATGATTATCAAGAGAAAAAGAACTAAAACATATGAATTAAGAAGACAATAATAGGAAAAACTAGCAACTTAGAATATGTAATCTACCAAAAAAATATTTTTTTAAGAGACATCAAAGAATGTTTTAATAACACTAAAGTGCGTATTAATCATCACAAATGGAGGAGTTAGTGATAATAACATGTGTAGAAAAATAAATTATAATGACAACATTTGTAAGAGTTAAAAATACATAACTAGTTTATGAATAAAAACTATGATGCCAATATTTGTAAAATCCAAAAAATTGAATTACCTTTATGAGTAGTGAAACATAAGTGTACCCTCTAAAATGCAGCACATTTGCCTATTACTATTTACCTTCTATAATCTACAAGGACATCCATGATAACCTTATGTGTAAACGTTAATTTTGTTTCTCAAGAAACCAGTGTCATGTTAAAGAAAGGAGATAGAGGGCATTTTCGATAAAAAAAAAAAAATCATGTGCCCAATAACATGACCTTTCTCCTTAACATTTTTTATATTTAAAACGTCCAAGAGGACCTAGTGACGAACAAAATCAAAATTGAGGATCTTTTATTGTAGGATTCTAATATGAAAAGTGCATCCGGTGTAATAATTGCAAACCTCAAAAGTAATATGTATAATTTACTCATTTTTTTGTCATTTTGTTTATTTTCTTATTAGTACATTATAGTGTAAAGCAGTGGCGGATCCAGAAAAAGAATCAAGGGGGGCACTAATAGCATATTCTGGAAAATTTATTTATGTTCGTACAATCCATTTTTTTTTTTGTAAATTTTTTTTAAAGGAACAAACAATTATAAACTATAATATGAAGGAACAAACAAATAACCAGACCAAATTATTCTGGATTGAATAGAATAATAAAAGAAGTTTATTATAACTTGCGATGAGATTTCAAAAGACCACGATAACAACATGAGAGTTAGTTTAGATATAAGTATTGAGTTTGAGATTTTTGAATATGAACTTTTACAATATAGATTAAAATATTTCTACAAAATGCATATGATTAAACTATACTTTTCATTTCAATGAAGAGTAACGACTTTAATCACCTTATAAACAAATGCTAATGCATGGATTATAAATAAAAATAATTAACAAGCAGGACAAACTATATAACAAGCACAAAAAATAATTAACAAATATTGCAAACAAGTGTTAAAGGTATATTAAAATTTTAATGGCAAAATTTAAGGGGTAGCAGAATATAACAAGCAAGCACTAAAAATAATTAACAAACATTACAAATAAATGCTAAAGATATATTAAAATTTTAATGGTAAAATTTAAGGGGGACACTACCCTCCAACTTATAACCTGCATCCGCCTCTAGTGTAAAGTCATGATATTTATGGAGAAAATGACAAATTTATATCCCATTTTAAAAAATTAAAATTTTTATTGTCTAATCTTCAATTATGGACTAAATTTTTACACTACTATAATGTACTGATAAAATAAAGATCAGATCAAAGTTACAATTTTTTTAAAAAAATTTATGGACTAAAATTAAAAATTGAAATAACATCAGAAATTACAATTTAGTCAAGAAAAAATGAATGTATACGGACAAGGACTTGCCGATTAATTTGATTTTTTTTTCCATAAAAAAACAAATGTTACCAACAAAATTCATTAAAAAAAATAATATTACATAACTAATTGCACAACTCATCTTTTACTACAGTAGTACGAAACAGAAACAGACGACGATGGTTTAATCTCTGCGTTGTGTCCTTTAACCCATCTCGCGTAACGCATCCATACGACGTTGGGCGTTAGGCACAAAACCCCGTTTCACCGACCAATCGCGTTCGTTTCAACCCAACACCGACGCTCGCGTGAATCCTTTTTCGTTTTCGGGTATTGAAAACGAAGAAGAAGCATAGAGAACCAAAACGCGACGCAATTGCACTTTTCTTCTCTTTCGCAGCTCAGAATCGCTCAAACAATGACAGAGGATAGCAGCGTTAGGATTTCTTCTTCCGACGAAACCTCCGCGGCCAACGATGCTTCGCAGACGCGGCAGAGGTAAAGTCTCTTTCACTGTAATGCCTTCCTTTTCGTGTTTTTGCAAATTATGTGAAATTGGTTTGAATTTTGTTTGGTGTTGATTCTATTGATTTAGTTATCGTTCTGCTTTGTTTTTATTTGGTGCATGGAATTGTGATTATTTGTTTGGTGTAGTGCTTGAGATTTTAGAATTAGGGTTACATTGGCATCCGAGCTGAATGGTGTTGTGTGATCCATGTAGCTGATCTTAGCTAGTGGAACAAGAAAGTTGTTGTTGGTTTATTGATATGTGATAGAAATGCTAAACAAATTTGTCTCCGATGGATTTGGTGTGTGTTTTATTTTCTCTGTAGAAAGAAGAGAAAGTGGGATCAACCGGCGGAGTCATTGATGCCAGTTGGGATGGCAGTTCCTGGAGCACTCCCTTTGAACAATGCCGTGTCTCTTGGAGGGGTTGCATTTCCTGCCATGGCTCCGATGATCTCTGGCGCTCTTTTGACGAATCCTCTGGCAGCTTCTTCTCAACTTCCGCAACACACATCTGCAGCTGCTGTTGCCGCACAAAAATTGAATCAAGTGAGTGTGGGATTTCTAATCTCTTATGATGTTTATCATATTTGTCGGTGCCCTTTCTTGATTAAACTGCTATGCCAACATTTTATTTTTTTGGTTTTGGGGAATTTGAGTGTGTAGTTTTTCAATGAAATTTTATCCTAGGATTTGTAATATGGGAATAGTAGGGAGATCTTTAAAGGTGCAATAAACACAATAAAGGGGGATAGAAAAACCAAATCCTTGGTCCAATAAAAAGTGATATTGCAGCATAGAAATTTATAGTGAAAAGTTACAAATATGCAGAAACAAGGATCTGTCTGATGTTTAATTTTCCAGTATTAATAAGACTATGGGTGTGTTTGGGTTACAGTTTCAGTGAAGGTAACCCACACTTTTTCCGATCCATCAGTGTTGTTGCTTCTCTGTTTTGTGCTTTGGAAAGTGCAAACAGATGTTTGGTGCCTTTGAAATGGCAATTACACACTATGTGAGTAACGTGCAAACAGAGGTTACCTGAATCTGATTAGTAAGTTATATAAGCAAAATATTTTGGGGGGAGGGGATTGGAGTTGGAATATAAGTAATACTAGTTAGTTATAACAGTCAGCTATTAGAGAGAGGACAATAAAACCTGGCAGAACAGTGGAGTGCTGGGAATCTTATTTTTCTCGTGGGTTTTTAGATACCCACTGAATCAAATTTGCATGAACAGAACTAAAATGAAGATGCGATGCAAAGATGTAAACAGAAACAAAATGATAAACAAGAGCTTGAGCATTCAATTTTATATTGGTTTTGCCGAAAATGAGCCTACATCTAGTCTCCAGTTGAAAACCAGAGATTTTACTGAAGCTGAGTTGTATTTCTTCAACCTTTCTCTTTCCATTTTAGAATAAGTTATTTCAAAGAAAAGTCTCACATTTTCTCTCTCTGAATAATGTGTTTTATTATACAGATGAGAGCCACTTTGTTTCTATTCTGATGATACAATGTTTTTCCCTTCCAAGCTCTGATAACATAGTATAATCTAAATATATGGTGCAGAGAGTACTTCTCAGAGAATTCTCCACATTTCTTCAATTCATGTTATGCACTATTTGGTGATCAAGCTCGCTTATAAAGAGTTATGTAATGCTGTTAAGTGCAGTAGAACACCTTTTTCATGGACCTTGTACACCCTTGTCTATGCATGTGTGGAACTTTGTGTCACAGGGTCTGTGTGCTAATATTATGGAATTCATGAGAGGATTATTGAGCTTAGCTCTACTGAGTTACACTTGAAGTGATCTTCTCTAGACTTAATCCTCTTGGAACTTGCTCCATCACGAGTTCTTGATATCAAAACTTTAGAAATCCTGCAAATTTAATTTTGCAATTTGATAATAACATAATTTGGTCGATCTTGATATTGAAACTGTAGAAACTTTTTAGGCTGGTTCTATTTAAGATCAAATAGATTTTCAAATTATAAGTTTTTAGCTTGTACCCATTATTGCAATTTGAAATTTAGCGTGATTCATTTGTAGTTCTCAGAGTCAATGCTCATACATAGGTTTTCAGAGTGGGTTTTGGGATGTGGGGTGAAATCAGTGACTATATTTTTGTCCTTTGTTATCATCAATATACTGTCTCAGCGAATATATATATATATATATATATATATATATATATATAATTTCATTTTATGCTATGATTAAAATAACGGCGCTTTAGCGCGCTATCTCGCATCAACTGCGGGTTGCGGCACCCAGCCGCTACTTCCGTGCGGCGGTGCGGCTGGCAGCTCTTGCGGTGCTATCGCGCCGCTCCACCAAAACGCAGTCGTTCATGCTTTCGTTACCACGAAACGGCACCGCACGAGGCTCGCTGTCGTCGTTTACCTCTCAGACACACTCGCCGGCGGGTCCGCATTCCTCGCCGGAGATGCGATCCTTCTTCAACAGCGTCAACTCCTCGCTGTCCATGTCCTCCTCCTCCGACGTCGCACTTCCCCGTGCCATGGACTCCGGCGAAGCCTCCCCGCCAGCGTGGTCGCAACACAACGGACGAAAGGTGCTGGCGGTGGCTAGCTTGGTGTGCGGCAGCTGCAGTGCCGCAGTACACGAAGCGGAAATGGAGAATAGGAGGTGCAAGCATAGGCTATATAATTAGGTTTACGGCTTGGGCTAAGACCAGATACCAATATGCTTCCTGTACCCCCCTTTTTGCTTTTTGTACTCCTTGCTCATTTTTTTATTAAAAATTTTTGTGTTTATACTTTTCATTCCTCATTTTCTCCTATTTTGGGTGATTTCTTATCTTATAGCATTCATATATGTGGTATAATTTATAATAAGTATTTTTATGGACTTCACAGTAGCAGCTTTACCGCTACCCGCTATACCGCTGTAGCGTTTTTGGGGTCGGCCGCTATCCGCTATTTAAAACTATGATTTTATGTGATAGTGCATGTTTTGAGAAATGCGTGTTCTGCGCATGTCACATGCTCATATGCATTCTATTATTTTTCTTCTAGTTTCCTTGGAATAATTGCTTAAGTGTAGATGGATGCTGTATAACCTGTCTAATTAGTAAGCTTTTATCTACGTAGATATTTTGCAGTTTGCTTATGATGCCTTTTTCCCCGACACTTTATATATATATATATATATATATATTTTTTTTTTATAATTATGGACTGCTTTTGTATATGTTAAATAATATTTCAAATTTCAAGTTCCATATCTTAATTGTGAAATGAATTTCCTTGTAGCAAAAGATCCAAGATGAATTAATAATTGCTCGAGAAATTGTCATAAATGATGCAGAGTCTTCTGTTCGCTACAAGTTGACAAAACGCCAGACACAAGAGGAGGTGAATTATGTACAATCAATTCTACAATCTTTTAACTTCAAACTCTTAATTTTTATCTTTAATGATTGATCTTCTTCTTCATGCAGATCCAGAGGTGCACTGGTGCCATAGTTATAACTAGGTTTGTTGGTCATTGAAGGCATTTATAAAATCCTTTTGGTGTTTTCTATACTCCTGTATGTAATTTATATCCTGAATTTTTCCATAGGGGGAAGTATCGGCTACCTAATGCACCACATGATGGAGAGAAGCCGCTGTATCTTCACATCTCTGCAGGAGCTCACGTAAAAGCTGCTGCTTGATTTCATATAGCATGATGATTGGGTTAAATAATTGAATTTCATTAGATATTTTGTGTTATTCTTTGTTTTGATACTAAGTAAACATTTATTACTTTATAGATTGGAAAGCTTTGAGAAGTCAAAAGAAAAATAATGTCTACAAAGGAATTAATGAAATGTCATATGAAAGGGATTGATGGATGTTTGTAACTGAAAATGTTTTCTTATTCTTTAAAAAAGAAGCACATGGCTTGTTTTTTTGTCATCACTCATGACACAATAATACACAAATGGTAATGTTTGTTTTTAGTGAATTATGTAATTTAGTTTTTCTTTTGGTGACATCAAATTATATTGCAGATAAAAGAGACAGCAGAACGGATTTTAGCTGTTGATTGTGCTGCTGCAATGATTGAAGAAATGCTCAAACAGGAGCAAAATTCACAGTCAATTTCCTCAGCCTCACCTTCTGCTTTGGTTAATATACTGAAGGTAGACATTCATTTATTACTAGCTTATGCACATTGTTGTGATGTGATGTGTTAAATGTTAACAACCAAAATTTCTTACTGTATCAGATGCTGAGTACATGCGTGTTTTTGGGCTTTGATGCTGATCCTTCTTTGAACATTGTTGCTCGTATACGTGGACCAAATGTAAGCCCTTCCCTACCCAATTGATTTATCTAGTCACTCTTGGAAGTTGGGTTCATCTATGACCTGATGTGGTTTAGTCTGCCACATTTTATTAGACGATTGCCAGAGCCTAGAAATTTTTTTGGTCTCTTTCGATTATGATGTGAGCCCTTGGTCATTTGCTGTTTTTGTTTTCATACTATTCTAGTCTTTCACCACTAGGAGTACCTGTATCTTTGTTCTCAACTTATGATTTGATGGTGCGAAAACTTGGGTGTTACTAGGAGTACTGATTTTCCAAGAGTTGATTAAGCAATAAAAGGGAGGATGGACTAGGGAGACTGGAGGAGTGTTGTTACAGTTTATGGTTACATGAGAAATACTAGGAACACACCCTCTGTCACGCTCTTTTAAACACACCCAAAATTTTGTGGGTCCCACATCATATTTAATGATTCTCTCTCTTGATTTTGTAATTTCAATAAATTTTAACCAATTGGAGAGTGTGTGTTTCTAGCACTTCTCATGTTTAATTATGGCATTGTAATACTTGTTAGGTGCTGAAAGTGATATTCAGATGGATGGAATTGGAAAATGGTTCTTCTGATGACTTTTGAAGCACATTTTGTATGAATACTTTAATGTAAGAGACTGGGGTGAAAGTATGTCCACACATACACTCAATCACAAGTCACAAAAACAAATGATGCTTATCAAATATTTCTTTACAAGAATAAAAAAATAGATACGGAACATTCTCTGATTCATGCCGAACACATCAATCATCAATGAGTAAAACAATATTTATCCCCCCCAAAAAAATATGGACTTGTGCTAAATAGTAGTCTCATCCTACGCTTCAGAAATAGTTAGCCTGCCTAGGCTAATATTTTTTTCTTCAATGTCGTGCATCACTACATGTTTATTTCTATTTGCTGGATATAATTTTTCTGAAGTCGAGATAATCTAATGTTTCAAGCTTTCTCTGACATCTCCATACGATTGGGAGAAATTGTTTTGGTGTTGGTGGTGGTTTGGATTTGAACGTGCAGGACCAGTATATAAATCACATTATGAATGAAACAGGAGCAACAGTTGTACTGAGAGGACGTGGTTCAGGAAACAATGAATGCTTGAATGGAGAAGGTACGTTTTCATTTCTGTGATCTGGACTTGTTCAGGGCATGATATTTCAGCATAGCTTATCTATTAATTGTATATGTTTTTCAATTTAATTACTTTTCTGCTTGCAGATGGACAGCAGCCCCTGCATCTGTTTTTGTCTAGTAACAATGCGAAAAGTCTTGAAGATGCTAAGCTTTTGGCTGAAAATCTTTTGAATACAATCTGTACGGAGTGTGGTGCTTCAAGGTATTTATTTTTATATTAATAGGGGCATGGGATCTGTGGCCAGATGTTTCTCCTCCAGAGTGGAAAATTTCTGAAATTCTGTGCCCTCGTCAGATTTTAGCCCTTGCCATGAAGAAATGATTTTTTTCTTTCTAAAAATTCCTAATTTCTTGCATTTGATCATTCATGGAGCATGACACCTACCTTTTGATAATTCAAATTTACAGCATACTATTTTCAACATGCAACATACCATTCATGGATTATTTTTAGCACTTGCGCATTTGCTTTGAACTATTGGTGTATTACTTTGGTTCTATTGAGGAAAAGGGGGCCTAAATAGTAACTTTTTCTCTGCCCATCCTGGAAAAACATAGACCTCTTTTTAATATAAGGAATTTGATCTCATTTTAAGCTAGATTAGAAAGATATCGATCAGAACTCAGATGCCTGGTTGTGCACCTGGTGCCTGACGAGAGGTCCCCGCCTCTTTAAACAATTGCTTCTTTAAGGTGCTCTTAGTAATTTGAAAAAATTGATATACTTTAGGATGAGACATAAGTTGAAAATGAACATTCTAGGTTTTGCACAAGTCCTTACTATGAGGGCTAGCCTAACCCTGTATACACTAGAGTTGAGTTTCAGGTTGTCACCTAGGAGCTTTTGCCCTCCATTCAGTCCATGATAGAATCTCATCTAGGGTTGCATAAATTTTTGTCATGAATGTAGGTTCTCTCTTCCTGTTGCTGTCTTTTTCACTGTCACTGTTATAATTATCCTGCTGTCACTATTATTTTGTTTACAATTTGAGTACTTTGGGGTTGCAGGTATTCTTTAATATGGCTATGCACTTTAATTTGGCAATTTTAACTCTGGATTTCGTTGGATGATTCATATATTAAATTTCAAACTTTTGGTTTGTATTGAAGTTAAATTTAGTTTTAATTTTTTGTGGAACTGAGATTTAGTTTAAGAGGGCAGTTTGTGGGTGGGAAGTTGAGGTCTGATAAATCTGATTGGTAGTAGAGCAAAATTTCCCCTGAGCCTTCTGCCATTTCAATGCTTTAAGCTAGTGTTGTTTGATTATATTTATTGTTGGTACGGTGATAAACTATTTTATGTTGGATTCATACAAGTTTTAGAGAATAACTTATGATTTAACTGTCATAGGGTTTCATCATGTAAGGTTTATAGTGCTGTTCCACCTCCACAGCAGGTATACACTGCTGTTCCACCTCCCCAGCAGGTATATAGTGCAGTTCCACCATCCCAGCAGGTTTATAGTGGCCCTTCGTTCTTGAAGCAGATTCCTACTGCCATTTCACCCCCACAACGAGTTTATAGCGCTGTTCCCCCCCCACAGCAGTTGTTGACTGGAGTTCAGAGTTCTGGAATTGACCTAGAGGCAGGCACTTGCCTAACCACTAGTTCAATGTCAGCAGCTGGGGTCTTGACACTGGTTCCTCCAGCTTCCTTGGTTGGAGTGACTGGTGTCACTGGTTCCCTCACTTTGGGGACTACACCACAATCTATAGGACATTTAAGCTCTGGGCCTCAAGCAAACATGATTGGTTACACTCCTCCCCCTTTAGTATCAGGTGGTACTAGCTATATTGGATATGGCGGATTATATCCTCAAGCTACCCCTTTGCAACAAGTTGCCCTTGCCTTGAGACACTCACCTCCTGTTGCATCTACAGTTGCTCCCACAACATCAGCATCAAATGGAGAATCCAAGTCAACCTCAAGCTCTGATCTTGAAAAGGAGAAACGGCTGCCTCAGAGACGAAAATTTCAAGAATTGCCAGTTGGTTCAAAAGGCA
>PYAF01001601.1:5548-56267 GCA_007407185.1 Glycine tomentella | reverse complement strand
CCCCTTTGCAACAAGTTGCCCTTGCCTTGAGACACTCACCTCCTGTTGCATCTACAGTTGCTCCCACAACATCAGCATCAAATGGAGAATCCAAGTCAACCTCAAGCTCTGATCTTGAAAAGGAGAAACGGCTGCCTCAGAGACGAAAATTTCAAGAATTGCCAGTTGGTTCAAAAGGCACAACAAAACTCAATCAGGTCATTGTATTGTCACTGATAAATTCTTTAAATACATCATTGCATACATCAAGGGAAATATCATTCAAGTCCCTTCATTTAATTGTAGTTTCTAGTAAGCTTGCAAATGAATGAAGGGCTTGGTTTATGGAAATTTAGATTTATTTCTACCTATGCTCTTTGGATTATTTGGATTATGATACACTCTTTGGAAATTTGAATATTTTATAAAGCATCAAAGCTGGAGTTACCTGCCATCAGGGCTGTAAATGAGGAGCACCATAAAAAATCATTTTGTCATTCCAAATGGGAAAAATAATTTTTAAGAATCTTGATTTCACTTAAAATAATAGCATACTTTCTAAACAACGCAAAACCATCCCAGAAACTCCATTTTTTTCAAAACCTTAGTTGAGTTGATACCAGCTCCTAACATTTTTATGCATAGGGTTAGACTGCCTTTTTGTCAGTTATATGTAGACAGGTTTGTGGTATGGTTATTGTCTCCAAATTGACTGATTTGATAGCAATTACCCACTGGTGGGATAGAACTATAGAAGTACTATTTTGTTGATTTTACCGTTCCACTATTGTTCCTATCTTCTGGGTCTTCTGATTGCAGCATAGGGAATGATTCTTATACTTACATGAGTCATGCGTTTTGTATGTTCACTTCCAGTTGTATCTTGTATGTTTAGATGAACTTTTACCATTTGACAGAAAAAATGAAATACATTAAACCACTTGTGGATACATATCTGGAACAGGGAGCCATGTTCTTTTATTGTTTTCTTTTGGCTAAAATGTAATTTTTGTCCCTCTATTTTTCCAAATTTGCAATTTTAGTCCTATTTTTTCATTGAGACATTTTGTCTCCCACTTTTAAAAAATTCGTAATTTTGGTCTCCTATTTTTTAATTGAGACATTTTGTCCCCCACTTTTTAATAATCTGCGATTTTAGTCATCTTTTTCAATTTCGGACTTGACTATGTACCTTTTTAGATAAATTAAGCTTGTTAGCAATTAAATAAAAAAAAAGCATTTGTCATGTGGATAATAAATAGACACGTGTCTATTAAGGTTTATAGAGTATATATATCAACGTCTGAAATTAGCCACAAGAACTAAAATTGTGGATTTTTTAAAAGTGGAGGACGAAATGTCTCAATTAAAAAATGGGGGACTAAAATTGCAAACTTTTTAAAAGTGAGCGATAAAATGTCTCAATTAAAAAATAGGAGGACTAAAATCACAAATTTTAAAAAATAAAGGGATGAAAATTGCATTTTAGCCTTTTCTTTTTAATTAAATTTGTAGCTTTCTATCGATACTTTACCCTCCAGAACTGAATTCTTATAACTTTCTTGAACAAAGAAAAATGAAGTGCAAAACTTTTCTCTCAAACACTTGTTGATCTGTAGCTCTGTTCTGATTTAAACATGTTATCTTATGCTGACTGTTAATGCTTAATATTCCAGGTATTTTCTTTGACCTTCTTCTATGAAACTAAAAGCCTGACACTGGACCTGTCTGTTAGGCCATTGGTTTGTATGTTTGACAGGCTTTTCAGTTTTGGAGGAGTAGGAGGGTGCTTGTGGCTTCCCAGCATATCCCCTTTCCAATCCAAGATGTTATTCTGATATTTTCCTTCATTGGTAAAATTGCTGCAATATATGTTGTGGCATGCTTTTCAGCCATGCCCTCCTCTGGTCCTGCATATATGGACTATCAATTTACTGAAGAAAAGGGTTTACCATACCAGCACCAAATTGATGCCAATCATTTAAATTGATAAACAAGACAGTTAGAGATAGGAGAAAATATAAAACTAGAGAATGATATCATAGCAAGGTATAATAAAAAAAGGAATAAAATAAAAATTGTTTGTATGGGCAAAGTAAATTAAAAAAGCTTTTTCCCTTGATTGGTTATCCTTTGAAAGAGACACTCTTAGAACATGTTACACCACCATGAATTCTTGTGTGCTACCAATCAACCCATTGCTCACTAAAATATCCAGTTGTGTGCAAGATTTTTTATCTTGATATTTTACATCAATGTTAGATTTGGTATTGTTTTTCTCATTTGCAGTTCAGTCTTAATTTGACTTTGTAGTTTGGCATGTTGGAACAATTAGTAAAGTATCTGATTCAAAAGTTGTTTTTGGGTTTTTGTTTTCTCCCACTCTAACTCAATTGCAGGGATTGCAACCTCTAAAACCAAATGAACAATCTGGTGGTCTGGTTGTGAGGAATATATCAACAATGCCTGCCCCTAAGAAGTCGGTCCAGCCATCATCCAATGGAATGCCACCACCTCTACTGAGAACCATGCCCCCACTACCTCCACCTAAATTTTCTGATCCATTTGAAGTTAAAATAAATGACAAGAACAAGACTTTGCTTAAGACAAAATCTGATGCAGTTCCTGGTTAGAATTAAGCCTGCTTTTACTATATTTGGGTCAATGTTCTCTCTATGGATCATTTATCTTTTGTTTTGTCTGACCCTGTAATTTAAGCTACAAATGCCATCTTTTGTTAAACGTCGTTATACTGTATTTATTTCAGATACTTTGGTCAAGCTAATGGAATATGGAGAGGAGGAGGAGGATGATATAGACGACTCTAGTGAGGAATCACTTCCTCATGACACCCGAGCAAATGGGGTTCAAAAGCCTTTCTGGGCTTTATGAGCTACAACGTGCATATTGGACGTAGATATGTAAATATTTATTTTTTGGGTGGGGACTAGTTCTTGCTGGTTACATACTCTTCTTCCCCGGGGTGGTGGAATGGGAAGCCCTTAGCATGATTTTTGGAGTTAAATAGTTGGTTTAGTAGCATTTTAAAGGTTGTAATTGCTCATTCTCATATGCTTCGCGAGAGTAGATTTGTATGTTGTAATTTTTTATCCCTATTTGAGTATGCATGTTAGTGGTCTCTTTTCAGTGGTTTAGTAGGCCGCTAAAGTAACAATGCTGTGATAAGGAACTGCTTTTTCCTTCTTCCCCCCATTTTCATAGTCAGAAGCCTGTTAATTATTCATCCTGGGCCCCTGGTTGAATGAAACTAAGTTTCCATGTTAGATTGAACAAGCAATTGCAAAGCTTGTATGTATGTATGTTTGTTTTTTTGTTCTTGCATGGGTTACCATCTTTATACATATCCGCACCTAGTTCAATGATTTAAAACACAAGTTGTATTGGATGTGATATAAATTGCTCAAAATTGTGTATAGTCTGAGTTTAAGTCATGTGGCAGTGATGTGTTTGTTCTTTAATTTGATTTTAACATTAGTGTGGCTGCTCATCTAATGGTCACGAAACCAAAGTTACTGTCAAAGAAATGCTCAGCGATAGGAATTGAGTTAAATTTCCATTGTTGCCAACTGAAGCATCTAGAGCAACAAAGAAGCCAATTCCCCTTGACAATAAATTAAAGCTAAAAAATTAAAGAATAAAATATGTTTTTGGTCCTTCAACTTTTCAACTCTTGATTTTGGTCCTTTTAACTTTTTAAAGATTAGTCTTTGTCTTCAATTTTTTTTATCCAATATTTTGATCTTTGTGTCTATTTTGGTTGTTAAGTGTTGATATGTCACTATTTTTATTATTATTTAATTATTTTAATAAAAAAATCGTTAAAAATTGTAAAGATAATTTTTTTTGAAAGGTCCTAGACATATTTTGGGGCGATTTTAGCTGTCAGATTTTGCTATATCCCAAAATCATATCCAAACTCAATTAATTATCCCAAAATTCAAATTTACTCCATATACAGTTTAAAATCCCAAACCAAACACACTTACACACATTCCCTTTTAGGTTTACATAGGGATGGTGGTGGTTATGCATGCAAACAGTGGTGTAGGGGAGGGGTTGCATGCAATTATGATGGTGTAGGGAGAGGGATCGTGCACATTTACGGAGGTGGTGGTGTCTCGCATGTGGTGGTTGGGTTTGGTGGCTATGATGGCGCGAAGGTGGTGGTGGCTTGGGTTGTGGCACTTTGCTTCAGAGATGGTATTGTCGTCATTGTTCTGGTTGGAACACCTCGAGAGAAACAAACTATACCCTCAAAGGTAGAAACTTCGAGATCCACTTGGTTCTGAAATCTCAGGAGGTGCGGTTGTCGATGTTGGGGTCGAATTCGTTGATGAAGAATTGGAAGGTGTTCTAGCACGATGAGGGATCTGGTGCGAAATAGGGAGGAAGAAGGGTGTGTGAAGTGGAGTGGGAGATGAAGAAGGGTGCATGAGATCTGGTGCAGTGGTGCGTGACTTTTATGTGATGGTAGTCAAAACACATCCAACTCCTTATAACATCCATTCTCACGAGATCTATAGATCTTAAATGACAATTCAATGAAGATAAAAAATTTGGAGATATTTTGTTTAAGGGTTTGATATTTGTAGACCAAGAATTTGTTTATGACTAAGCGATTTCTAAGGACTAAAAACCTCCAAAAATAGAAAACTCAATAAAATAATAACAAATTTAACATCACGTCATTATTTAACGGCTAAAATAGATAATAATGACTAAAATATGACAAAAAAAGATAAGGGATGAAGACCAATCTTTGAAAAATTGGAGGACCAAAAACATAAATGTCAAAAAGTTGAAGGACCAAAAATATATTTATCCAAAATTAAATCACATCCTTAGGGGTGATAGCAGGTGGGTTATTTTTTAACTTAGAAAACAGTCGTTGGGCTACCGAGGATCTCTCTGGCTAGGACATTCTAAATCCCGACGGATTAACCTCGGGAATATTGATGCCTTCTAATGTTTTGTTCTTAATAATATATTTCCTTTATAAGAAAAAAAAACTGATTTTACACTTATTGTCATAGCGGAATAATGAAGTAACATCATAAGACCTTAATGGCTTTGAAAATTATTTTAGGTCGTCCTTGTGGATAAGTGAATTCGTGCTACCACAATGGAGCTAGTTAGCATTGCTATAGCCATTGCTGCCACAGCCCACAAGTTTCATTCGTGTAATTATCATCATCTCCATTCTGCTAACAGTCGACTAAACTCCATCGAATAGGTACCAACTTTGAATAAACTGTCGTCCAAACCCCTGCTTTCCATTATTAAAACATGTCAATTTGACTATATATATCATTCCAGGTGTTGAATGGTTGAAAACTAAAATCATTCTAAATGGAGTTCAACTGGGAAAATCTTATTTTACATCAGTCGTTGAGGTGACAAACAATTAAGTTCAAGCCAATGAACATATGAAAATCAAGAGGGTGAAAAAGAAATAGGAAAAACGTTTGTTTATCATAAACTACAGAAGTTACTTGCTCTAGGAAGGTGAAAATTCTCATCAGCGGTTCTGAGCGTAGTCAGTAGGTTCATCATTGTTCTCCCTCACATTGTCTTCAAGTGGCTCAATGAATTCATCATTGTCATCATTGTCAGCACCTGTCGCATCATTTTGGTTGCTGCTGAATTCACCGCTAGCTGAGCCAAAATCTCCACCAGAATTTTCATTGAATTGGTAATTACCAGCATTAGCACCACCAGTGTAACTAGTTTCAGCATTGCCATCACTATAGCTGCTGGTAACATTATAACCGCCACTTCCATACCTATTGTAGCCACCGCCGCTATATCCACCTCCATAGTTTCCACCCCTATTGTAGCCACCGCTGCCGCCATATCCACCATCACCACCAAACCCTGGACGTGACCTTTCTGTAGCATAATTCACCCGTATCCTCCGACCATGAAGATCCTGCAACAAAACTACTATTTGAGATGCTAAAGAAACATTGCCTACTTTCTAAAATTTGCAGACATCAGCAAGATTAATCTACTGAAGAATTGTATCCTTATTCTTTCTTTCCTTATTTAAATAGACAAGATTAAATTTTAATTGGTAAAATATTTTAGTAAATCTTTATACAATTCAAAATTTCAAATTATCAATCTAGGTTTTGAAATCCAATTCCATAAGTGTAAAATTTTTAAACTGACTCTTGGAATAAATGATTTTTTTAATAAAGAATAGTTAGTGAAAAGCATTCTTGATAACAATATACTATTATGTAGGTAACAATAGCACAAGTTATATACACTCAAGTTCAAGAAGCCTCAACCGTTTCAGAATAAATGCTTTTGAGTTTGAAGCTTAATTTCTGAATCTGAACTCTCAAGCCACTTGCATATGCACCAAAATTTATCACCTTTGCATTCAACATGTCTATCTTACCTCGGCCAAATAACATTAATTGCTTACTCCAGGTATGGCCACAAGGTTTTTTTTACTACTTTTTTTATATAATATGAAGACAACTTTACAATTTTTTCATATATATATATATATATATATATTTTGATCGACCAATGTTAGTTGTTAAATGTTAGTTTTTTTTAGTGGAGGGATTCGAACCCACGACCTCTCCCTCCTTCCCTTCTTTCCCTTTTACCACCCAACCAACCTTATATCTCCACAATTTTTTCATATATGAGGATATAACATCATGCTTACCATGTGAAAGTGTCATGAATGTCAATTTTAAAAGTTAGCACAGAAAACAGATAGTACCTGACCATCCATGCCCTGAATGGCAGAAGATGCATCCTCACTTGTTGCAAAAGTTATGAAGCCAAAACCTCTTGACCTGCCAGTTTCGCGATCCATAATGACCTTGACTGGAAAAATATCCAAAACAAACAGTTTCAGCTTCATATTATGAAATATGAATGCTTGGCAGCCAATTTTTTTAATACTTCTTATATGAACATTTGATTGGCGCTTGCCAGTCAGTCACAAAATGCTGCTAGTGATTATTAAACCACTCTATCATCACCAACAACTACAATTGTGAAATTAATTCTAAGAAAAGAACAAAGTAAAGTACAACCACAAAAGAAACAGTGACACAAGTACACAACTATAAAATGAGTAACCTCTATTTTATCAAAACAAAAAATGATAACCACTCTAACAAACTATATACATAGTGAGCATCATATTGGATTCTTTGGTGGCTCACTTTGTGAAATTTGGGGAAAAAAGGTTCACAATTAGATTTTTCTTTTTTTCTTTTTATTATGATATTATTACTTTTACCTGAAAAAATGAAAATCAAGTAGACTGAGTAAGTAAGAAAATACCATCTATTACTTCTCCATAGCGAGCAAAAGACTCTCGCAAACTCATATCATCAGTACTGTAAGAAATACCTGCAATGAAAATTGAAAATTTGAAGCTATGTTCCATTCTTAAAAAAAATTCAGCTAGATCAGCTAAAGTACCTCCGACAAAAAGCTTTGCAGATGACATGGATCTAATTGCTTGGAAAAGTGATGGGGTAGACACCGAAAAATCTTGATTGATGTGCTTGATAGCAGAATTCTTGACCAGATTTCCAATTTTATTTAAGAACGCCATTGCTGAAACCTATAAAAGCATCACAAAGCAAAAAGTCCATACATTATATTAATTGTTCAATGTAACTTGTGCTCTTCAGCATACAGACGTTCCACCCCCCGTCACATTCTTACACATTATAAAGAATCATTTATACAATTGCAATCTAATTTCACACTAGCCACAGCACAAAAATTAAAAGTGACCATTAAAGGTTGTGGACTTGTGGTTGAACTCCACTCTCCACAGCATCAAGTCTGTGGGGGTGTCTGGTTCATTCCACTTGGTAGACAGACTAGAGATCAAATACTAGGTACGAAAAAAAGTATCCTCGCTTAACAGCAGCGATGATCTCATAGTAGTCATAGATTCATGAATAAATTCTTTCACACCATCATTGGAAGCAATTCATTCCAATCTAAAATTACAAACTTATAATAGCCTCTTGCTCTCCAAATTTAGCTACAATAGAATGACACTGCATCAGCAAAACTCTATTATTAATACATGTTCATATGTGCAATAAATATGCCACAAAATTCTAAGCAAAAAAGCCCACAAGCCAGAAAGGCATAAAAAGGTAATCAGAAACAAAATTGAGAATACTCACTTGTATTTTAAACAAAAAGAATTCTGGCAGACCTTAAAAATCAAATCTTTCACAGGATAAATAATAACCAAGGAGAAAAAACATCCAACCGCTACAAAGCCAAATAACAAGGGGTTGCGAGGGAAAAAAAAAAAAAAAAAACGAACCAAAGAAGCTTTCAGAGAACAACGGTGAAATTATGATGGAAGTAAGAAAATTGAAAGAAAGTTGTGAACTTGAGATCTCACCGTCTTTGAAAAGCACTGTGCTGGTTCTGTTCTGTTCTTCTGATGTGTGTGTAGAGACTAGAGACTAGAGACAGAATGTGAAACTGCTAAAATCTAAAACCCTTGAAAATCCACGCTGACCTAATTTGGGCTTTGGCTGTGCAAATTGACACGTGGCTACTCAGGTCATGCTGTTCCATAGTAACAGTAAACCTTTTAAATTTTTTATTCGAGATTTTATTTTTAACTACCTGCATTGAGTTCAATTGACATGAACAATTAGTAATTATTTTAATATAATTTTTAAAATTATTTATTTATTTTTTAGAAAAAAATGATATATATATATATATATGCTTATTCAAATAATTTTAAAAAATATAAATTATGCATTAAATAGAAAAAATAAACATTAACAAAAGTACACATGAACTATACGAGTATTTTTTATATTATTATCCAATTTTATATAATCGTATATGATAAATTTATTAATCTTTTATGATAAATTTATTTTAAAAATATTATTTATAGCATTCATAAATTTTGTATGATAATTTATAATTATAAATCATAATAAATTCTCAAATAGAGTTATTAAATATTGTATAAAGTTTATGGATACTTTTTATTGAAATAAAATTAGAAATGGAAATTATTTTTAATAATTATAATTAATATAGATAGATTATAATAGAATAAACTAGAATTTTAGTCTTATATCTACAATTTTTTTAGGTTTGATTACTTAATGTTATTTTTTTTACTTTAGTCTGTTAAATTATTTTTGTTAGATTAAATGGATCCTTTTGTTAAGTTAGTTTATAAAATTGACTTGGCCAATTTGGCAACACTCTGAGAGATGCCACGTCAAATAAACGTCTTTCACAACCAAAATTAACAGTTAATGTCAAAAGCTGAGAAAAACACATCTCATAAGAATACTTATCAAATTAAAACAACAAATGTAGACGAGGGTTTGTGTTTTAACTATTATAATTTAAATAAATAAATTAATACACGTTAAAGTATTCACCAAAAGTTAGGTTCAGTCCTGTCAAAAAGAAAAAAAAAAAAAAAAGTTAGGTTCAGTATATGTTTGGAATTTGAATCCCAACTCAAATATGGCCCGGATTTTAGATGCACTATAGTCTTGCGTTAGTATTTGTTTTTTGAAAGCAGATCTCTTCTTGTTAGCAACATAATGACTCGTACACAGTTCTTCACTAGCCCCGTTTGACAGGATGGTGCTGTACTTAATCTAATTGATTGCAATAGTATATAATTTGTTTTGAAATGTTGAAAATATCTCAACCCCAAAAGCATACATTTTTATACACCATATCTTGTCTAATGTTGGTAACTAAATATTAATACAACGTTGCTTGCCTATTAAGTTTATTTTTTACTATTCGGGGTACACAAAATACATGTGATCATTTAAGTGGTATTTCAGTATATATGACAATTCAGACATGACAATGGGACAGGATGGGGGCATGTATTGTGTTCTCCATCCCCGCTCCTGTTGGGATCAGGTTTTCCCAGCTGCGTCCTGCCTCCGCTATTGATTAAAAAATAAAATAATAAAATAATAATGTGGCTTTTTTTTTTGAAAAAATCGGACAAAAAGGTTAATTAGATAACAAAAAAAATTAATAACAAACCCACATTCAAAATATGAGATCATAATTTAAAAATTACAAAACAAAATCAATCAATTTAATTAAAATTATTATGGACCTGCATATTTAATTTCTCCCAAAATACAATATCATTTAAATGTATATTGTCCCAAATTTAAGTAGCACATCATATGATTAAGTAACAAATTCTTCAAATTAAATAATAAAAAAAGAAACAACTTAAAATTGTTTCGCAAATAAATGTTGATCATTCCTCCAAATTAGTGACATCAGCACCCATCATTTTATCTTCATAAAAGAAGAAGAACAATTAGAACAAAAGATTATATTATATAATATCGAAAACAGAAATTCAAGATATTATTTACCTTCTTCATTTGAAACTATTTTGTTCATTAAAGTAGTACAATCAACAACATCTTTATAGTTCGCAGAACCTATAATAATACATTACAAGTATTATTTTGTTGAATAAGCACAAATATCAATTTAACAACTTATAGGAATAAAATTTTACCAATATTTTCAGCACTCCACAACCAGCTTCTAACACACATTAAAGCCTCTAAAGTAGTTCATTGAAGTCGACTACGATGTGGGCTTAATATTTGACCACTGGTGCTAAATGCGGATTCTGAAGCTACGGTAGATACCGGAATAACTAATATATCCTTAGCAATTGATTGAAGTGTTGGATACTTGACACATTAATTTTCCACCACATCAAAATATCAAAGTCAAAAGCTCTTGGTAAAACATCTTCTTCTAAATAGTGGTCAAACTCTAATTTAACATAAGAACTTCTAGTCCTTTTTTCCTTATAATAAATCTATCATACTCAGATAATGCATCACCAACAACTTCACTACCAGTAGCATCTCCAACATTATTACCAAAAGAGTCTTTGATCATTTTCATTTGGTAATCAGAAACTAAGTCATAATATAACTGTTGAATGCACCTCACTTGATTAAAAGAGTCATGTTCATACAATTTTTCATAATAATACTCAAGCAACTCCATCTTGTACCTAGGATCTAAAACAACGACAACTCCCATCACATTATGAATCACACCCCAATATTTATCAAATTTAATCATCATATTTGTGCCATTTGTTGAATCATTGCGTTAGGAGAAGTAATCCATTGTTTGATTGCCAACATCTCACGTATATTTGGACAATACAAATTAGCAGTTGGATGTTTAGTAGAAGAAAATAGTTCAGTGATAGTATTGAACAACTTCAATCTCCCACACACATCCTTTGCAAACTGCCATTGTAAAGTACTTGGCAAACATGTATATTGACACTCTCATTGCTTTAATCGACAAAATGCATCCTCATATTCTATGGCAATTTCAAGCATTTTGTAAGTTGAGTTCCACCTAGTTGGACAATTTAAGGCCAAATTCTTAGTGTAAGGGATTCTCAACTGTTTAGTTGTTTCCTCAAATTTTTTCTTCCTCTTAGGTGTTGCTGTCCAATATGCCACACTATCTTGAATCTTTTCTATACATTCTTTTATCACTTCTAGCCCATCTTTTACTATCAAATTAAGGATGTGTGCACAACAACGCATGTGAAGTAAAGACCCATCCCTAAGCAAAACTACCTAACTGCAATTTATCCTTAATTTTATCAATCATAACATCATTTGTGGTACAAATATCTAGAGTGATAGTGGACAACTTTGTATTAATATTCCAATCCATCAAACAGTCAGTCAATGCATTGCAAAGTCTATCACTTGTATGAGGAGCATGAACATAAATAAACCTAACATAAATAGAGAGATATAATATAAAAAAACAACAAAAAAAGAGATATAATATAATCATATTCTATCATTTTATAAAATAAAAGTCCTAACAATATAAAAAGTTCAAATCATTTTATTACCTCAAAGTCTGACTTTATAAGTTCCAACATCCATCAATGTAATGAACTGTAATAGCCATATGCCCCCTTTTTGATTGGTTGAAGTCCACATGTCTGATGTGATAGCCACTCTTCCATCAAGACTATCCAACAACTTCAAAGCTGTTGCTCGTTCATTCTCATAGATTTTCATTATGTCCTTCTTAATTGTGTTTCCAGTAGGAACCTGAAACACATGTTGAAGGGTAGCAGAGTATCTCCTAAAGCCAATGTGATTCACAATTGATAATGGATACTCATGCATAATAATTGCTTTTTCTAGCTCTCCCCTTGCACATTCTGCATTATAAATTCCCGCACCCAACTCTTGCTTTCCTTGCACGACCTTAGGTGCAAGAAATGTTTGGCCCTTCATCCCTCTCATAAAAATCTTGTACTGAACACAAATCTCATTATGTTGCCACAAATGCTTGGTTCCATTTTTTGCTTTTCCACCAAGAAGTTTCTTACAATATTTGCATTCAGTCTTGTCCAAACTATTGACTTGTATTTTTTGAAAATTTTACCAAATCTTACTTTTCAGCCTACTGGTAATGGATACTCCTTGTGTCTTTGACTCCATATTATTAACTTCATCTTCATGAGGTGGAGGAGTAGGATCAATTGGTGTGTCTGTCTGATCAATTGGTGAAAGAGTTTGATTATTTGCTGAAATTGAAGGAGTCTGATCATTTAACTAATTTGATGAAGGAATAGGAGACATTCCTTTCGGTGAAACACTAATATTTTCATTACTTTCTTGAAAAAAAAAAAAACACTAATGAGTACATAACACACATAGAAGTCAAAACTTAATTGTTTATGTACAATAAAACAAATATATAATGGTGACATAAAATTCATAGCTATAAAATGGGTACTTCTAACTTAATTATTGTGTGTCATGATCACACATGTTGCTGTCTCAAGTTTGGCAACACCTAAGAGTGTATACATCATTCATACAAAATTAAGTGAACACCAGCAACTCAACTGCTGTAGCTACATTGTGGTCAGCATATTCAAATTTTATTTATAATTAGCAACCACCATAAGTTATCAATTATTGACCTTGAACAACACCAAGGGGCCTGGAATTGATTTAATTTAGAGGTCAGAAGTTGAAATTCATAATTATTGTTCTTAATAGAGAGAATTTTTATAATTTTGTGAGGGCTATTGTCTTAAGGAATTAAAATAAAACACAGAAGAAGCATAGAGTTGAGGTCCACTATTGCAGCAACAAAGCTATAGTTTTTTACACTAATCTTAGAATAAAAACTTTCTCCCACCTTAAACTAGATAACTTAAATATAATGAAACAACAAAAGAACAAAACTAACCGCATCATTGGACTAACTAAAAATAGAAAGGTGACAGATTAAGACATCAGCACTTGGCTCTTTAAGGTCTGATTGTCACAAATTGCAGTTTCTATCCTTCTGAAATGAAAAACTTTGAGCTACTTGGCTCTTTATCCAACCTGAAAAGAATCATACTAGAACGGATTTCTGTTCCTTCCACCGCTAATGCATATAAATATCAATTACATGTGAAAAGTTTATAATAAAAAATAAACAATTATTTTAGTTAAAATAGACTGATGCAAACAAATGGGAAGGCTTATAAAAAATTTACACTCAATTAATCGAAAAGTATAACTGATTTGACTTAATTATTGTATAATTTAAAAACTTATCATATGTGTAAGATTGAATTATGGTGTAAAAACCTTTATACAATCTCAACGTGGATACTGTTTTCTCAAATTTGAAAATGTTATCTATATTTTGATACTTAAGAAAAAAGAATTGCTAAGTAGCAAAACTGCACCAAACCAATTGTAACTAGCACTGGGTTCTTACGCCTAAACTTTTTTATCATAGCTATCGAACTCCTAATACCATTTATACTCGAACACTTGATTCATTTCATGCTTTCACATATAATTGTTTTGATCCTATTTTTTGAGAACCTCATGCTCCTAAAACAATGTGACATGGTTATGATTAAAAGATAGACTGAAAAAAGGACCCTTGCTAAACCATACATTCCCGAACAGTCCACTCTATTTATATAGCTTTTTTTTTTAAAATGAAACTTCTCCCAATTTAAGTTCGTGGCGTATATCAATTTATAATTATATTGGCTTTCGATTCTAAGAATGGACCTGGTATGGTAGCTTTTGATGTAGAACAAGTAATATAGGTCTACACTCTACACCATTAGTTGGATCCAAAACATATTGGCCTGATCACCATTGTTGTTTCATTCCAAACACACAACAACCATTTCCAACCCATTATCTTCAATCCAATTACTGCTCTAAGCAATATCCTTTCTGTTAATATTAAAAATATTGTACTTTTCCTGTTTCAGATATCACTATTAAGTTTCAACCTTATACTTTTCCTATTTCAGACACCCCTATTAAATTTCTAAACAAAATGTTACAAGATTAGTCAAAATCAGAAAATCCACATCAGAAATTTTCCCAACATATCCTGGATCTAGCCTTTTAACCTTGGACTTCACAATTCCAAAACAGACTTCATTCCCACACCATTGCAAAACAACATTCATAATATTCAAACTAAAATATTTGTAAAATTATGACAAGATTAGTAATCTATCATCAGAACATCTAGAGTGTAATGAAAGGAAAGCATCAAATCAACCAAATTATGAAGGCCTTTTACAAACAAACAAACAAACAACACATATAACTTGACAAAAAGAAAACAAGCTACATACAGGGAGATGCAAAATTTCACAAAGATTTGCTATCTTTGGCCTTAATAAAAGATGTAAGCTCCTCTATTGTTTTTGTATTTTCTTAGTTTGAACAGTGACCCCTTGAGGTTTCTTTGAGTCTGTTAACGAAATGAAATCCTTGAAGGAAAATGAGATATGCGTTCCTTCAAGGACAATTAGGGCAAGTATTAGGAGTAAATTATCAATCAACATTGATATAAAAATGCAAACTTGACAGAAATGCAACATATCTGTCAAAGAAAGACATAATTCTTCAAAAATAGATTAAAAAGTGTTAAAGAAGAAAGAGGAGCAAGCAAAGAAAACCTTGTTTGTCGTATGATGGCGATGTGAAGGCACGACGGCGATGATGGCAGCGTCGACCTCTCTCTGACTCTTTCCAAGGTTTGGACTTGTTGGTGGAGGAGCTTGATGGAGCCGGCTTGGTCGGCAATGAGGGAGGCTTTGGTGAGGAGAAACTTCTGGAGAGAGTCGATAGGGGAGAAGTGAGGGTCAGAGGGTGAGTGTTAGGGTTTTTCTCCTTTTATATGTATAAGGATATATTTGTAATTCAATTAATGGCGGGGCGGGGACGTGGCGGATATCTCCAATACCAAACCCGCCCCCGCCCCCACCCCCGAATTCATGTTGCGGGGAAAATCCAAACCCGATAAATTCAGTTTTTCTCCATTAAAGTCGGGGCAGGTTCGAGCGGATACCCACGGGTTCAGGTCCCGTTGCCATGCCTACTCTCCATGTCAACCCTGCTATAGGAGTACATACGTTTTTTCTCAGCAGCCGGGTTGTTGGACCGAACAAATTATTTTTAGTACCCCCATATTTGAATATTATTGATAATGTTGTAACCTCCTTATCAAGTGATAGATACCTAATTATCTATAAGCCACCGTATTATCTACAAGCTATGAATTATCTGTAAGGTACACATTATCTGCAAGCCTAATTATCTATAAGGTACACATTATCTATAAGCCTAATTATCTATAACTTGCAATTATCTATTAGTCATTATCTACATGCTAATAATTATCTGTAAGGGTTGCTACACCACTGTAACAACCCCGACATACAAGGACCCGAGGCTCCCCGTACTCTATAAGTACTAGGTTCTGTCTAACCCTTGAAGACACTCACACACACACACACACACATCGATACAAGACTCATTCTTATACATATACATTCACATTCTCACATAATTGATGTGCTTACTTGAGCGTCGAAGTCCTCTCCTTTATTTTGCAGGTCCCTCCTCTTAACAAAGTCAACTCACTGTCCGACGTGAAAGATTTGGACCTACCTTGGCCACGTCCACCCTGACGTGCACTGGTTCTAGAGTTTGACAAGTACATTTGGCACCCACCGTGGGGCCACGGTAAATTTTACCTTGCGGCCATGCTATTTCACCCATGGTCAGTATGATTTAGCCTCAATTGTGGTAATCCTCTTGAAGGTTTCACACCTCCTATGAGAAACATGCTAGAAACAGATACCCTTTAGCAACTCTAAACCCGCATAGCGGAGATGGAACGCCGTCACAAGGAGGAACTCCGTACCACGATCAGCTGGAGGCTCGAGTGAGACGTTCACAAGGTGTCGAACACTTGGCTCGTACCTCGAACGAGCGTACCCAAGGGGAGTCACACCCCCGACACACTGTCAATACTTAAGACGGTCCCAGCTTGTCGCACATATACCGTCCAGAAGGGCGGACGACTCTCGACACCCTTTTATCGACCGCATCATGGAAGTCGATCTGTCCCTAGGTTGGAAATCACTCAACCTAGAGCGGTACAACGACACCATTGACCCAGATGAACATATGGATGCTTTCCTCACCTAGACAAACCTCTACACCAACAACGACGCAATCATGTGTTATGTCTTCCTAAAGTCCCTTAAGGGGACATCACTGACATGGTATGGGGGGCTCCCCCCAAGGTCTATTGAAAACTTCGATACTCTAGTCGAACGCTTTAGCTCACAGTATGCAACCAACCGATCACATCGTATAACTTTTACCGCATTGGTCAGTTTGCAACAGGTAGACAATGAGTCTCTTCAGAGGTTCATGGACAAATTTGGATGAATAGTCGTCCAGATTCGAAATCTCAACCCAGAGGTGACATTGCACTCCATGGTCCTACGACCAGGTAAGGTCTTGGATAACCTATGCAAGAAACCCCCGTCTAGCATGGACGAGTTACGCGAATGAGCCAAAGGTTACATTCAGATGGAGGAGATGTTGAGGTTCAGGAATGAGGTTTGACAAGCCGGACAAAAGTGTGACAAGCAAGAAGGAGTAACCAAGATCGACCCACATAAGTCGAACAAAAGGCACAAGCGTCAACCTTTCCCAAGGGGACCCCCCAGGTATGAGCACTACATACCTCTAACAATCAATCGAACCACTATCATGGAGGAGACATTCAACACGGAGTTACTCGTAAAACTACCTCCACCACTTCCTCCTAGGTTGGGGTCAAACATAACCAAATATTGTAGACACCTTCACAATAACGGTCATAACACAAAAGACTATTGGGTCCTAAAAGATAAAATTGAAGAACTCATACAGGCTAGGTACCTATCCTGGTTGGTGAAAAGACTCAGTAATCATCCAAGAGGAACCAGGCTCGGGGGACACTAAGAAGATCAACCCAGGAATCAGGATGCTGACAGAAGAAGAGACAAAGGGTGGCAGAGGCACTATCAACTAAGACGCGAACGTCAACCTCCACAAGAATAGGAAAATGAGCCCACCCCGCAAATCCGAGGTGTAATCAACACCATTGCGTGCGGGTTTTCCTTAGAAGGGTTGTCCAGTCAGTCTCGAAAGAGACACCTCCACACCATCTGGGACATCGACATCAACGATGTCGATGTTCCACTACCACAAATTTTCGCTCCAATTACTTTCACCGATAAAGATTTCAAGGGCATCAATCCTGTTAACAGGATGATCCCATGGTGGTCTCCATCGCTATTGCTAACTTCATGGTGTCCAAGGTTCTCATCGACCAAGGAAGCTATGCAGATATCCTATATTGGAAGACATTCCAGAGGCTTGAGATCTCATCAGACACGGTTCATCCTCACTCTAGACCTCTCCTTGGCTTTGCAGGGGAGAGGATAGAAACCAGAGACTACGTAGACCTCACGACCACCTTCGGTCAAGGGCAGCTTTCTCAAAGCTTCACGATCAGGTATTTGATTGTCGATGCAGATACCTCTTACTTTGCTTTGATTGACAAGAAAACATTGAACGAGCTTGGAGCCATCATCTCCATGTCTCACCTCAAGATGAAGTTTCCTACCTTGACAAGAGAGATAGTAATTGTCAAGGCAGACCAAAACCAAGCCCACCAAGGAGTCTGAAAGATATCACTACACAGTAAGTGGTACTAGCCAGGTCATGAACGTGGACGAAGGGTCTCTAATACAAACCCTTATCGTCTACGACACAAGTCAAGATAGTGTATTTGATGTGGATTCACATGACGACACCATCGACAAAGGCCCGAAGCCTATTGAAGAACTTATCAAGCTGTAGCTCGGACCCAAACCAAGGCAGTGCATGCAGCTCAGCAAGGATCTCACTAGCCATGAGCACAGACGCATAGCTGACGTCCTCCACAAAAATGCAGAACTTTTCGCCTGACAACCACCTAACATACCAGGCATTCACCCTAGTATCATATGCCATAAGTTGGCTATCTACCCTCAGGCAAAGACGATATCACAAAAGAAGAGGAAAATATGAGACGAATGGCGCAAGGCGGTCAAAGAAGAGGTGGACAAGCTGCTCAAAGCCAATTTCATCAGGGAAGTTAGATACTCCAATTGGCTCGCCAATGTCGTTATGGTTAAAAAAGCCAATGACAAATGGTGAATGTGCATTGATTATACCAACCTCAACAAAGCATGCCCCAAAGATGTGTACCCTTTGCACAACATCGACAGGTTGGTCGACAGAGCATCCTAGTTCCAAGTGTCGAGTTTCCTGCATGCATATTCTGGGTATAACCAAATCAGAATGGATACCCCAGACGAAGAGAAAACAACATTCATCACTAGAGACGCCAATTTTTGCTACAGGGTCATGCCCTTTGGCCTAAAAAATGCAGGTGCCACATACTAATGGTTGATGGACCGGGTCTTCAAACAGCAGATCAGACAAAATGTTGAGGTATATGTTGAAAACAATGATGTACACACACAATTAACCAAGAGGGGGGTGAATTGATTAACTCAACAATTTTAAAAACTTTTTGAAAACTTTTCAGCAGCGGTATTAGATCGTATCACACTTGTTAACCTTAATCAATATGCACTTTTCAATCAAACAGGTTTCTCCTTTTACTTCAAGCAATTCAGACAAAAGCTCAATTGATCATGAAAGAAAACTTAACAAGATAAGCAAGAAATAGATGTCAAAAATCAAAAACAAAGTAACACCAAGTTTATACTGGTTCACCCCTCAAAATGAGAAGCTACATCCAGTGTCTTCTAATCAACCTTGATTAGAGTTCAACTATATCAAAATATTCTTTACAAGCCTTATTACAAGTTATAATCTTTATCCACACTAGATAAAGAACAAGAAACCTAAAACCCTATTAGATTCCTAACCACAAGATTCAGAGAACATTTCTCCAATCTTTCACCTAGAGAACCCTACTCTAGTTAAAGCTTTAAAGAACACCCTTTTGATCTTAGTCTACAAAAAATCTTAAACAAATCACCACACAAAAGAGTTCAAGGGATATCACTTGAGATTCACAATGGATACAATGAATGAATGCACAATACCAGGCACTACAGGTTGATTGAAATCTTATTAAAGATTCTTTTGTTTTGAAACCTTTATGCTAACCCTTTGCTCATCTTTTCTTTCTCATTTGTAGAAAGATTTTCTTTGCACAAAAACTTTGTATTTCACTGAGCAAATTTCTTATCAGAGACTATTCAAAGCTTTGGGAGATTTGGGTATTTTGCAAATTCGCTAAATTGATTCCTTTAAAGTTTCAGACCCAACAACTTTAAATAGAAAACAAAATTAACTGCATGTAATCGATTAATACGAGTATATAATCGATTATTTCACCTTATGTAATCGATTAATATGCCAATTAATCGATTAAAGTGTTCTTGAGCTATTCTGGAAAACTTTGATGAACAAAGTAATCGATTAAGCTAAGACATAATCGATTAAAGCAGACAAACTCAGTTAGAAAATAAGCTTCAGTAATCGATTATATAAGAGTGGTAATTGAATAAGATAGACATGCTTAATGTATGAAATGAACTATATAATCGATTATACTTGGTTCGAAATCGATTAAAGTATTCTATATGACTTTTCTGAAATATCTTTTGTTGATGTAATCAATTACAGAAACAGAGTAATCGATTAATGCAGAGATATTTTCTTTTTCAAAAAACAAAGTCATAAGAGAATCATTCCACATGCATCATGTAATCATTCAACCTTTTCTTAAAACATGAATGCATGATTATGATTATGATTTATGCAATGCAAGGATTTCAGAATAAACCTCTTAAACAATCTTAACAAATTACCAATGCCTTCAATTGAATGACATGTAAAAAGCTAAAATCCAAAAGCTTCTTCATCATCCTTGATCAGCTCTTTATCATTCTTCATCATCTCCCCTTGTATCCAACATATGTTGACGACATGGTCGTTAAATCTCAGAGTATAGCCCAACACGTGTTAGACCTAGAGGAGGTTTTAGGAGAGATTCATAAATATGACATTCGCCTAAGCCTGGAAAAATGTACTTTTGGGGTCCGCAGAGACAAGTTCCTAGGCTTCATGATCACGCATCGAGGAATAAAAGCCAACCCCGACAAATGCACAACAATACTGGAGATGCAAACCCTACCAATGTTCAGGAAGTCCAGAAGTTGAACGTCAGGCTGGCATCCCAGTCCAGGTTTCTCTCAAAGCTCGCTAAAAAGGTAAAGCCTTTCTGCAAGCTGTTCAGAAAAATTAAGCCATTCTTGTGGGACGAAGCTTGCGTGCAAGCCTTCTTGTCCTTCAAGAAGACTATTGCCACGCCACCCATCCAAAGTCGACCTAGACCAGGAGCGCCACTACTCCTTTACCTTTCAGTAGCTGACGAAGTCGTTAGCTCAGCCCACGTTCAAGAGGAAGGGAAATAATAGCTTCCTATCTACTTCACCAGTCGCATCCTCCATGATGCTGAGAAGCAATATCAGATGATAGAGAAGATAGCAATAACACTTGTCACCTCAGCCCGACGCCTCCGGTCATACTTTCAAAGTCACCAAGTGGTAGTTAAAACAAACTACCCCATCAAATAGGTGCTACAAAAGCCTGAATTGGTAGGGAGGATGGTGGCATGGTCTATAGAACTGCCAAAGTTCGACCTCCAATACGAACCTTGTGGCCCTATGAAAATAGCGTTCATGGTAGATTTCCTAGCAAAGTTCACTGGTAAGGACCAAACCACCCCAGACTGGTGGAACCTCTATGTGAACCTCTACGTCCAACATGAAAGGAAGTGAAGTGGGTATAATCCTTGAAGGGCCTGACAATGTCACTCTAGAGCAAGCTCTCAAACTCAACTTCAAAGCCTCAAATAACTAAGTTGAATACGAGGCACTCATAGAAGGCCTCAAGCTTGCAATAGAAGTCGAAGCTAAAAAATTGAGATGCTAGACTTACTCACAGCTTGTCCAAGGACAGGTTACCAACAAATATCAGACTAAGCAGACCATACTCCTTCGGTATTATCACATTGTAAAAATGCTCATTGACAACTTTGAGTGTTTCGAAATGTACCACATACTCAGGGAGAGCAATATCAGAGCAGACCTACTATCCAAGCTGGCCCACACCAAAAAGATCGGGCACCTCAGACTATCATCTAAGAAATGCTCCAAACCCCTAATGTGGACACCTAAAAACTCCATGATTCAATCGACGCCTGAAAAGGAAGGCCAACTACTACGTCATCCTCGATGATGAGTTGTTCAAAAGAGGGTTGACAGTACACTTACTCAAGTGTTTGGACAACCAGTATGCAGTATATGTTATGCGAGAAATCCATGAAGGGATTTGCTACCTTCAAACAGGGGGATGCTCCCTTGCAACCAAGGTGGTGTGTGTAGGGTACTATTGGCCGACACTCAAGGCCGATACCCTCGAATTCACTAGGAGGTGCAGACGATGCCAAGAGTTTGCCGATATCCCACACACCCCTCTAGACAACCTCCACAGTCTGAGCTCCCCTTGGCCCTTCGTCATGTGAGGAATGGACATTCTGGGGTCACTACCGAAAGCCCTAGGAGTAGTCAAATTCTTGCTTGTCTTCATAGACTACTTCACGAAATGGATCGAGGGAAGGCCATTACAAGAAATATCTGCCAACAAGGTAGAAAAGTTCACTTGGAACCACCTCATATGAAGATATGGCCTCCCTTACACGACTGTAACCGACAACGGTACTCAATTGAAGCACCTCGTCATTTCTGTCAAACATTCCCATACCAACGGTTAGGTGGAGGCAGCACAAAGTTATCCTCAATGCTCTATGTATAAGAGTCGACAAGTCTAAGGGTCTATGGAAGGAAGAACTCCCAGTATACTCTGGGCTTATCATTGTTCACCCCAGTCAGCCATTAACAAGACTCCTTTCCGACTCACCTATGTCATAGACGTTATGATCCCCGTTGAAGTCGGGGAACTGTCGACAAGGAGGATGTTGTTCGAAGAGCATTACAATGAAGAACATATGAGGGTCGAACTAGAGACAAAAGATGAAGTCCAGGAAATGGCTAGAATAAAATAAAAGGCCACCAAGCTCCGTGCAACAAGAAGATACAGCACCAATGTTCAACCTCGAAGCTTCCAACCTAGCGACCTCGTATGGCAAGTCCAAGGTGAAGCCCAAAAAGATCCCTGAGCGGGAAAGCTTAGACCCAACTAGGAAGGCCAATTCAGGGTTGTCATAAGCCTAGACAGTGGAGCTTACAGGCTACAAGAACTAGATGGTAAAGCAATTCCATGAACATGGAACGCTACCCATCTAAAGTTTTATTTCAGTTGACCTGCTGCAAGATTGGGTGATGTACTATTTTTCCTACTCGAGTCTTTTGTCCTAAGAAAAAATCAGGGTTTTGGCTTGAGAGTTTTTAACAAGGCACATCCAGGGAGTAAAAGGAAATTTGTACTCAATTGCAACATTGAATAAAACATACCTCTCTTTGAATTTTATTTATGTCAACTCTCCAAATGTTCACGAAACCCAAGGTCTGTCCTTGGTGAACCTAGACAAAACCCAAGACGAACACGTTCCTGGTTGCACCTTTAGAAGGCTCATTAAACCCAAGGTCCGCCCTTGGTGAGCCCCTCCATTGTCGAGTATAACAGCCTCTCTTTCTCTCTCCTCTGTCTTTCTTTTTTCCTTTTCTCTGCTTCTGCCATTGATGAACTAGAGAAACTTCTTAAACACTTAACCGTTGACCAAAACCCTTCACACCCAACATGAAAGTTGAAAGGAACTACTCAATGAGCTAGATTCCATCATCACTTTTCTCTGAAAACCATTAAACAGAGAGATCCAATTCTCTAGGAAAATTTCACAAAGTTTGATTCTGAGGAGAAAAGAAGGCGTTTTAAGGACGTTCAAGCTTGGAAAAGTTGTTCTCTAGCCTTTCCTGTCGATTTAAAGGTAAGAAACTCAAGTTTTACTGTTTGATTTGTGAAATTATTCTTGGGATGAATAGTGACCACTTTGTGATAGGGCTGAAATTAGGCTTGGGTTCTTTAGAAAAGTATACTCAGGAGGTTGTTTTGATGACTATTAAACTTTGAAACATGATTTTTGATGAATTTACAAAAGTTGTTTAGAAGGCCAAATAAACGGTGAAAATGTGTTGATATAGCTGTTTTAGCCAAGTTGGAAAATTGTTGTTATATGGTCTGGTTAGAGCATTAAATTGAGCTTATGCAGAGTCTAAGGGGACTCTAAGATCTTGGTTGGGCCAAGATAGATCCTGTTGAGGGTCTGTGAATCACCTATAAGGTGGTTAGCTCTGTTAACCCTAAGATAGAGAACAGAGAGGTTTTAATGGAAGGAAATGACATTTCCTTTTATTCTAACAGCTAAGGACCGTTATTGATTGATTGTTTTATTCCTTGTGTAGGGCGTGATAGTGATCTTGTTGGTTGTTGTAACCACGAAGCCGGGAGAGCTGGTATAGCACTGAGAGCAGGTAAGCTCTTTGTTCTTGGGAATGTTTCCCACTGTTTGTGTTCCACCATACTCCGAGGGAGTGATGGTTATTGTATATCATGATGCATGTATATTGAAATTGTGTATTAATGTTTATGATAATATGTATATGATGAGCTGAACACTGTGATAGTGTTATTATGTGCTTGATCAGATTCTCTGGCCAGTAGAATTGAATTTAATAATATATATATATATATATATATATATATATATATATAAGCCCTGATGTGGGATGTGCCCATATTAATGGATGAAGCCTCCTCAGGCATGAGTAATAGGTCCTGATGTGAGATGTGCCATATAAATGGATGAAGCCTCCTCAGGCATTGATATATGCGTTGTATGTTATGTACATTTGATATGACTTGATAGTTGTGACGGCTAGTTTGGTAATGTCAATTTTGATATTATGTGCATGGAAGTGAACCAGTGGGAGGAAAGACCTCCAAGGACCCTGAGTTTACTGAGATTGTTATCTTACCCCTGTTGGGGATCATGTTTTTTTTTAAGGTGAATCTCAGGGAGCGGCTGATAGATCCCAGGGCAAGAGGTCCGAGCAGAGGGATATGGTTTTGAGAGAACCTTAGGCATATAGTGAAGAGCATGTTGGCTCTATATTTTGATATTTTGATTTTATGCCTCTATTTTGGTATTGATGAGGGATATGTATAGTTTTGAAATAAACGTTGTATATTATGAGAACTCAGAGTGGAAATGGGATAGCATTTCCATGGATTTTGTAGTTGGACTACCAAGAACTCAGAGTGGATGTGACTCCATCTGGGTAATTATTGATAGGCTGACCAAGTCTGCTCATTTCTTACCTGTTCGGACTGACTATACTGCAGAGAGGTTGGCTCAGCTATATGTCAGAGAGATTGTCAGACTGCATGGTGTCCCAGAGAGTATTATCAGCGACAGAGATCCGAAGTTCACTTCTAGATTTTGGAGTGCGTTTCAGGAGGCTTTCGGGACTCAGCTGAGGCTTAGTACAGCTTACCATCCTTAGACAGATGGTCAGACAGAGAGGACCATCCAGACTTTGGAGGATATGTTGAGAGCTTGTGCCTTGGAGCAAGGTACTAGATGGGATCGATACCTACCTATGGTGGAGTTCTCGTATAATAATAGTTTTCATGCTAGTTTAGGCATGGCACCTTATGAGACATTGTATGGCCAGAGGTGCAGGACTCCTGTATGTTGGACTGAGGTGGGTGAGAGATAGCTTCTTGGACCTGAGATGGTTCAGGAGACTACTGAGCAGATCCGTTTAATCAGAGATAAGTTGTTGAAGGCTCAGAGTAGACAGAAAAGTTATTATGATCATAAACATAGGCCGTTGCAGTTTGATGAGGGCGACCATGTGTTTCTGAGGTTGTCTCCAGTTACTGGTGTTGGACGGGCTTTGGGCATGAGTAAGCTTAGTCCTAGGTTCATTGGTCCTTACCAGATTCTTCAGAGAGTAGGACCAGTGGCCTACAGGCTAGCTTTGCCTCCCCAGTTGTCAGGGCTACATGACGTTTTCCACGTGTCACAGCTGAGAAGATATGTGCCAGACCCTTCGCACGTGGTGGAACCTGACACCGTCCAGATTCGAGAGAATCTGACTTGTCCTACACGGCCTATACGAATTCTGGATAGGATGGAGAAGCAGATCCGGAGTATGACCATTCCCATGGTTAAGGTACAATGGGAAGGGAGGACACCTGAGGAGGCGACTTGGGAGCGAGAGCAGGAGCTGGTACAGCTATACCCCGAGTTGCTTGATAGGTATGTTTTTGAATTTTGCGGACAAAATTCTTAAAAAAGGTGGGGTGAATATAACAGCCCCTCTCTCTCTCTCTCTCTCTCTCTCTCCTCTGTCTTTCTTTTTTCCTTTTCTCTGCTTCTGTCATTGATGAACTAGAGAAGCTTCTTAAACACTCAACCGTTGACCAAAACCCTTCACACCCAACATGAAAGTTGATAGGAATTACTCAATGAGCTAGATTCCATCATCACTTTTCTCTGAAAACCATTAAACAGAGAGATCCAGTTCTTTAGGAAAATTTCACAAAGTTTGATTTTGAGGAGAAAAGAAGACGTTTTAAGGATGTTCAAGCTTGGAAAAGCTGTTCTCTAGCCTTTCCTGTCGATTTAAAGGTAAGAAACTCAAGTTTTACCGTTTGATTTGTGAAATTGTTCTTGGGATGAATAGTGATCACTTTGTGATAGAGCTGGAATTAGGCTTGGAATCTTTAGAAAAGTATGCTCAGGAGGTTGTTCTGATGAATATTAAACTTTGAAACATGATTTTTGATGAAGTTTGATTTTGACTATGAGTTTGGTATGGGTAGGAAAATTGTTGAGTAAATGGAAGATATTATGATAGTTATGAGCCTAAGTGCCTTTACAAAAGTTGTTCAGAAGGCCAAATAAATGGTGAAAATGTGTTGATATAGCTGTTTTAGCCAAGTTGGAAAATTGTTGTTATATGATCTGGTTAGAGCATTAAATTGAGCTTATGCAGAGTCTAAGGGGACTCTAAGATCTTGGTTGGGCCAAGATAGATCCTGTTGAGGGTCTGTGAATCACCTATAAGGTGGTTAGCTCTGTTAACCCTAAGATAGAGAACAAAGAGGTTTTAATGGAGGGGAATGACATTTCCTTTCATTCTAACGACTAAGGACCGTTATTGATTGATTGTTTTATGCCTTGTGTAGGGCGTGATAGTGATCTTGTTGGTGGTTGTAACCACGAAGCCGGGAGAGCCGGTATAGCACTAAGAGCAGGTAAGCTCTTTGTTCTTGGGAGTGTTTCCCACTGTTTGTGTTCCACCATACTCTGAGGGAGTGATGGTTATTGTATATCATGATGCATGTATATTGAAATTGTGTATTAATGTTTATGATAATATGTATATGATGAGCTGAACACTGTGATAGTGTTGTTATGTGCTTGATCAGATTCTCTGGTCAGTAGAATTGAATTTAATAATATATATAAGCCATGATGTGGGATGTGCCCATATTAATGGATGAAGCCTCCTCAGGCAAAGAAAGAAAGCCCTGATGTGGGATGTGCCCATATTAATGGATGAAGCCTCCTCAGGCATGAGTAGTAGGTCCTGATGTGAGATGTGCCATATAAATGGATGAAGCCTCCTCAGGCATTGATATATGTGTTGTATGTTATGTACATTTGATATGACTTGATAGCTGTGACGGCTAGTTCGGTAATGTCAATTTTGATATTATGTGCATAGAAGTGAACCAGGGGGAGGAAAGACCTCCAAGGACCCTGAGTTTACTGAGATTGTTATCTCACCCCTGTTGGGGATCATGTTTTTTTTTTCCAGGTGAATCTTAGGGAGCGGCTGATAGATCCCAGGGCAAGAGGCCCGAGTAGCGGGATATGGTTATGAGAGAACCTTAGGCATATAGTGAAGAGCATGTTGGCTCTATATTTTGATATTTTGATTTTATGCCTCTATTTTGGTCCTAATGAGGGATATGTATAGTTTTGAAATAAACGTTGTATATTATGAGAATTCACTATATATGATGTACAGTGGGTGTTGTTAATGACAATTGTTGTTGTCATTTTGCTTATTGCTTCCGAATTAATTATCTGTGATAATTGCTGCGCTTAATGACCATAAATTAATGTTAATGAACCGAATGCATACGGGGCGTTACATCGAGTCTCGCCTTTGCAAAAATCTAAGGTATGTAAGGACCACCCTTAACAAGCTCTTCTATTATTCCTAAAATTTATCTTTGCAGGGATATAACTTTGCAGGAACATGACAAAACCCAAGATGAGTAGTTCCCTGGTCCAAGGTTCGACTTTGGTGAACCTCGCCAAAACCTAGGACGGACACATGTCGTTGGTCGATCACCAAAGGTTCGCAAAACCCAAGGTCCGCCCTTGGTGAGTCTTGATTTCCAAAGGTTCGTAAAACCCAAGGTTCGTCCTTGGTGAACCTCGACAAAACCCAGGACGAACAAGTTCCTGGTTGAATCTCCAAAGGCTTATAAAACCCAAGGTCCGCCCTTGGTGAGTCTCAGTCTCCAAAGGTTTGCAAAACCCAAGGTCTGCCCTTGATAAACCTTGCCAAAACCCAGGACGGATGACTTCTTGGTTGACCTTCAAAGGCTCGTAAAATCCAAGGTCTGCCCTTGGTGAGTCTCGGTCTCCAAAGGTTCGTAAAACCCAAGGTTTACCCTTGGTGAACCTCGACAAAACCCAGGTTGAATATGTCCCTGGTCCAAGGCTCGACAAACCCAAGGTCCACCATTGGTGAGCTTCCCCATTGTTAAGTATTCCCTACGCGAAAACTCAAGGTATGCAAGGTTCACCATTGACAAACTTTTACGCTCCTAAAAATTTATCTTAGCAGGAATTCGAGAAACCTAAGGTCTAGCCTTGGTGCACAAAACCCAAGACAGTCTCGGTACCACGAGGCTGGTCAGCAAGACCTTCAACCAGGTGGAATTCAAACTCCTTCCTCATAAGCATAAGGGGAGAAGCTTCGTAAAGCGAAGGTAAGCAAGACCTTCAATCACGTGGAATTCAGAATACCTCCTCATAAGCATCAAGGGAGAAGTTCCGTAAAGCAAAGCTTTGCAAGACCTTCAATTTCAATCAGGTGGAATTCATAATACCTCTTCATAAGCATTAGGGGAGAAGCTCCGCAAAGCGACAAGAAGTTCCATCATATAAACGACAAGACCTTTAATCAGGTTGAAATCAAACCTGAGATGATTTTGTGTCATCTAAAGCTGTCTATTTCCGTCAAGGTCTCCCTTCCTACTTCGTAAGGACTTCATCCAATGCGGCCTACCCTTACTATTACCGAGAATTACATAAATAAATGATAATAACACACAAAACAGAGACAAACATAGAAGAATTTCATCAACAAAGGGAAAAATTTGCATTATGAAGAATAATTGATAGAGTTACAAAGCCTTTACGGCCCAAAATCAACAAAATAAAAAATACAAAATGGGTAAGACATTGGCCCCCGTGACCTGCTCCTTGTTAGCATTCTCCTCCTCCACAACAACAATTATCTCTTCTTCGTTAAGTAGAACACTATCCTACATATCCTTGAATGGGTCAAAAAGACCCAAGTCAAGGTCCTTGGCAAAAAACTCGGCCTGCCTGACGGCCTTATGGACACCCTTTTCATGCTGCTCCACAATCTTCTTCTTATAGAGGCGCAGCTCCTCCTCAAGCTCGTTGTGAGTCTCACTCTCCTCCATCGCCTTAAGCTCGGACTCCCCCAGCCGGGACCCTGCTTCCTTCAAGCGAGCCTCAAGGTCGACAAACACCTTGGACAGACAATCCTTCTCGACAGTAGCATTCTCAGCCTTGCCAGCTAAGTCCGTCTTCTCCTTCAGTAGCGCCTTGCAGCAAACGACCAGCTCGTCCTCATCAAATCGGGGGCACAAGAGCTTGGCCAAGACACCACCCACCTTGGCAAATAGCTGGTGGTTGGACCTGATCGCCTAAGCAAAGGCGACAATGGCATTGGTCACCTTGGGACGCTCCACTCTCCAAACAGTCCTAGCAGTGGCCCTCCACCTCCAGGGATGCCACCTTACCTAGATCTTCCTGGTGGCACTATCCATTCTCCTCCAAAATTGCCAAGCTCCTTTGAAGGAAGACCTTGGCAGAATCTTTGGCACCTTAAACCCCAATTGACCAGATCAAATTCTTGTGAAAGGGAGATATGCATCCAGTCGAAGTTCTCTGTGCTAGTCTGTACCTCATGCTCCACAGTGAATCTGTATCACATGAAGTATAGATGTGATCAAGGGAGACATTGGGGTGAGAAGAGGAAGAAGAAGGCAACGTCGACGTTAGTACAACAGGGAGAGGAATTGGAGGAGCCGAAGAAGGAAGAGACGACACCTTAGGAGCACTAGTAACCACCGCATCAGTACTCGACGAAGGCGTAGCCGTGGTGGATGAAGGAGCCACGATAGGGTTGGCAGGAGAGACAGACACACTGGTCACAACAGAAGGGGAAGCAAAAATCCCATGAGCAGTAGAGGAGGAAAGAGTTGTAGAAACAAGAGCAGCAATAGGAGCAGGAGTTGCAGCGTAAGCTTGGACGGCTGGTGATGCCACATGTGGACCCTGTGCAATAGCAGCAGGAGGGCCACCGATCTAGGAAGAAGCCCAGAAATCTGCCTCATTGCGCGAAGGCTGAGAGGGGCCCTTGAGTTATTGTGGCCAGAGGTCCCAACACCATCATCTCACTTCCTTTTAGCCATAACAGAGGAAGGGATGCTGGGAGATGCCCCAACGATTTCAGCACCACTGGGCCAACCCTAACAGTGGGTTGACCCTAACCTCCAGCAGGAGGGTTGACAGATAAAGGTGGCACAACCCCACCATCAGGTCTAGCGTGCTACACCAAAGACCTCCATGGAAAATCACCCATTATACCTGTAAAATTACCAAAACACAACAAGTGTTAATTTAGGCCACACACTCGAGACACAGAGGAAGATAAAGCAAGATAAGTTACCATCCAAGGCAATGAAAGGGTTGTCCACCAAGGACAAAAAAAAATGGATCACATGTCCAGCGAAGCCGGCAGCTGCTCTAAGATCGCCTTATCTACCCTCTCCACCAGGATCAACAGATCCTCGTAAAATGATTTGAGCCTGGTGGGATCAAACTGCCAGTAGAATAGGAAGCAGGGCTCCTTGTCTCGATTGAACATCAGTGGCAATCCATCAGCCACAACGTCAGTAGCACGGACCTTGAAGAAATGGTCATTAAAGCGAAGAAAGACGTTCGAGTCAAACTCGAACAACTTCTTGGATACGTTGTTCAAGGAGACCCAACCAATCTTGCCCGTCAAATTACCATAGTCCAACTATTGGGATGAAGTTGGGAGGGGGCCACATTCAAGTGCTCAAGAATAACACATTGAAAGGAGTTTAGAGGAAGAATTAAACCTAGCACCTTAAAGAGGCACCGATACATGAAGAAGAAGGGCAGACAACGTGGCGTTGCCTCCAGAAAAGGAAAGTCATCACTCCCATAAGCCTCAACGACCATCTTCCAGGAGTCCTCAGGGTTCGACAACCTAAGTCGACATCGTAGAACATTGATACCAACTGCGGAGGTGATGGAGGACCGATATTTCAAAACGTTGTCTCTCACCCATTCATAGCCCGCAACGGTAGGGGAAGATGACGGTGACCCAACATTGTGGCTATGCCATGAACGGGAGGAAACCCTGACATCCCTGCCACCACTTTTTCTCGCTCCTCCAAAAGAAGAAGGAGGAAGAATGGTGGTGATCAACCCAGGTTCTCCGGCCAGAGAGGCTGTAGAAGGCCGCATCACCCTCCTGCGGGGGCGAGAAGTACCCCTGCCAACATTGCTCGAGTTCATCCTTCTCCCTGAAGAAAAGGACTTGTTGTCGGAGGTCCCTTTGCGTGTCTCCTCCTCCGAGGAGTCACCAATGAAGATTACCTCCCGATCTACCAGGGGTTGCTTGATCAAACCCCCAGAATCACTATCGCCCAAACCCATGGCGGAATCTGAAATAAAAGAAGACACGAACAAAGAAGAATACCTTGAATGAAGAAGAAAATTGAAGGAGGAAGAAAGATTGTGAATCACAAGCAAGAAGCAAGGAAGGTTTTAGAGAAGAGGAAGTCAGAAATGCAAGAATGACGGTGATGGAAACGTCAAACGTCCACTCCATTTAAATTGAGGCTTGACCTTTCGGTAATTGGCAGGAGTTGAAACGACTCCCTAGAAATTTGTGCCACAGTGCAACTCCACTCACCCACTACCCACGTCTCTAGTACGTGTCCACTCCACGAGTGACATGTATGCAAGAGTACTGTACATGTGCACCACACGCCTGTGGCAAAGGACAAGCAAAACGCTTGCCTTCAATGCATTCTCCAACAGTCAGGTAAGGGTAAAGTTGTCCAAGACGGATTCTCCACTCTCTTGATATGTCCAACCTCATTGTACAATAAAAAAACATGTCCTCCATGGACAACTTGATAACAGTAGCCCGGACAACACTTGTCCAGGTTAGGGGCTTAACAAACCTACAACTCCCTCACCTGTCAAGGTTATCACCATCAACACTGGGCAACATTTGTCCATGCTTAGGAGCTCAACAAACTTGCGACCCTTCTACTTATCAAGGCCACTACCTTTAACATTAGACAATCTCCCTCGACACAAGACAATCTCTTTCCCCCCCAAGCTGGCTCTGAGCTTAGGGGGCTTATGTACAGTTCAGGGTCCGCAAAATACATGTGGCCACTTACGTGGAGCTCCAGTACACATGTCAACCCTTCATGTCAGTCCTGCTACATGAACACGAACGTTTACCCTCAACAGCCGGGTTGTAGGGCCAAACAGGTTATCTCTAATACCCACATATTTAAATATTATTGATAATGTTGCAACCTCCTTATCAAGTGGCAAGTACCTAATTCTCTATAAGCTACCGTATTATCTACAAGCTACGAATTATCTATAAGGTACACATTATTTGTAAGCCTGATTCTCTATAATCTATAATATCTATAATTATCTATTAGTCATTATCTACAGACTAATAATTATCTGTAAGGGTTGTTACACCACTGTAACAACCCCGACATACAAGGACCCGAGGCTCCCCCTCACTCTATACGTATTAGGTTTCGTCTAACCCTTGGAAGACACTCATACATACACCGATACACAGACTCATTTTTATACATATATATTCTCATTCTCACATAATTAAAGTACTTACTTGAACGTTGGAGTCATCTCCTTTATTTTGCAGGTCCTCCCTCTTAATAAAACCAACTCATTGTCCGACATGCAAGATCTGAAGCCTATCTTGGCCACGTCCACCCTGACGTACATTATTTCTAGATTTCGACAAATACAATTTTAAAAGTAATTTGTCCCATTTTCAATTTCCATTGTTATTCAATAGAGAAATTCTTATAAAAAATCAGTGATGCATCATTTTGACATGTAAAATTCATTACACGAGAATACATATTGTAACATTGTAGATGTTGAAGTTTCTTTTGACTCATTCCCATGCCAGCAACATTAGTATTTATTTTCCCCTAAAGTCTGTAAATGCTACTAAGATCTTTCATCAGTACTACTAGTCTAGGTAGTTGAAATACTTACCTAGTCTTATGAATTATGATACTGAGGTTGATTGAGACTCAAATCCGTAGAGGCAAATCCGTAGAGTTAATTAGGACATGTTGTGACCTAATTAGTGACACGAATGAAAATGCTCACTATCCGTGATGAAGGACAATTGATTGTTAGTTGCCACTTAGTGGGTAGAAGAATTAACGAAATGAAGGTTGGTTTTCAACATCTTGGGGCACTGCTTAAGGAAGTGATCCAATGAAGATCTACCACGTGACATGTTTCTGTTGACTGCTTCAATGCCTTACAAATAGTTAAAGATTCAATGTCCATCTCTTCACCCCAATTCACGACCTAATAATTCTTTCCAATTCACGTTATTGTTGCTCCATGTGTTTTTATTTCTTAGTTATTTACTTCAGGTCTTTTTCTATAAAGTTTTAGTTTGTTTGGTTATATATTTAATCACATCCTTATTAATACTGTGGCCCAAATTCACGTTGTTGTTGACTGCTTCAATGCCTAACAAATAGTTAAAGATTCAATGTACATATCTCAACACCCCAATTCACGACCTAATAATTTCTTCCAATTCACGTTATTGTTGCTCCATGTGTTTTTATTTCTTAGTTATTTACTTCAGGTCTTTGTCTATAAAGTTTTAGTTTGTTTGGTTAAATATTTAATCACATCCTTATTAATACTGTGTCCCCAATTCACGTATTGGTTTTTATATTTTTTTTATGCACAGTGTAAAATCTTGGTATATGGTGATTTATTTAGAATTTCCAAATTATTACTATCAAGGGTGTTGATTGACTGATGCTATATTGTTCTAGTTTAACTCAGAAGGATGCTTGTGAACTGTGATCTTTATAAAAAGAATTTCAAAATTATTATTTAACTTAACAAAAACAAATTACAAAAACAATTTTTTTATTTAATTGGTGGCGATAAATTTGGTGTCAGTGAATGTTCAAGATTCAGTCACATATAATTTATTCGAGGTGAAGGACCATGGTTGGAATTGCAGTACCTATTAAGAATTTCTTGAAGCTTTAAAAAATAACTTTGAACACAGTTCACATTCATCAAATATCTACACAATACATATTAGAAAAAGGGATTTCAAGGTATAGTTTTTGGTCAAAGGGTGAGGAAACTTCATTATTCAAAAGAACAGCCACATCTCTTGTCTTCAAACAGAACTTATTGCCACTTAGTATATACAGATACAGATATAATAACGTGTCAACATGCTCCTGCAGCCATGTTAAACTTAAAATAAGGCCAACCAATAAGGACCTTAAACATTTTTCATATGTTCATTCATTCTCATTCAGAACCCCTTTTTCTTTAAACATTTTCCACGAGAGAATAAACTAGAAGGAGTAGTTGTTGTTTGAAGCAACCCCTTGGTGGGTGCTCCGTAACGGTCCATTACTTTATTCCTTTATGTTTTGGGGGGGGGGGGGGGGGGGGGGGTATGATGGTGGGCAAGGGGTCTTATATTATCTTCATAATAACTCACATGGCATGACAAAAAAGTGTTAGGTCCAAATTCAATTTCCCATTTAAAATATTGACCAATATTGCTGACTATTGGAGTTTTACATTCAGGACCCTCCAAAGATTTCAAGTTGCTCAAGGAAGTGTCTCTTTCAGTTTAACAGAGTTACCTTCCGGGAGGGAAAGACCAAGTGCTCGTCACCAATTTGTTAATAAGCAGCGTTTGACCCTTTAAACTTTTCTTAAAAATAAAAGTCCCTCTAATTAGTCTATGCAAAAATTCTCATTTTAGAATTCATTAAAAAAAATACTTCTTTCATTTTTAAGATTTAATTCTAAAATTATTTGTCTCATCTCCTTTGAAGAAGAAAGTTGGTGATGCAACTGCAATACGTAACTAATTCTTTTTGCAGGCCGTTTGGTGAATGCATCTGGCTTGAAAACCTCAAGTTGACTTCAAATTTCTCATTCCCATACAATTTCATCAGCCACAGGTCAAATTTATATCTTTATTGCCTTATCAAGAGCCATTTCGAATACTATTTCTAGATTTTGACCACTATAGATTTCTTTGATGACCATTCACTGGGGTCAAAATGCTTACCGGTTATTTGACTTGGTTTATGGTCCTACTCTCATATGGCTCCAATATAACTTCAAGTTCTATGCAAGTTATAACCGTGCTAACTGCTACGGTGTCGTAGGAATTGAATTACAAGAGAATTTGAATATAATAGAACCAAGTTTTTCATTAAGGCCAGTAATTATCTATATCCCTTTAGATTTATTGCATGTGTTGAACACATAAACCTTAAAGAGAGAAAACAGAATATCGTATTACTCCTATTTTGGAATCAAGTTTAAGTAAATCAAAAGAATACATTGCAAAAGGGCAGCATAACTCTGAAACTCTTACAATCATTAAATATAATACATACTAAGTAGGACAATAAGGTTTTGACATGGACCCTAACCTGTTTATGAACACATACAACAAACCAGTGTTAAGAGAACAGGATTATTCTAGCCTATCTGCTATCCCCTCCTATGAGGATTTTGCAACCACTTTTGAGATCCTTCAAAGAAATCCAAAAGGTAGTTTTCTAAATCATCAGCACTGTACTTAATGATTTTGTCACTTATGTGACTATTGTGCCTTCCGACAAACGTCCTATAAGCTTGGATTACTTTGAGGGATATAGAAATCCGCAAATCTTCACGAAGCTGAATATCTGGGATAATCCAAGCTGTCTGGTTCCTGTAAACATCCTCAAAGCCAAGGTAGAAACTTCGTAGCCTCTCTTTAAGAAGACTTTTTGAGACCGAATTTGTACCCGGAACATGAATTCCCTCATCCTTAAGCAAGTTGAGAATGGGACTCCAACTAGCTCTCTCATATTTCATTGCATGCTGCTGAAACTTCCAGTTGCACTTTCGAATCCATTCATCTCCATGTATGAGCCTGAGTTCAGACCCCTTAACCTTTTCAGCCATATAATGCAGGTTGTTCATTAAGAACAAGTGCTGCAAGGAGACTTCTTTGTATAACTTGGACTTCTCCTCAAGGTTGTTTTCCAAGATTGAAGCAATTGATCGGAAGTGAAGGGCCATTGAGGAAACTCTACTTGGAGATCCCTGGCTTCTGCTATCTTCTTCTGTACCAGGGCTCATGTCAGGTGACAGAGAAATGGCATCCTCGTCTTGGTCCTTCAGAAGCAGATTGAGTATGTCACTGTAGTCGGTAAGGGTTCTAAGATAATTCATAACATATTTGGTCAAAGGATGTATCCCACCACCTACAAAAGGAGTTGATGATACATTTGTTGCAATGGCATTTTCAAATTCAAGAAATGTCACCCTCACACAATCACCTAATCTCTTCAGAACCTCGTGACATTCAATTTTAACTGAGGAACCAACCTCATCTGAATACAAAGCATCAATGTCTGGCATAAGGTCTTGTAGAACCTCATACATATCAAGAACACGGAACAATTTCTCAGGTTGGTGAGGGCCAATGGACATGGCTTCACCGAAATTCAGAAGCTGCAATATTGAAGCCTTAGATGCATCGACAAAACAAGATAGACCAACAGGCTCACCCTCCCCAAAAAGCTGGTCACTGAGCCACCTCTCACTTGCAAGATACACCCTAACAAAAATTTTCACAGCCCAAATCCATCTTTTGATTTTTGAGTTCAGAGTACCCCACTCCATTTTCAAGACATCCTCAATGCTGAGCCTTTCCATTTCAAGAATGAAGAGGCACTCATCTAAGGCATCCCTCCGGACAATAATATAAGCATTGGAACATTCCTGGACATAATTAGAAGCAAAAAGCAAGTTTGCAATACACCTGAGATCTGGGATCACGGCTGGATGAACCAAATAAATGATATGCTCCTCAGAAGCTCTGCTAACACTATCTCTTTGAAGTGATTCCTCAACTGATTCATCACCTAAAGAGACTATGGAGTTCTCATCAACAGCATCTTCCTCACTGGAGCGAAAAGAGACGTACTCAGGCTCAAAAGGTTGCCTGTTCTGGATAAGCAAGTTCCTGAATTCTTCTTCAAGCCGTGCCATAGCTGTTTGAAGAACACTATACGCCCTCTGCATAAACTTGTACTCTTGATCCTCTTTCCTCAAATGCAAACTTTCCAACTTCTCAATCAACCGGCGGGCTTCGTTAGCAGCATTCAGATACTCAGATGCTTCCTCAGGTCCCAAATCCCAAATCATGGACTGATCTTCCTCCCATCTCATAATTTTCTCCTGAATCACATTAAGCCTTTCTTCAATAGCACTAACACCCTCATCATCATCCTCATCCTCATCATAAAGATCACCACCACCATCCCGATCATCACCATCACCCTCCCCTTGCCCTTGTTTCCCCTCCTCCTTCTCACTAGGTATGGACATGGAGGACAATCTAGTGCCAAGATCTGCCAGAATTTTCTTGGCATCACTAGTAAGGGTCTTATTTGGCCCCAGTGCCTTCACAATATGCCTTACTGCAGCAATCAAATTCTCCTCCCTTTCCAGCTCCCCAATCACAGGCTCAGACTCCTCTACAGCCATTGAGAAAAAAACCAAACTTCAACAAACAACAATCACCAAAACAAGTTCAAACCTTTTCAACTCCAATATCAACCTCAACACTTCCTTCTCCACAATCCTCCAATACACTCTTTAAGAATTTAAACACCAACCAAATTCAACACCAAAAGTTCATATGGGTAAGAAGAGAAACCTCCTTTTACCTGCACAAAACCCACAAAACAAAATTAATTGTTATCATAGATACAGAGTAAAACCCATTACAACAACCATCAAAATACACATATTGAAACCCCCAGATGAATAATGAACAAGAACAAGAGGATAATTATAATAACAAAAAAAGGGAACACATAAAAACTTTACCTTTACTTCCGTGATATGAGGAACACCCCACAAAAATCTGAGTGAAGAAGAAGCAGAAGAACTGAATGATGTGCAAGATCTGGAAGGACAGCAGAAGCATCAAAAGCACTGAACGCTAAAAATGGAGAAAGTGAAGGAGAAGAAAGAGCTCTTTTTGGACCTTTAAAACAGACAAATCTATCTCTATATAAAGTATAATAATAATAATAATAATAATAATAATAATAATAATAATAATAATAATAATAATATGAAAAATAATGGCGTGGCTGCGATTTCTATGACCAATCTCAAACTCGTTTTCTGGCTACAACTTGTCGCTAACAATAACAATATATCCTTAAAAAATTGAAAATTTTCGTACTGGTCCTTGTTCTGTTTGGTTTGTACGACTTTCACTTTTTCTTGTTAATATTTTTTCCTTACATTATTGGACGTCCCTGTATTTTTTTAATATAACATTCTTTTTCTTGGATCAGTGTCTTTTAACTCATTAATCATGATTGCTGTTAATTTAATTTTTTTATATATAATAATAATTAAACATAATTCTCACACTAATATGAGATATACTTTGGAAAAACAGAATTGATTTAGATAAGCTGTTTTATTGCGTATGCAAATGACAATTAGAGTTATTAGACATTAAAAATGAATTGTTTTAAAGTGAGATTATTTTTAAAATAAGTAAATAATGTTTTTTGTATTTACAAAATTAACATATTAAAAGTAAGATATAAATTAAATCATTTATCAATATATAATTACTTATTTTAAGAATCAACACTGCTAAAAAATATTATTTGGATGCACCAGTAAGATACTAATTAACCTTGTATTATTCTTTTATTGACTAAATATTATTCTCTTCATTTTTCATATTTTTTATTGACTAACTATTTTTAACCTTTTTAAATCAATACTTATTTTGAAATAAATTTAACATTAAAGAAACATGTAATATGAATTGGAGGAACTATTTTCATAAGTATATTTATATTTGTTAAGCTTTATTTTTTTGGGCAGCAATTTTATAAAAAATTGTTCACATGATGTATCTAATCAATTCAACAGGTTCATGCATGAATTTCTTCTACTACTGTTGTGCTTTTTGACTTCTTAGACCCTTGTCTTTTTCTTCAGTGGAGTTTTTCTTCCTTCACCACTGGCAACTTTTGGTTAGGTTAGTTCATAATAAATACTTTTTTTACCAGATTTGCATAACTTTCTTAATAATAAGGAAAAGGGATGTGTATTTTTTTACACGGATTTATTAGATTCGTGCAAGAGTGTGTCAGTCTTTTACACGCACACGTACACTGGTAAACATATACTATCTCCTAACATCATAGTACACTATAGTATTTTTTTTTAAAAAAAAGAAAAAGTTATAAATATAATATTTTTGATTATTTTCACTCCTTAGAAAGGGAATTTGGAAGTGCTGGAATTTGGAACAACAGTGTATGTGATGGTGAATAATTTGGACGGCACGAATTTAATAATATATATAGACAATAAAGAAGGTGGCATTATTTTTCTTTAAAGTATAAACCGTGAATCACAAAATTATTTGATATATCTGGGCTCCATTGCTGCTTTATCGGGTTCCTTTTCCCAATAATTTCCTTGTCCACTTTTCTTCAAAAAAAAAAAAAAAAAAAAAACACAATACCCCCTTTCCATATATCGCCCGATTCATTGTCGCAGAAAATAAGCACAGAATGACCTTTGTTTGATTCACACCAAAGTAAAAAAGAAAGACCTTTGGTCAATACGTGATTTTAAAGTCCTACAATTATAAGTTGGACACTAATTTGTGGTGTTGGTATTGCTGGATTACTGGATAGCACTAAACGACACGACCGAAAATCTACTCTAAATGAACATTGGTATATGCATACTCATAAAATAGTGACAAATATCATAGTTTTTTAAAAAGATCCCATGTTTAATGATAAACTTAAAAACTATAAATTGGCTTCTCTCAATTCTTTTGACTCTTCACTAACGAGTTGGCAACCATCACTTTCTTAATTTTCATTTAGAATGAGAAAATAGAAATTAGTAGTACCTAATTTCCTTCAACGATAATCAATTATGTAAGGGTATTTAGCTATTTTTAATTTTCTAGATTCTATAGCATTGCTTTAAATTTTAACAATTTATGAAAGCTCTAGATTGCCAGGTGGGAGATTCTTTTTTCTCCAAAAGATAACAGTACACATATTTGCCTATATTAATGATTTGGTTTCTTGTCTATCACCATGTGTTCAGACTAAAAAAAAAAGGTTCAATTAAATATTTATTCTATAAAATGTCGTTAGATAAGAGATTCTTATTTTAATAAACATATATAGAAAAGCTAATAGAGGTGCTTATCAAAGAAAATTGTTGACATCAAATTAATTTAAACCCTGCAAGCAAATTGTCTGAACTATCGATATATCCTTTTGGCGAAGGGAATATTTATTTTTGCAATTTGTTCGTTCCAATCACCTTTTGACCATCATCAATTGACTTTAATTTTTCTTTCATTAACTTTGCTGGTATTAGGCTGTTTGTATAACATTTTAACTGTCACGTCTTGATAATTGAGGCAGTGTTTTCTTAAAGTAAATTATTAAAAGCCTAGTCAAACAGACGATTATGGTTGGTATGATTTGGTTATATTAATGTGCAATCACATAATTTGGAAAATCAAAATAACAAAACTCGTAAGTCAAAGTCCTTTTGTGAAAGAATGATAAAAAAAAAAGCCCTTTTTATAAAGATAATTAACATACAAGCGAATATTTCGCATATTAACATATGTTAATGACAATATATAATAAACTTATATTTAAATTTTGTCCAAATAGAAGATAAGATTGTTACAAGCTCTCACCATAATAAGTTCATATTAAAGAATTAATGTTATTTTCGATCTATTTTTTAAATTAATTATTTAAAAATTTAAAAAATTAACATAATATTAATTTTTTTAAAAAAATTTAAAAAATGACTAAAACAAAATATTTTAAAACATAAAAGATTATAATTAAATTTTTAAAATTTAATGTACCAAAATAAAATAATTATAAAATATAATGAATAAAAAAGTGACATTAAACTAATAAATAATACTTGAACAATAGCTTTAAAAGCACATTTCTAGATTCTTGACATAATTTCTATAAATGCATTGAAGCAATAGAATTCGAAAGTTGACCCAACATTTATGGTATACATTTTACATTATCTTTTATAGTCAAAGTGAGTACGAACAAGAAACATAAAAAGAATCTAGCTGCCAAAGATTGAATGGAAACTTGATACGAGTAGCATAAAGTTAAAACGTGTGGCACTAGTGACCAATATTAGGTACCTACTTTCGCAAAAATACGAAATGATGCAAGGAATATATATATAGGAAAGTCCCCCTTGTGTCAAACAAGGTATGCTAACATAATGTTTAATTATCTAAAAGCAGCAGTGTAGGGCCATATTAATGTTCTGATAAGAGAACGTACCAATAAGCAAAATATAAGAGAGGAATTATTAAACCTTTATTTGGGTGAGGTTCCCACAATATCAGGGCATTGATCCTTAATCCCATTGGTTTTAATCCCTCTTTCAGCCAACTCAAAGGATGGTTGCTTATCCACAGAGCTGAATTCTACCAACAGCAATTACGCCCCTTCAAACAACTCTTGATTATGTATATACTTCTTGGCAGTTTTAAATTTATTTAAATTTAAACATATTTTATAATATGCAAAAAATTCTTTGATTTAATCTAAAAGGAGAATAACTTGCCATTACAATTGCAATGATGCAGGGGTAAAATTTCATCCACTTACATTATTGTTTTCTATATTTCCAGTTATATTTAGAAGAACTCATTTCGAAACTTATTTTACATTTTAAAACACACTTTTCAAAATATAATGTGAGAAGTGTAACAAATAATAATGAAAATGCATGAAGCTATAACCTAGATAAAAAGAAGAAGTTAAGATCCAAGATTTCCACTTTATTTTGATATGAAAGTGTTGTATTTATAATCTAATATTTTGATTTTAAGTAAAGAAATGATTTTCTTCAATCATAGTTTTAGTTTTTATTTTTTTATTTTTTTTAAATTTGGTCGGTCAGTCTAACTTTTCAATCCACCCTTAAAGAAACTAGATTGCATTTTTCAGCTAATATCAAAAGTAGGCAAACTGGGCCAAAATAGATCGACATGGCTCGTTTTGCCACCATACATTGAGAATCTAGCCACAATATATTTGACATTTCCGTCTTATTAATGAATATAATAAAAAATACTAACCAAAAGATGCAATAACAAGGAAAAGAGAAGAAAAAAAAATGCACATTTGAGATTTTAGAATCGACACTTGCTTTTTCCACCAACCCCTTTTGTTAATTTGTTGGCAACGAAAAATGTCATAAAATTTGTTCAGAACAATAACAAGGCAATATAAATTAGCACCACCTCTAGGCTTTTACACTTGTTTCCCTCTTTTTTAATTTCCTTAGTCATTTTTTTTTTCCACCTCAGTTTTCCTTTTTCTTAACACCATCTTATATTTGGTTTTCTAGGACTTTGGAAGAGGCTTTCCTGCAAGGAATGATGTGAATAACTGAAGGGCAGCTCTGGGCTTGAATAGTGGCACTTCATGACCTGCTCCTCTCACTGTCGCGAATGTAACCCCTTCGTACACCTCTGTCCACCCTCCAACCTTCACATTAAAACCACACAAATTCCCTTAATCTGTAAAACCCAAAATTGAATTTTCCATTTCCATATAAAATGTACTCTTATATTATATATAGGGGAAATTACAATTATCTCATGACGTCTTCTTAAGAGGGTGTTTGGTAGAAGGGAAAAAGAGAGAAATGGAAACAAAATAGGATGAATTTTACATCTTTTACACTCTATTTAGTTCAAACATATTTTCTCTATTTTCATCATCTATTTTTACCATCTCAACCAAATACATTCATACTCTCGTTTAAAAAAAACACTCACCTCCCCTAAATATAATCAAAGGAGTGTGTCTCTTAATTAAATAAGTATGTAACATTATTAAATACTGTAATATAAAGGTGAGTGTCTATTTGAAAATTAGAGAAGAGACTCATGTGAATGTCAAAAGTAAATGTAATTTTTCCTTATATATCCACATGTAGTACCATTTAAGGACCTTATTTTACATACAGTAATTACCTCAACATGATTGCATCTTTTTTTGTGGGGCCAAGAAGTAGGTCCGCTCCACAAGGGTGAATAAAAATTAAGCAGGGGCAGGCAGCAGCTGTATGTAGGAGTAGGATACTAGGGACATTTAGACTTTAAGCAAGTTCAACGTTTGGCATCAGGTGAAGATTGATTTTGAATCAACATAGACCAGAAATGTTTAACCACTCTAGGATTCAAGGATTAATTTAAAGAGTAAGGAGTGCAAGAGTCCTATCCTATCAAGGTTGGGAGCGGGCCAACCGGCAACTGCTAACCTATCAAGAGTCCCTTTATCATAAGGAAGCTCCATTATCCATTCTAATAAAATTTCTAATTTTATGTTTATGTATATATAAAAAAAATTATTTATGTGCCGAAGTGTCCCATTAGAGACTCAAGAGTAACTCTATTATAAACCCTAGCTAGCTAGATAGCTAATATCGCAATAAAACTATACAAGACACACGGCAATAGCAACTAAGTAGTAATTAACTAATACTAATACTTAGATATGGGAGAGGAAGAACAATTTTCAAATGCACTCACCTGATTTTTGACATACCAAGGATACCATGGTATTTTAGTTGACAACTTAAGCTGTGCAAGGGCATATCTTGTTGCGGTGACAGGCACCACTGAGTCCACGTCCCCACTGTATTAGCCAAAAGTGTCAAACATAATTAATATGCATATACCCATTAATCATTGAGTTGGATCCTTTCTAGCCAGCTGCACTATCTCGTGAGATAAAAGGAGACATGGGGGGATACTAATGGGACTTGCTACAAAATTTAGACGCAATTCTTTACATGCTTTTCATACAGTTCTCTAATTAAAAATTAAAATTAAGAGTTTCATTTCAATATCTTATCCCGACTTATAAGATAAACTTTTATTATGTATATTATTAAAGTGAAATTCTAACTTTAACTAAATTAAAGTACAATATTTGCTAAAGTCTAGAAGTATTTAAGAAATTGCGTCAGCTTTTTTATAGATGGTGCAGCTACAAGAGAAAGACACAAGGGTGGAGCTATAAATTAATGCATTTCAAAACCAACCTGAACACCCAAACTCTTATTCCGTGAGCTATCAACTCTCTATAAATTGGAAGAACAGATACATCTGTATCATTCCAGTTCCGATTCAAAACCTCACTGCATCAAATGAAAACCAACATGATCATCAATTAATCAACCGTTTGTACATGACTCTGATAACTCATTTTGCAATTCAAACATGGGATTCAACCCTTCATACTCTACACAACATAAACTAACCTGCAAGCAGTCCACCTATAAGGAATGCCAGTTTTGTTGGCATGGAGTGCTTTCTGAACATCAGGCCTGTTGTAGTAAATCTCTGCATACTTTTCCGTACATGGATCATAACCAGACCAATGCCTAAAAGCCTGAACATAATTAAATTTTTCATAAGCTCATATGAATTAACAAGATTATTTGTCATATATATATAGCAAAAATATCATATGAGAAAAATTTAATGTCAACTATTCAACCTTACATACATAACCAACATTGATTAACTTTTATCTTATATAAAATTGCCGACGTCTTCATGCATTTTTTTTTAAAGGAATACATTACTATGTAACCCACTGTTCAAAGACCCCTCGCTATCCGAATGTAATGAGGAGGTATATTGTACGCAACTTTACCCTTACATATATAAATAGACTATTTCCGGATTCGAATCCATAATCAATCATTCACCAAGTTTAATAGAAATACATTACTATGTCACAATATTTTATTTATATTTAAATTTGTAAGTTGTTAATATACCCTCATGTACATTTTTTTTTGGTGATCCAGATATTTATTGGTAGAGAGACAAAGACTAATCCCTAAGATAGTTATTTAAGGATTAACCTCTTTTAACGTATGTTTTTTCTATACATTCTTAAGAGACATGTTATTTGCAAGCCATATCACACTATGATGTTGCTGTTATGTACATTTTTTTGAATACTAACACGTGCCTTCTTAAAAGATGTGACAAGACATAATTATAAAAATTTAATTACAGTGGCAGATAGCAGTGTTGGATGAAAATTAAATACCACATGGGGTCGGTGAGGTAACCACATGGTGCGGCGGGTGGCAGAGCTACTACCACTACTACTACCATCAGAGTTGTTGCATGGAGGAGCATAGATGTTGTACTGATCAATGTTACCAAACTCTTGATCCATGGCATAGCTATACACAGACTCACACTCATCAGATTCCTTCTGCCTGTGAAAATCACATGTACTCATTAGTTGCCGGTAAGTCTGGTCGGAGATCATAGCATGGCTCCACCAATACGTCACTGTGCCCAAGTTATCATAGTAGTTGTCTGTCACTGCATTTCCTACCTGCATTGCATTATTAATATCAACAAAACTTCACCATCAATATTCCATCCCTTCTTATAACAATATCTATAATCTTATCTTAAAATGTCAAGATATTACATTTTAAGTTGTTAAAAGTTGAAATTTACTCTTGGGTCTTGCTAATCATCAGTGTCCTAAGAATATTAATTAAAGAGTTAAAAGGATAATTTTTTTTGTTGAGATACATAAAATTACGCTATCCTTTTTTTTTTTTTTGCTCTTCTATAATTTTGATATTAAAAATTTTCATTTTAATTCTTTAACCAATGCTTTTAGAGATACTGGTTAACATTTGTCTTTATATTATAAAGCCCCATATCAAACAAATAAAGACAAGTTAAAATATACATAAGCATTGAGAAATTAAAAGCAATTAGTACAATTTTTTTGGAAGATACAACCTCCTATGCAAGTTCACATTCTCCTATTAGACTTGTACTTCAAACAAAAATATTTATTACTACACATTTGTAATTTGATGTAATAATTTTTTTTCCTTTGTAAGAACTTACCACTTTTATATGCATGCTTAAAATGAATCTTATTATGTACTGAAAAAGCTGTTTATGATTATAAATGCAAAAAAAAGAGTTGAGTGCTTACCATGATTCCTTTGAGATTGATGGGGTGATTAGTTTTTGCATTGTAGGTCATGATTTCCTTGGCTAATTGAGGAACATAATGCCCTGCATAGCTCTCTCCAGTGATATAAAGCTCCCGAGTTTTGTAACGAGGGAATCGTTCTAGCCATTGGATAACAAATTCCAGAGAATCTTGAGCTGAACAGTGAATTGAACGCATAAGCATACAAGTATAGGATTCATTAGTCATTAATTAGAAAAATGATTAATTACACATGTATCTACAGCAAAAAAAAAAAGAATGAAGAAAATGATTCCAACCATATTGCAATTAAATACATGAAAACACATTTAAGAAAAAAAAGAAAATGATTTGGTAAATATCACTATTCTTTTATTGAGACAACAACATTTTGTTGCTAATCAAGTCAAATGGATAAAAATAAAATTGAACTCTAGCCTCTAGGTGTTATTTTCAGCTGAATCACGTTTTGGAAGTTTCAATTACGATCACGAGAAATTTTTGTACTGAAGCGAGTGCTACAATCAAGTACAATGTGGCTAGTTTAAAGAGGTACGTGGTTGGTCAATACATAAATTATTATGTGATGAACGTGGACCACCAAAATTGGTCCATCGTTATCAAATGGCAATTATGTTCGGGGACACTCATATCAATTCATCATAATAATAATGTTAGAAGAAGTAATTAATTTTGGTGAACCTGCTCAATTTTATCACGAATTTTAACATGCTCATCTTTATTATTTTCCATGGCCTACCAAAAAAAAATCATCACCAACAAAGATATATATGAACCGTGAAGGGTGGTGGCAATTAATGTGGATGGGAGAGTTGTGGGGCCCTACCGGTGCGGCGGTCACCGGTGTCGAGGAGGTCGGAGGAGCGGTTGGTATAGGAGAAGCCGACGCCGGCCGGAGCTTCCAAGAACAAGAGGTTGGCCACTGTGTTCCATGAGAACTTGTTATTGTATAGCCCAGAAGCTGTTTTGTTTATTCTAAATGGCCCAATCTCTTCAGATGCTCCATATGCCACTGATGAACATCCTGGACCTAATTTACCACAGATTATTACACGCTAAATTAGAATAAGTGGATTAAAAGTCAAAACCTTGTAAGATAATAAATTGAATAAAGTATAAAGTAATGTTAAAAAAACTTGGTTAGCCTATCTATGGTTAAAAATATAAAATGCAATACTTTAGAAAGATAAAAAAGTAAAAGATCTATTTAAAGAAAAAGGTAAAAGAAATTAGAATTGTTCATTCTAAATTCTATTAAGTGTACTTACAGTCAGGATAGTGATTAAGAAACAAAATTAAAAGGTTAATTTTATAGAATTTTTTATTTATTATAAAGTGCTATTAATGCATTTCTACTAATCGTTAGTACTAATACACTTCTAATGTAGTAATGTTCAATAAAAGATTCTTGGTGATTAGTAGTGGTTGCTTAATAACAAGACCCATGTTTTTATTACTAGAAGTTTTTCTTTTATTCATATCAAATATTTTTCAGTCGTTTTCAAAAAATGATTTAAAATGAGTTTAATTAAAGTTCAACTAAATGCTTAGATAGTTAGATATAGATGTGCATTTTAGAAAGGCGTAGGCATTCTGCTACATACAGTATAGGGTTGTATTAATGGTGCGCCAATGCCAGCTGACAAGTTGAATAACAGAACCTTAAATAATGGCTCTGAGGCTACTTAATCATCAATGAGGCTGGTTTTTAGTTGCTTCAAGTGTCATGCGTGTGTATGCGTGCATGAGAAAAGAAAATAAAAACGAGAAGAAAAAAAAAAGAAAAGAAAAAAAGAGAGAGAAATATAGACTATAAATTCACTGTGGCCTTGTGCGTGTATTTTGCTTTGTACCCTTCATCGTTAGTTAGGTCATCATTCCAAGCTATCCATTGCCATTTGCCAACCCACTCATGTGGGCTCTACGAACCCTTTCTTTTGTTTCTTTCACTGTACAAAAATTCAATGCATTTGTACATCCAATTTATTTTAAAAAATTTTCATTTTCTCTCCCCCAATTAAATTAAATATAATGACACTGTAATGTAAGTGTAACCCCCCAAAAAAAATCAACCACAAAGCTGGCTTAATTAAAGAAGCCGCTTTGAAAATATAAATATAAAGTAAGCAACACGGAAAATAATAAATGTTTTCATTCAATTTCAAGTCAAACTAATAGCGTTGCCAATAGGCGGTATTTAAGGAAAATGAAATGAAACGTCTCATTAATTAAGATGCACAGAAAAATATTTAAGAGGTTCAAAAAAAGATAGTATTTGTACATCTTGTTGACTGGTGTATGTCGGTAGCAAAATAGTATTACTGTATTAGCTGTATTTTCCACCGTTTCTTAGCGTTACTAAAAGCAAATGGATTAAAATACCAAATGAGGAAAAAAAGAAAACCATAACACTAATCTATGGCCTATACAACAGTTTATTCAAAAAAATAAAATCGATATAACAGTGTCTTTAGGATATGTTATAGACTATTAAAAAATAATGAATTTGCATGCAATTGCTCTCAATCAAAATGCTAAAGCGACTTTGCTGTGTGAGTGAGAAGAAGAAATTATTAGATAATTATGAATCAAATAATGTATTTATGGTTTTAATTAATCTTTATGTAACACATGTGTTAAGTTTAATTTATAAAAAAGTAAAATATTTAATTATATTTTATGTGGAGATTAGTTGAGATCATAATAACTTTGGAGGTTATAATAATTTATTAGATAAGAGTGGTTAGAAGTTCTAACCTCCATTGAGCCAAATGACCAAAGGTTTGGTGAGAGGATTTTGGGCAGCTTCAGCGAGCCAGTAAAAGAGAGCTCTACCAGCAACCTTGTTGACAGTAACATAGCCAGAAAATTGCTGAAATGACACTTTTGGCTGACCAGGGAGTTTCAAAATCCTATCAGCAGCTTCTTCTTCTCCTTCTTTTGCTTTAGCAAACCTGGCTCCAACTAAGAACATAAGCAACAAAATCACCACTTGAGCAAAGATCTGTCTTTGCTCCATGACTTGGTGTTGGTGGGCTTAACTAGTGAAAATGAAGAAAAAGGATTATGAGTATGACCAAAGTGGTATATGGCTTAATAGAAAAGAGAAAGTATGTCTCACTTGTTGGTTGTCAATAAGAGTGGAAGGTGTTAGGCGTGAGTGTGCTGTTTGGGGGATTAAATAGGAGAGAGAGTAATAGGGATAGGGGGAGTTATTATGAGTGTCATAAACAACTTTGGCTCTATAGCTACAAACCAATTTTTTTTGTTCAAAAATACTATTTTGACCCTATTTTGTGTAGCTACTATACTAGTTTTGGGTTCTCTTATTTTCAAAGAATGTTGATATAGAAACTGTAGAGGAAGGAAAAAAATGGCAAAATGGAGTTTGAAAAGGTGTCAGTTGGTTACACTAGTTGAGGTTGGGTAAGACTTTGGAGTTTCAAACTTTGGATAAAATAATTTTAAATGTGAAAAAAAGAAAATTATCAATAATTTAAGCTTAATTAGGGGACTAAAAATGGCAAGGAGAGTAAAAATATAATTAAATCATAATTTAAAGGGTCTTACTAAGATAGTTGTTGAACTCACTTCAAAGTAAGTATTAGATTTGAAAAAGAATTGTTCTAAGATAAATACTGTATCATGTTAACTTTCAATTTAATTAATGTATATTTTTTTCCATTACCCCAAATAAGTTTCATTTTAGTTTTTTGATATAATATTAATATTAATTTCTTTTCTTTATTTAATAAGATTAATTTTATAAAATTATTATTCATTTTCATTCATTTATTAACTTTTTTTAGTCTATATAGAATATATATAGGTAAACTTATTTTGAAACAAAGAGAGTAATACTAATATTATTATTTTTTAAAATTCAAAATACAAATGCATTGGAAATCAAAATTTAGTAAATAGTAAGTATGTATCAATGGCAATTTTTAATGAAAATTTTCATTTTCTTATAACCTTCAAAAGTGTCCATTGGTTAGCATTGGAGTATTTAGTATATCTAAAACAGGGGCCGAGTTTTGTTTTTCTTTAGCCTTGTATTATGCTCAATCACATTGATCATTAGGAAAAGATTGGAAGGAGGAGGTCGTATTAAAATGCAACAAATTCAAGCTAGGATGAATGATTTTGATGGGTTCCTTAAAATCTTAGAGCATCTCCAACGCAAGTTTCTTAGTGGGTTTCTTAGCTTAAGAAACCGTTTCTTACGAGTTCTTCAGCATTGGAAGAAACTGACGTGGCGATACGCGTTTGTTGACGGCACGGTCCGTTCCTTATATAAGGAACGGTTTCTTCCCATTTAAAAACAATTATTTTGGTACAAAAATCGTTATTTCAGTTATTTTCAA
>PYAF01001600.1:60254-85445 GCA_007407185.1 Glycine tomentella | reverse complement strand
ACAGAAGAATCAAAAGTGGCAAAGAAACTCAAGAGTTAATCAAAATTCTGGATTTAGAAAAACTTCAAAATCTGTCACTTGCAACTATTGTATGAAGAATGGGCACACATCTTTTAAATGCTATGCTAGGAGATTCTATGTGCCTAATGGTGATTGCATTTGGATTCCTAAAGTAAAGAGAAATGCTAACCCTTACGGACCCAACCTTGAGTGGGTACCTTCTATAACGACCTAATTTCTAAGTTGATTTTATTACTAGTATTTTTACTTAGAATAAAAATTTTTCAAGAAACGTGTATTAGTAAAAATTCTAACTCATTAAAATTTACAAAATATGTAAAGACTAATTCATTAGTCAATGTCTCTGTTACAAAAGTTTATACAAGTATAAAACTCTTTTCAAAATCTAGCTTAGTACATAGCTCCTTCAATATATCAACACTACTCCAGAGCCTCAAGGAACCTGACCAGGGTTGCCATCTAAGAAAAACATGAAACAAATCTTGTGAGAAATAAATTTCTCAGTAGGCAAAGCTAAATCCCGAACTTATTAGTAGGTTAGTAAAATCATTCAAATAATCAAACACATCCACAAGAAATATGCAACTATATGAATGCATGAGAAGAACTATCCCAGGGCAAATGGCCTCCACATATCGTACTGTATGTGGCCACACTGAGTGTGGACGATGCTATAGTCTTACGCAATCATGCATGAATTTTGCCATATATCCTTGCACCTGGGTACTACATATCGTACTGTATGTAGCATCAGATTCTGTTTCCCCAAAGCCTCGTACTGGACTTGGAACATGGAAACATGAATCCACCTATCTTATGGCTTAAATCAACATATTCTCATCAAAGAATAACCTTCAAATGACATGAAATTCAAGCCTAAATAATAACCATAATTCAGGCTACTAAAGCATGTAAATTAATCCAAACCAATGATTAAATAGAGATTTAAGCTTAACCTACCTCAAGTGAGTTTGAATCTTGAAAATAGAATGGATAAATGACTTCCTTCCTTCCTTCCTTGGGAAATCCTCTTAGAGATGAAGCCTTGATATCCTTCTTCTAAGCTTGTCAAAACTCTTCCTAAGGTTACTAGGTTTCTCACGAAATTTGCTCAAGATGGTGGAGTTTTCTTTTCTTACTTGATTCTAACTCTAAAGGAGAAAGATGAAATTAAGATAGTATGAAGAGAGGATGTTCACGTGAAGGTGTAGAGAGGAAAGCTTGGAGAATGTCTTGCACTTAGGTCCTCCTTCCCCCTTTATATAGTGGTTTAGGATTCACTTTATGGAAAAATATCTCCTACACCATAATGACTTACCTTTTCACTTGTCCACCCCTTTACAAGTGTCCCTATACTTGTCCAAATCATAAAGGCTCTTAATTCTCCACCATCCAAGTGTCCAAGCTCTTGAAGTTTCTTTTCTCCATTTCTCTTGCATTTTCGTGGAGTAGCTTGCCAAGGAAGATTTTTATGCTTTTTCTTTCATTCTTGAGTTTATCCCAAACCTGTTTTAGTAAAATTCTAATTCTGGATTTGTTAACCGTTGGATCTCTTTAAAATTTTAAAGGTACACACTACTATCCCACATATGTAACTTTTGACCGTTGGGATTGTTGAAATAATGTATAGAGCTGTCCACGTGTTCTACCAAAGGAGAAAAGAGAAGATTTTTCTTCTCATCTTGTATACATATTCCAAGTGTCCACCACTTGTCTTCTTCATGAAGCTTGCCTTTACAAGTGGCTTATTCATGAATCTTCTCCCCTTTTCTACATCATTCCACACGTGAACTTCAAGCTTAAGGGGTAGCCTTCCTTTTATGCCATTACATGTCATTTTTGATGCTAAAGTAAAATCTAATTCCACTTATGGTTTTCACTTGGTAATTCCTTGTAAGAAGTTAAATTTAACTTGAATTCTTTCACCTAAAGATAATATGAAATAATAGAACTCTAGAGATCTCCAAAAATTATCTTTAGTTTCATTACAAATAACTCATAACCAATCTCTACAGAGTACTATACAAACCTCAAGCACAAGATTGTTCTTATCTTAATTCCAATTGGTCTATTTTTCTTCTGACCATTAAAATTACTAAACCATTTTATTAGATAAATCTAAACATCCTACAATTGAGAGAAAATTCCACAGATTCTATTTCTCATTTTTCCATATTTTTCTGATGCCTGAATCCTTCTAATTACAACTTCAAAGTTGTCACCTTATAAAATTCATAGAAATTCTATTCTAAGGTTTCTTGTCACAAAATCTCTTAATAATATGCTATCTAAGAGTGCTCTGTACTTCCATCAAGTTTCCACAAATTCTCAAAGGGTATCTGGTCATTTTTTGCCTAAAGGGCATTATGGTAATTTACTATTCTTGGGACGTGATGGTAATTATCCAAAATGTTCAAGGGTATTTGTGTAATTTCCACCACAAAATATCTAGGGGCATTCTTGTCATTTTTAAAATATCCAAGGGCATTTGTATAATTTCTTCCTTAAAATATCTAACTAAAATATCTAGGGACATTTTCGTAATTTTAACCTCAAGGGCATTTCTGTCATTTCTAATTTAAGGGAAAAGTGATATGGTCATTTATCTAGTTATCATCACACTTCCACAATTAAATTTTAAATATGAATTCAAAATAAAATTTGAGGATGTTACATGGACAACTTAGCATAAAGTTGTCAATCCTCAGGGATTTGCAGCACAATCCTCAAGTGCTCCTCATGCCCCTCTCTGGTCTTAGAGTATACCAAAAATATTATCTATGAATACTACCACAAAACTATCAAGATAAGGGTGAAAAAATCTTATTCATACAATCTATAAACACACCAGGGACATTAGTCACACCAAAGGGCATAACTAAATACTTGTAGTGACCATAACGGGTCTTAAAAGTAGTCTTCGAAATATCCTCAAACTTCATATGGATCTGATGGTAACTTGACCAAAGATCTATATTACTAAACATACAAGCTCCTGCCAACTAATCCATGAGGTCATCTATTCTAGGCAAATGATACTTGTTCTTAATCGTCACCTTATTCAACTGGCGGTAATCTACACACAATCTCATAGTTCCATCTTTCTTTTTCACTAACAACACTGGTGCTCCCTATGGAGACACACTGGGTCTTACAAACTGCTTATCCAACAACTTTCCTAGTTGTTTCTTAAGCTCAGCTAACTCTACAGGAGACATCCTATAAGGAGCTACGAATATGGGTCTAGAACCAGGTACCAAATGTATAGAAAATTATATCTCTCTCTCAGGTGGTAGGCTAGATATATCCTTAGGAAACACTCCTGGAAACTCTCTAACAGCAGGGAGGTTACCTAGAGAAATCTTGGTCTCTACTTCCAAGTTAGACAAGATCATGTACACTTGAGCATTTTCTTTCAAAGATGATACAATTTGGTTGGCAAAGATAAAAATCCCATTTTCACTCACCTCAGAATCACCAAAACATGGTTGGAAGATAACCAGTCCATACCCAAAATAACATCAATTTGGCTAAGAGGTAAATAAATCATATCAACACAAGTTTTCTATAAAAAATTTCTACAAGACAACTCAAACACACATCAGAAGTCAAAACAGACCCACTAGTTGGGGTCTCAACCACAAGCTCACCACTCAAAGAAGACACAGAAAGTTTAAGTTTCTCCACTCACAAATAAAATATAAACGAATGGGTCGTACCGGAGTTGAATAGCACAAGTAACAGAATCCAATATCTTCCTTGGTAATGGGGAAAGTACCTCACCAACTCTTTGAACTTAGTTGTATACTCAACCATAGTCATAATCCCTTGCTTAAGCTCTAAGAATTCCATCTCTTTCTTCTTTCTAACAGCTTCAGGAAAATGTTTCTCCATAAATACCCTCTTGAAGGTTTCCCAGGTCACAGTTTGTCTTTCAGCCTCAAAGCTTGGAAAACATCAACTATTGCACAGTCATTTCTACCAACCATCACTTCTTGCGCACACCAAGAAGTGAAAACATGGAGGGGATACACACCACAAAAGAACAATACAATTTTACACCCACTTAATCACTATAGAGGGTTGATGCCTCTAGAAATCAATCATCTACAACAATTCACCCTCGAGACATTAACACTTATCGTTTACTATTTGTATTCCTGAATGCTGCCATAATGTTCCTTTGTACTTCACAAATTATCCAGATGAGCCAGTCTGATAACTCGTGACCAGGCATTGGAACTTATGATATAACAGACATTAGAATTACAAACATGTTATGACCACCCCAAGAAGTCTCCACAACCTATGCATCACAACAACGTATGCAAGTCTCAAACAATAACAATCCAAACAAATACCAGGCAATCAATTACTCCAAACATCAAACATCCAATAAGCAACCACAGATTGCACAAAGAAAATAGCAGACTCACAACTCACCGGCCGAAAAAGGTTCGACCTGCTCTGATACCACTAATGTAACAATCCACCTCGTCACTACTGTATCATCAACTCTTAATGAAAACTTCATTAAATTGATTATGAAAATGATGGTAAATTTTTTGCGATAATACAATTATCATACACGTATCACAATTTCATAATTAAACACATATGTACATATATATATATATATATATATTAAATTGGTACATGTCATCCACATGTTAAAACTTCCTTTAGTTTTCCATGTAATACAACTGAAATTACATATCTAACAAAAAGCCAAAGACTAACTAAGAGAGAGTTGATTAACAAAACACAACTCTTTCTCCAAAAAGAAATCCAACGTCATCAAGTCGATTTGGCGGCTCCAACAAAAAAAAAAAGATCTCCCTCCAAAGTCACCTACTGCTGTTCATCTGCTCCCACAAACGAAAGTTCACGATCATCACAGGTACCAACCACACGGTACAACAAACGCAAGGGTGAGTTTATTATGTACAACCAACAAGTAATAGATAACAACAGTTAGAGAAGGCAATCCAAAATATCATAAACATCTTCACAATACTCAATCAGTTCATCATGCAGCCAACAAGGATAGTCATCCAAATGCATTCCACAAGTCAACCTATAATGCTTAAATGATGCATGCTCCTGACTCATCTCTCAGCATGCAATGTGGTACCATCCCGAAAATAGTCAAACACAGGAAGATGATGCAACAGGATATCAGGATCACTCTGTCATGCACAGGCCGCTCCCCTCACTGGTGATCAGCCACGGGTCTGATTAAAGGAGTTCCAAATAGTTGTGCCCCCCTAGTACCTCTGTACTCTGCAGCCAATCATCCTATTTTCGTAAAACAAATGAAGTATGTCACATGGGCATCATCAATGCATGACCCGGCCAGGAACAAATCCTTCCTCGCAAGGGTGACCCACCATGCATCCCCCATGTACATACATACCACCCCAACATGGGCTCACTGATGCAATGACCATGGCAAGGAACACATCCTTCCTCGCAAGGGTAACCAACTGATCTTTGCATCCCATTAGTTAAAAACTTAGTTTTTCTTGAAAACTAGCACACAGCAGGGACAAACAGTTATCTTCATAGTTGGACTCCCTGGCCCCCAACTATGGTATCTAAACTATCACCAAAATAATAAACTCCCCTTACCTAAGTATATTTCTCTGTTAGCTCCTTGAAACGTCATTTTGGAATCTTTCAAGTTCATGTGCTTTGGTCCAAATGCAGAGCTCTATATACCAAATTGAAGATAATTTAGTATAGATTTCCAATATAAGATCGATATTAACATTTGGGGTCAAATACCCACTCAAATTCAAAAAAATGGCTAAAAGGGTGTTTTGAGAGTCTACATCAAAAGACATCATTTTAAAATTCTGATCACACCAATGTGACCAGGGTTCAACAAGGATCATAGAAATGACATCAGTTTCATAAAAAGGAGATTTTTACAACATCTCATTTTCAAAGGGTTCACAAAGGAAGTATAGAAACAGCCAATAACGGTACCCGAATCACAAGAGATATCAAGAGAGGCTTAAACTAGTTAGAAGAAGACAAAAGAAACTAAGATTACCTCAAGGAAACCAAGAAAGGAGGATTGGGAGCTTCATTCTCTACCGAAACTTCAAGAAAAGTTTCAAAGATTCCGCTCCAATTAAAAGGTGCTTCATCATGCCGGGATCTCATGGCAAGCAACGATGGTCCGTGGTGGTCTCCGGTGGCTGTAGGTGGTGTAGGATGATAAAGGGGGGTTGGGGAAGCTTTTGGAGGATTAAAATCCTCCATTTTCGTGACTTGGAACCTTAAAAACGTATTCAGCACCGCATCTACTCGCCCAGGCAAGCAAAAATGCCTGCAAAACTTGCCTGGGCGAGCTGACCCAATTCTAGAATTTTTCGCTTCAGTGAAAAATGTGTTTCTCACGTTCCAGATATTATCTTGACAATCCCAACGGTCAAAAGTTAGATATTGGTTAGAAAGCTATCTTTAAAATGTAAAATATAACCAACAGTTGACCAATCCAGAATGATGATTTTACTAAAACAAGTTTTCAGGTCAAACTCGGAATCACACAATTACAACGCAACTCGAACAAACTTCACATACTTGACATTTACACCAAGCAATTGCACATGGATCAACATTGATTTGATTGTATCCTGAATAACCATCAAGAAAACAGTAATATTGATGACCTGCTAGTCTCTCCAGCATTTGATCCATGAAAGGTAGTGGAAAATGATCCTTTCTGGTGGCTTTATTGAGCTTCCTGTAATCAATGCACATTCTCCAACCCGTAATAGTATGAGTTGGGATAAGTTCATCTTTATCATTTTTAATCATAGTCATACCACCTTTCTTGGGTACTACCTATACAGGGCTTACCCACTGACTATCTGAGATAGGATATATCATTCCTGCTTCCAGTAGCTTGACTACTTCTTTTCTATCAACTTCTTTCATGGTTGGATTAAGGCATCTCTGAGGTTGAGCTACAGGTTTATAATCCTCTTCCATTAAAATTATATGCATACAATAAGAAGGACTAATACCTATTAGGTCTAATAATGTCCAACCAATGGCTTTACTGTTTTCCTGCAAGAATTTCACCAATTTCTTTTCTTCTTCCTCAGAAAGATTGGCATTGATGATCACTGGTTTTTTAGAATTACCTGCAAGAAAAACATATTTTAAATGTGAAGGTAATACCTTTAATTCCAGATTTGGTTCCACTTTCTGCTTTTCTTCCTTTGGTTCTTCAAAGAGGGATTGGTGATAAGGAATCTCTTTGCAAGTGTTCAGTTGATGAAGATACTCTGATTTTTCTTTATCTCCATCTTCATCTTGGACGGCTTCAGTTAATGCTTTCTCCAAGCCATCTTTCTTGTGAAAAAATCTTTTAGAGTCAGAAATTACCTCATCTAGGACTTCTACTCTAAAACATTCTCTTTTATCTGTGGGATGCTTCATGGCTTCAAGGACGTTGAACTGTACTGCATCATCTTCAACTCTCACAGTGAGTTTTTCTTCATCAACATCAATTAAGACTTTGGCAGTCTTCATGAAAGGTCTGCAAATAATTAATGGAACTTCACTGTCTTTGTCTATATCCATGACTACAAAGTCAACTGGGAAGAAGAATTTGTCAACTTTGACCAACACATCTTCAATGATACCATAAGGATGCTTGATGGTTCTATCAGCTAACTGCAAAGTCATCCTAGTTGGTTTGATGACAACTTCCCCTATTCTTTTGACCATGGATAATGGTATGAGATTGAGGCTTGCTCCTAAGTCAAGAAGAGATTTCCCTACTGATAAATTTCCAATAGTCACAGGGATTGTGAAACTACCTGGATCTCTTGACTTTTCTGGAATAGTTTTTTGGATGATTGCACTACATCCTGCATCTAACTCTACGGTCTCATCATCTGTGTATCTTCTCTTCTTTGTGAGTAGATCCTTCATGAACTTGGCATACGTTGGCATCTGCTCCAATGCTTCAGAAAAAGGAATGTTTATTTGCAGTTGCTTGAAAATATATAGAAAACGCTTGTACTGCCTTTCTTTTGCTTTCTTGGATGGAGCATGTGGATAAGGCATATTTTGGACTGGTGGAGGAGTGAGCATGGCTTTGCCTTTGTCAATTTTTTTCTTTTCTTCTTCACTTATCACTTTTTTTTTCAACTTTTTCATTTGTCTCTACTACTTCATTTTTTTCTTTTTCTTTTCCTTTTCATCACTATTTTTCTCTACAACTTCTTCATTTTTCTTTTTCTCCTCATCTTCCTTCAAATCAACCACAGTCCTTCTTCTTGTTGTAATTGTCTTGCAGTGTTCCTTTAGGTTGACTTGTGTGTTTGCAGAAAAAGAACCACCTCCATGCTCAGAGAGTTGTTTAGCAAGTTGTCCCACTTGAACTTCAAGATTCTTGATGGAAGCATCAGTATTATTTTGATTTGAAATGGACATTTACATAAACTGGGTAAGAGTGTCTTCCATTTTTGTCAATCTATCAGGCTGAGCTTGAGGTTGTGAATTTCTGTTGGAAGGACCTGCATAAGCATTAGAAGGACTTGCATAGGAATTGTTAGTGGTACCTATAAATGGAGGGTCAGTGGGAACATTATATGCATTTTGTCTCCAACCATAAGGTTGATTTGAACCTAGACTACCACGATAGCCTTGATAATTTCCTTGGTAATTCTGTTGAGGTCTGGTCTGACTCTGCATGTAATGAGCCTCCTCTTCTTGTTGACATTCTACAGGTACTGAACAGTGGCCATTTTGATGATCTCCTCCACAGAAATCACATCTTAGGATTTGTTGAACTTGATGTGCTGTGTGTGTTTTCTGTGATCCTCCTTGCTGGATTTGTTGAGGAAGTTGGTCTATTTGTTTGGTCAAGGCCTCTAGTTGTTGAGTTAGGAGCTTATTCTGTGCTAAAATGACATTTTGAGTATCAAGCTCCATTATACCTTTCCTCTGTATCGGAGATCTATCATGGTTGAGATTGATAATCATTGGCTGCTATGGAGTCAATGATTATAATCAACCTTGGATTTATGCCAAAAGAAGCTCTTGGACTTTATATTAATATAATGACCAAACCAACTTTGACTCACGGCGCCATTGGCGCATGACACGCGCCAGGGTCATTTAAATAACCCATTTCTCAACAATTCTACGCAAAAACACAATCATCTTCTTCCTCTCTTCGTTTTCTCCATTTTAAGGACGTTCAAGCTTGGACAAGCGACTCTAGCCTTCCTGGACGTTGGTAAAGGTAAGGCACACAAGTTTTTACCGATTATTGAGAATTTGTTTTTGAGATGTATAGTGACCCATTTGAGTTAGAGCTGGAAATAGGCTTGGGTCCTTTAGGAAAAGAATAGAATTTCTTTTCATGGAACGGTTGATAACCGTTATTGATTGCTTGCATGCAACGGTTGATAACCAATATTGATTTATTGCATGCCTTTTGTAGAGCGTGATACAGAGGATATTGGTGGTTGTGACCACGAGGACGGGAGAGCCGTGTAGCACTTAGAGCAGGTAAGCTCTTTGTTCTTGGGAGTTCATCCCTTGACTGTGTTCCACCATACTCCGAGGGAGTGATGGTTATTGTATGTCATGATGCATGTGATATTGAAATTGTGTGTTACTGCTTTTTAATTGAGAACATGTTTAATTGTGTGTTACTACTGTGATGATATGTTTTATGATTGATGAGATTCTTTGCCAGTAGAATTGACTAAATATGAACTTCCTTTGGAGCCAGAGTTTCGTGGAACAACTCCATGTGGTTAAACCTGAGAGAATCTGCCCTTAAGTGGATGATCTTCTCTTGGAAGTGCCATATACGTCTGAGTAAAGTCCTGAGAGAACGTGTCGTTAAGTGGATGATCTTTCTCAGGCAATGTTATATATATATATATATGTGCTCATGAGAGAATGTGCCCTTAAGTGGATGATCTTTCTCAGGTGATGTTATATATATGCTATATCTGTGTTGCATTCCCGAAGTTGGTAGCGCCCAACGGAATGACACCTGTGTTATGATATACATGTGATGTATTTTGTGAGAACCATGGTGGCTAGATTATGTAATGCCAATTTTGATGTTATATGTCGTGGAAGTGAACCAGGGGGAGGAGAGGCCTCCAAGAACCTTGAGTTGACTGAGATTGTATCTCACTCAGTTTGAGGATTTAATTTTGTAGGTGATGCGCGGCGAATGGATGGTGGATCCCAGGGCAAGAGGCCCGAGTAGGGATATGGTTCTGTGTGAACCTTAGTCATATTATTTTAAGAGCATGTTGGCTCATTATTTTGTTATGCTTATCTATTTTGTACCCCTGAGGGGAAGATACACTGTTGATGTACATTGTTGTATATTTTGAGATATATGTATATGGCCTGTTTAGTCCTCTATGGTATAATGAGAGTGTTTACCATACATAATGCAAAGATAGTATCGTTGTTGACGTATGATGACGTCATTTCATTAGTTGCTTCCGAATTAATTATCTTTAATTAATTGTTTCACTTAACCACCATAATTGTATGTTAATGAACAGAATGCATACGGGGTGTTACAGACCCTACTTTGTTCGGGGTGTATAATGACAACTTCTTGTTGTACCTAAAACATGAGGATATTTTTGAGATAATCAACGGTGGTCAATGTCTAAACATCTCCGTTATACAACTATGGATTCTGTAAGTCACATTCAATTGGCTACCATTACATAACTAATTGTTTTATTTTCACGCATAATTGACTTTATTTTCTCAACAATAGGCATATGAATGACTTATGTCTTCAGTCGGATCATGTTGATATGTATGGATTCATCGAGCCACAGTCCATACGGAGATCTGGACAATCGCAACTTGAATCTGAGGACTAAATCAAGAAATGGATGCAGAGTTCACAAAAAGATGTCTACCTTGCAGCGTACTTGAATGGGTAAGTAAAAATGAATTTAAATAATGTATGCAATATAATAACTTCTTTTTCTCCAATGCAGTGCACATTGACAATTGGTCGTTATATGTCCTAAGGACAATATTTTCATGTGGTTCTGTTCGTTGCACAATAAGCCTGATAACTACCTGAAAGGAATTATTAACAGGTAGGTTGTAATTTGTAAGATATTTATGTTATTATTTCTAACACATGAATATGTTAATTGTACAATATGCATGCATATTTTTGTTAAGCAGTGCTTTGAAGGGGAAATGATCAGGTCACTAAATCCAAGGCTACTATACTAAATGGATTGCGGTTAAAGTAAATCATTTAAATAATGGTTTATGTATTCAAAATAACTTTTATTACTATTTACACTAATTTCCATTTAACATTGACTATGTTATTGAATTTAGTGTAATAAACAAAAAGGAAGTATTGTGTGTGGCTATTATGTCATGCATTGGATGTCGACGATAGTCCAAGGAGGCTTCAGGAATAACTGGGACATGGTAATTGTCTAATTCAAAACTAATTGTATTTTTTTACTTGTTTTTATTTATACTTACAAATTATGTTCTATTATGTCCTGCAGTATTTTACTGATCAGAGACCACTGGAAGCTGAGAGATTGAAGGCTATATTAGGGTTCAATGGGCTACATTTTATCTTAAAGTTGGACATGAAATATTAGGTTAGTTGGTTAAGGGATTTTTAAACAATTGTATAAATACTTGGTTAGGAAATCATTTTATGTACATTGACATTATTGGATTTACTTTTTGTTCAAATATTATATAAGTGTATTGTATTTTGAAATTGGCTGGATGTCTGCTTTTTCATTTGAAGGATGAATTTGGGTAAAATAAAAAAATAGACAAAATATTAAAAATTAAAAATAAAAAACATCAGTTTTTGTTAAAACCGATGTTAATTTATATTATAACATCGGTTTCGACTGAAAACTGATGTTGTTACATCACAACAATATCGATTATCTTAAAGCTGATGTTGTTACATCATAGCAACATCGGTTTTAATTAAAAACATATGTTGTAAAATAAGTCAAAATTAGTTTTTAACAAAAACCGATGTTGAATTATCAGATTTTTTTACATTTTTTTCTTTTATTTCTTATATAGCGACATTGGTTGTTACAAAAAATCGATGTTGTATACTTTTGTTAACATCATTTTTTCAAAACCAATGTAAACGTCCAAACTTTCAATGTTGGTAGTTTCAACATTGTTTAAAAATCGATGTTGAATGTCCAAAATAATCGATGTTGAATGCTATTTTTATAGTAGTGAATGATCTGATTGTGATCCCAAGAGAATGTTGGCCTTAAGCGAGATCTTCACGAATTCCAAAGTCACTAACTCGGTAGGACTGGTCAGGCAAGTCTTTCAATAATTCCAAATCTAATTCCTTGGTCAAGCTGCATTCACTGCGCGAGTTTGACCATATGACATGGCTCCCTTCTTCCATTCCTGAGCTACCACATGTCCTTTCCCTACGAGCATCCTCGTTGGGCAAGTCTTCCATCAATGACAACTTCCAATCCTCTTCTCTATGAACTAGAACTCTATCAAAAACACATAAAAAGTTAATAAACTCTAAAGACTTATTTAAAATGAATAAAATCCTAAGAAAGCATTAAATCCTATCTAATTGGGACCAAACTAAGAAATAAATGAGGAAAAAGTAGATAATTGTTGTGTAAAATGAGTGCAAAAGTTAAGCATGAACAACATCACTAGCTTCTTTAAGTAAAGTTACTGGGTTAATGCTTTTTAGAGACCTTAATCCCAAACCTCCTTCATCCACTGGTGTGCTAAGTTTGCACCTAGCCATTTTTACCATCTTCCTATTATTTATATTTCCTAATCATATAAAATTTTGAAGCCACATACCTAGTTGTTTAAGCATGGAACCATGCCATTGATAAATTTGAAATGAGTAAATTAGCATGCTATGAATAACAGTATTCAGCAACTGAACTCTTCTCATCATTGAAAATAGTAACCCTTTCTAGAATGCTAGTGTATTCTTGATCCTATTTGCAATGGATTGTAGAAAAGAATGCTTGGGACGACCTCGAAAAAGAGGAACACCAAGATAAACAAAAGGGAGACAACCTGAAGAGAATCCAACAATCTCTTTAATGGAAGCAACTCACGAAGTAGTGATGGAACTTGAATAGAAGCGACATTTGGGAAAACTAAGAAGTTGGTCGGATACCTCACCACACTCCTTGAAAAGATGCATAAGTGACTTTAAATATTTTTTAGTCCCTTTGCAAAAATCCATTATATCGTCAACAAACAACACATGACTAAGGACTTCTTTAAAATTGAGTAATTTTTGCCTAAAAAAAAGGAAAGGAAAAAGAAAATGATAACAAAAAGATGATGGAGGATCAATGCAAGCTAAAGAGATAGGACTCAAGCACTTCAAGATCATATCCAATCTAACTTGTATCTCTTGGAAAAGCAAGAAGAAGCCCACAAAAGTAGTGAAAACACAAAAGAAGTGTTGTCTGTTTTAACAGATTAAAAGCATCCTTTAATGGATTAAAAGCATCTTTTTATACCTGTAATCGATTAAAAGCATTCTGTAATCGATTAAATCAGCCTGAAAAATGTAAATAGCTCTGTTTTAATCGATTACATGTCAAATTAATCGATTATTTTGTTCATATATCTGTTTCCAGGAAGGATAAGAGCAAAATAATCAATTACCAAACCAAGTAATCGATTATTTAGGTTAAATAATCGATTACATGGATGAAATAATTGATTAAATCAGTAAACTCTACAGAAGTGCGAAACTTAGAAGCCAAGGGTCATTTTAAAGAAAGCTTGCACTTCAAGCTACATTTGGGCTTCATTTCAATTTGCATTTACATTACATTTAGTGTCATTTAGCTTGTTAATTCGTGGTCTATATAAACCACTCACAAACTGATTGTAAGGATCTTTGGATAATTAATACAATTTCTAAATTGTGGTGAGAGTTTCTCTCTTGTTCTTGTTCAAGAACTTCTTGAGTCCTATCAATGGCTTCCCAATGCTATTGTGGTGATTCTTCCTAGACTTATTGGAGAGATTCTCCATAGTGTCTTCATCTTCATCCCTAACCTTTCTTCCATCTTCCATTTTCTGTAATTCTAAACTTCTAAACAGCCCCAATTGTCAAAGAGTGCTGGAATTTGGGTGTTCTTGAAGATTGCTTGAAGAGTGGGTTCTACTGCAAGGTAGATTTGGGAAATTTCATGTAAATGACTCCAGTCATTTACATCAACTTTAATGCCCTGTGGACTAGTTAAAGGTTGAAGCTTGTTCTCCTCAAACAGTTGAGCAATACCACAGCTCAAAACATCCTCTGAAATACAAAACACGAGTGGAGAAAAGGGAGCTCCTTGGTGAACACCACGTTGGCATTGGAGGAAATCCACTACTTTACCATTGGCCAAGAAAGAGAGTTTCACAGAAAGCAAAATAGGACTGGAACCAAAAGCTTTGAGAGCAGATAGGCGAAAGGACCATTCTACAGTATCAAAAGCTTTCTTAATGTCGAATTTTAAGGACAAAAGACCTTTCATAGAGCATGTTGACAGCTTCTGATGTGACACAAATATAGTCCTTAATGGAACAACCTTTAACAAACTAACGTCGCTCTAGAGATAAAATCTTGGGAGCTACAATAGACAAATGATCTTCCAAAACTTTAGTTATGATTTTAAAATGATATTTTCCTAGAGCAATGATTTGAAAATTGTCTATACAAGATTTACCAAATTAGAATTTAAGTTCGGTAAGAGCCAACTCTATGAAAAGAATTGGCATACAAATTGTAACACATCCTCTCCGATAATGTCTCAATAATTTGTTGGATATAGGGGGAGTAGCAAGAAGATGAAGCTAAAGAAGAAGCTTGTGGCTTAGAAGAAAGTTTTGAGCTTTTCACATGCTAAGGAATTTGTAATTTGTTCAAGTGTATGAGAGGCTAATCTTATGATCCTTTCATTGCATGTACATGGTCATTAACTTGCATACATGATTTCATTAAAAACATTAAAGCTATTCATAATTCAAAAGAAATGAAATTCTCAGGGTTAAGTTTTTGGAAAAAGAAAGCTTACTGCTTTAATCGATTACAAGCCTTTGTTTTGATTCTAGAAAAGCCATGAATAACAAATTAATCGATTACAGCCTTCTCGTAATCGATTACATAGAACAAAAAGAAAATTATGTCTTCCTATTTTAATCGATTAGCATAATACCGTAATAGATTACTGAAGTATAATTTTTTATGTGCCTGACTGACTTAATCGATTACCACATTTTTTAATCGATTACATAAGCATATTTTGGAAATGATGTTCATCTGGTTTAACGACTACCACAAACAGTAATCGATTCATAAGCTTGTTTTACAACTAGACCTGTCTGCTTTAGTTGATTACAGCTCGGATTAATCGATTACTTTGTTCGTTGTAAAACCCATAATAAGCTATGAACATTTTAATCGATTATTTGGTAATTTAATAGATTACATATGCTATTTTAATTGATTACTAGGCATTTTAATCGATTACATTAATGTTATAAAATCTGTTATACACAGAGTGATGGCTTGTCTAAACTAACTTGAATGCTTCGAATTCTCTGAGCATATACAAGCCTTCTCAAAGTTAGAAAGTAATTTTCTGAGTTAACAAATTTCTCATGGTGTATTGAAGGATTTCTTGGGCAAGATTTTCAAAGAAGCTTTTGGAGAGAAAGTTCTGAAATTGATTTCTTCATTTCAACTCTGATTGGTAACTCATATTCATTCATATTCATTGGATCATCAAGTTGTCTCTCTCCATTAATTCTTGTTGTAAATTCATTTTTGAATTCTTAGTTGTTTGTAACCATTGTAAAGGGTTCTTGAGGCTTTTTCTAGAGTAGGTTTCTCTAAAGGGAAAGAGTAGAGAAGATTTCTCTATGTCTTGATCACTAGGAGTCTAATAGTGTTTTAGATTTCTATTCTTTATCTAGAGATAATAAAGGGTGATTGTTGTAAAGCTTGTAAGAACTGAAATTTGATAATAGTGGAACTCTAATCTAGTGTTGATTAGAAGAAACTGGATGTAGTTTCTCTTGAGAAGTGAACCAGTATAAATTCTTGTGTTGGTTTCTTTTCCTTAATCTCATATTGTTATCTTGATTATTATCTTGATTATTAGTTCTTGGTGTTATTCTCATTACTCAACAAATTCTCATTATCAAAAGTAGATTCTTGAGTGTTATTTAAGATCACTAACTTTCTTTAAAAAGAAAATGAATACCACGCAAACTACATTCAAGGAGAGTGCCTCCCTCAATCGTCCTCCAATGTTTGAAGGAGAGCATTTCAGTTTTTGGAAAAATAGAATACAAATCTTCATTCAATCAAATGACCCAAGTGCTTGGAATGCAATAGAAAAAGGTCATTTGGTTCCTATTAAAACTGTTGGTAATGATATGATTCTCAAAGAATGTGATGAAATGATAGATGCTGAAAAGAGAGTTTGTCCAATATGATTTCAAAGCTAAAAACATGATTACTTCTTCACTTTCTTCTAATGAATTCTTTAGAACTAGTAGGTGCAAAAGTGCAAAGGAAATATGAGAGATGCTGGAGATAACTCATGAGGGTACAAATGAAGTAAGAAGATCAAGCCCGCCTTGATCCATGAGTATGAAATATTCAAGATGAACTCCACAAAAAACATATCTCAGCTTCAAACAAGATTCACTCACATAGTAAATCATCTTCTTGGTCTTAGAAAGATCTTTGATGCTGAAGAGTTGAACTTCAAAATCTTGAAATGTCTCACAAGACCATGGCAACCAAAGGTGACAACAATCAAAGAATAAAAAAGATCTATCCAAAATATCAATGGCTGCACTTTTTGGTAAGCTTCTTGAATATGAACTTGAAATGTCACAGCTAACCAATGCTGAAGATGCAGATAAGAAACATAAAAGCATAGCCTTGAAAGCTGCATCCTTAAATGTTGAAAAAGTGGAAGACTCAAGTGAAGAAGATGAAAAGGACAACATGAATCTAATTGTCAAAAAGTTTAGCAAGTTCTTGAGAAGAAACAAGAACATAAAGTTCATAAAGTTCAACAACAACAACAACAACAATGACGACAAGAAGAGTGACAACAACTTCACTTGCTTTGAATGTGGTAAGCCTGGCCACATTAAATCTGAATGCTCTATCTTTTTGAAAAGCAACAAGGTGAAAACAATACAAAGAAAGAAGGAAAGCCTGAGAGAGCCTATATAGCTTGGGAAGACAATGAGTCAACAACTTCTGAATCATCAAGTTAGAATGAAGAAGCATATGTGTGTTTCACTTCCACAAAAAGTGAAGATGATGAACTCTCAAGTGCTGCAACAGAGGTAAATTCTGAATTTGATCAACTTGTTGATGCTTTCCAAGAAATGAATGAAGAGGCCAAAAAGCTTGCAAAACCCAATAATAGGCTAAAAGGAAATCTTAAATGGCATGTCACAAAAATTGCAGAAATGCAAACTGAAATTTGTAACTTGAAAGAAGAAAATGAAAAACTTGTTTCAAGCTACAAATAAAATGGATATGTATGTGCTTCTTCTTCATCAAATGTTGACAAATACAAAGCTTTGCAAGAGTTTAGGAGGTAATTTCTATGGGCTTGTAATTGTTGATGATTAATCTAGATTCACATGGACATTGTTTTTAAGATCCAAGAGTGATGCTTTGAATACTTTCAGAAAATTAGCCAAACTTTCTAAAAATGAAAAGGGAAGCAAAATTATCTCAATAAGAAGTGATCATGGTGGGGAATTTCAAAATGAGCATTTTGAAAAATTCTGTGAAGAAAATGGAATTAAACACAATTTTTCAGCTCCAAGAACACTCCAACAAAATGGTGTTGTGGAGAGGAAAAATAGATCCCTTGAAGATGCTGCAAGAACTCTTCTTAATGAGACAAATTTGCCTAAACATTTTTGGGCTGATGCTGTAAGTACAATTTGCTACACTTTGAATAGATTACTAATAAGGCCTATTTTAAAGAAAACTCCTTATGAACTATACAAAGGTAGAAAACCAAATATTTCTCACTTAAGAGCATTTGGCTGCAAGTGTTTTATATTGAATAATGGTAAAGAATCATTTGGAAAATTTGATGCTAAAGTTGATGAAGCCATTTTCCTTGGATACTCATTACATAGCAAAGCACATAGAGTTTTTAATAAAAGAACTTTATGCATAGAAGAATCTGTTCATGTTATTTGTGATGAATCTAATCCCTATAAGAGGAAAAGAAGTGTGAAAATGATGCAGGTCCTTTAGAAGAGTTCATACAACTTAATGGATCAATGGATAAAGAAAAGGAAGAACCAATTACTGAAATGAAACCATCAACACCAATCCAAGAGCCAAAAGATTGGAGAACCACAAGAGACCTCTCCCTTGACAATAATATAATTGGTGAGTTTCAAAGGTTCATTTACTAGATCTTCATTGAGAAATCTCTGTTGTAATATGGATTTTGTTCCACAAATAGAACCAAAGAGTATTGATTAAGCCTTAATTGATGAACATTGGATGCATGCCATGCATGAATCAATTTAAGAGAAATGAAGTTTGGAAACTTGTTCCAAAACATTCTTCTCTCAAACCTATTGGCACTAAATGGGGTTTTAGAAACAAACTTGATGAAAGTGGTATCATAGTTAGAAACAAAGTTAGATTGGTTGCAAAAGGTTACAACCAAGAGGAAGGCATTGACTGTGAGAAAACCTATGCTCCAGTAATCAGGAGGAAATCTATGTTGAGCAACCTCCCGATTTTACTAATTTCAAATATCCAAACCATGTCTTTAAACTAAAGAAAGCTCTTTATGGTTTAAACCAAGCTCCAAGGTCTTGGTATGGGAGATTAAGTAAATTTCTGCTTGATCAATCTTTCATAAGAGGACATGTTGATAAAACCTTGTTCATCAAAAGGCATAGCAATGATATCTTATTGGTTCAAGTATATGTTGCTGATATAATTTTTGGTTCAACTAATCAATCCTTGTGCAAAGAATTTTCTGTCTCTATGCAAAATGAGTTTGAAATGTGAATGATGGGAGAATTAACAATCTTTCTTGGATTTCAAGTGAAGCAAATGAAGAATAGGACATTTCTAATTCAAACCAAATACTGCCTTAAAGTGATCAAAAAGTTTGAAATGGAGAAAAGCAAAGATGTTGCAACTCCAATGGTAACATCAACCTATCTTGATTCAGATGAAAAAGGGAAGAAGGTTGATGAGTCAAAATTCAGAGGAATGGTTGGATCCTTACTATATTTGATAGCAAGTAGACCAGATATTATGTTGAGTAGGTGTTTGTATGCAAGATATCAAGCAAATCCCAAAGAATTATTGATTTGAGGGGGAGTTACTTGAAGCCTAAAGAGATTTGAAGACAAGGAAGTGTTTTGGACTTTCAACATGATTGAAGAAAAACTTGTGATCAAATGTAAAAGGAAGGAAGTTTTCTGATGATCCAAGTCATTGCATTCATATCATTCATAAGCTTAAGAATTAAATCACAAGGCATTAGGAAATTGTTTTGAATCTTGAAATAAACTAAGTGTTTTTGGAAAAATAGCATTTCACTGGTTTAATCGATTAATATAAGCAAAGAAACGATTATTTTGTTCTTGATGCTTTCTGGAAAATTCTTAAGAACAGTTTAATCGATTACACTATCGGATTAATCAATTATTTTAACTTAGAATATACATAATCTGCCTTTGTGTCCTTTTTAATCGATTACTACTGAGTTGTAATCGATTACATTACTCATACAGAAAACATCATCACTCTGGTGTAATCGATTACCATTTATTGTAATCGATTACTTAGTTCAATGCATGATTTTCATAATGTCTGCTTTAATCGATTACACGTTGGGATAATCGATTAAATTGCTCGTTATTACCCAGAATCTTTATGAACACTTTAATCGATTACAGGAGCGTGTGTAATCGATTACATATGCTAAATAATCGATTACAGGAGAGCATTTAATTGATTACAAGCGGTTACAAAAATTATTATAAATAGAACCCATGCTCAGCTGATTTCCTAACTTGAGTAATACGTATTCTGAGCATTCTAAGGTATTCTAAACATTCACAAAGTGATTTTTCTGGGTTCATTAGGTTCTTGCTTCCTTGAAACTCATATGGGTCTAAGGGATTGAGTGAAGCAAGATTTCTCTGTTCAAAGTTTAAGGAAAGCTATGTTCTGAGTTTTGTTATTTGCATTCAACCTGGTAATTTCATTCTTATGCATATCATCTTTGGATCATCAGGTGATTTCTTTCCTTACTCTTTGAGTTTGTAATTCTCTGTTGAAATTGTATTTGTTGTTCTATTGTAAATTGGTTTCTTGCATGAAACTAGAGATAGTGTTTCTCTAGGGGTTGCTGAGTAGTGTTCTCAGTTTGGGTTTGGCTTCTAAGGGTCTAATAGTGTTTTAGACTTCTGAACTTTATCTAGGGTTGATAAAGAGAAGCTTGTATTTTCTTGTAAGAATATTATTTGTAATAGTGGAACTCTACTCTAGTGTTGAGTAGAAGAAAACTGGATGTAGCTTCATAGCGTTTGAAGTAAACCAGTATAATTCTTGTGTGTTCATTTACTTCTGCAAATTTAATTGTCTCCTTTGTGAATTCTTGTTTACTCTTGGTTCTTGAAGCATTACATCTCTTGGGTTGATCTTTGGATAAAGGTTCTTGGTTACTAAAGTGATAAAGATCCATTAAGGGAAAAAACTCTGATTTTGTTTAATAATTTTTTAAATTACCAAGCCTAACCAATTCATCCCCCCTCTTGGTTAAGTGTGAAGTGTTCCTATATTTTACAAGAATCACACTTCACTGCAGTCAAAAGAATCATCAAATATCTCAAATCAAGACCAAAAGTTGGTCTTTGGTATCCCAAAGGTGCATTACTCAACTTAGTTAGATATTCTGATTCTGATTTGTAGGATGCAGATTGGATAGAAAAAGCACTAGTGGAACTTGTCACCCACTAGGCAATTCACTAATCTCATGGGATTGCAAGAAGCAATCTTGTGTTATTTCATCAATAGCTGAAGCTGAGTACATCTCTGTTGGAAGTTGTTGTGTTCAAAGCCTTTGGTTAAAACAACAATTACAAGATTTTGGTGTAGAATTAAAACAAATACCCTTGCTATGTGACAACACAAGTGCCATCAACATATCCAAGAGTCCAATAATGCACTCAAGGACCAAAGACATTGAGATAAGACATCATTTCCTTAGAGATCACATCTAAAAAGGTAACATCAAAATTGATTTCATTGATACTCATAATCAATTGGCTGATATATTCACTAAACCTTTGGCTAGAGATAGATTCTATACTCTTAGAAACATGCTAGGTATCCTTGATGAGTCTAATTGAGAAGCGATAATAATGGTTTCCATAAAATGGTATATAATAAATAATAAAAACAAAAGAAAAAATTGGATTAAAAAAATTTAAAAAAGTACAATGACACATCATATTATCCTATGTAACAACCATATTTTAAATAATAGCTAACATATATATGAAATTAATAAAATCTCAAATGAGATTATGAATTATTAGATTTTACATTATCAAAATGATATAACAAAAGTATTTGTGTTGCGTGATTGTTTTACATGACGAGGATACACAATTTTGTATAGTTATGAACATACTAATTAAATTTACTAAAAAGAAAGTTGAATTATACATAAAAAATATGAAATCTAAATCTTGTTCTAATTCAAAAAACTCATCCTCTTTTCATTGTTTAGGCGGTGTGGAATGTAGATGAGACAATGCAATAAAAATACATCAAATAAGAGCTACAAAAACAAATTAAGTGCATTTACGATGTTGTGATAATTAAATATCTTATTATATACCAATTGGAGACAAAAACACACATAAATTTTAATATGGTTAATGAATATAATATGAAAAGTGAGAGTTTAACACAAAATTTGAACTAAAAAACAAAAAGTAAGAAAAAAATGAAGAATAATACAACTCATTCATTGCTTACGTCTTTCATCATCAGAGAAAAATGTCTCAAACACAGAAAGAAATTGTAGAAGCTGAAGTGAGAAGATTTCAAATTTGATTTGTTGATAGGTAAATATAGAAAAAATTCCAATAAAACAAAATTAAAAAGAATTAATCATCATCAATTAATTGTATAATTTTACTCAATCAATACCGCCAATGATAATAATTTGCTAAATCCCTTCTGTTTCTCTCTCTCTCTTTTTTTTTTACAATCGAAATCTTAGCTAATCTCATTCAAAATGGTAGAAGCAATACATGAAGGAATTTGATGGAAAACTTGACTGTTAGCATGAAATCGTGATACTCTTGATAGAAGATGATGAGCAACATGGTTGGCTTGCCGAGTTGTTATTGAAGTTTGGGAAAAACTTTAGACTATCTTTACATTTATTTAAGAGTTTTAAAAATCAGAGTAGCTTGTTGAAGTTTGTGAAAGGCCATCTACCACGATCTTGTCCAACTCAAAGTTTGTTATGAAAATTTTGTTCTTTGAGCCATGATAAGGCATTAAGAAGACCCCAAGCTTCTACTTCTTCAAACTTTGGTAAACCATTATGCCAAGCTATTTTTACAATTAAGAATATGCCTCAATCGTCTCGGATATAGATGCCTACACCAAAACCTTATTGTTGATTGAATAATGCTACATCATTATTGCATTTTACTCGACCTTAGCTTGGCTTGGACCAACGATTGAGAGGTGTATTTGACCATGTTCAGGAATATGCTGGTTTAATCCAACAAGTAGCTAACCTGAGTGATTTTGGATGGCTATTGACACAGCTGTACCAACTGGTATTTTATCACTCTCCCAAAGCTTGTTGTTCCCTCTTCACCATATAGCCCATATAATTGTAGCCAATTTGCTGCAAATGTCCTGTGGTAAAGATAAAATCAGATCGAAGAGGAGGGGTTTTACACCTTCAACATTAAGAACCTTTTGTTCAATTTGTGACCATAGTCTTGATTCCTGCTAGATATCTATAGCTGATAAGTGCTATATTTTATTTATTTTTGGGGTTATAATTATCTTTTGATTTTAGTAGTTCCATTATAAACTTCTTTTATTTCTAGTTGTTTTATATTTTGTACATTTATAAATGTTGTTTAAATATGGAAGATTCATCCATGCATTTCATATGTTTTGATGGTTATTTGTTGGATCCAGGAACCAAGCCAAAATGAAGGAAAAAATGGCCATTTTAAGGAATTTCAGAGTGTCACTCACCTAGGCTAGCAATCAACTCACCTGGGCTAGTGAGATCACTTCAACCTGAAGTAACCAACTTGCATGGGCGAGTATAACCTGCCTGAGCGAGTGACATTACTTCAGCTTGAAGTAACCAACTCGCTTGGGAGAGTATAGCTTGCCTGGGCGAGTTGGTCTGACACCTCATGCACCGTTTCATTTAAAAAGCCATGCAAAACTGAAGAAGGGAGAGAGATGAGAAACTAGAGGGAGAACAACGCGAAGATAGGAGAAAGAAGAGAGAAAAGTGGAGCTGGAGCTGTTGAGAAGTGACCGTGGATCGCATCCTTCATCATTTCTTCTATTGATCTTGTGCTTACACAATGATCGACTAGTTTCTTCAAAAGATTGAATGTAATCTTCATACCCTTATGTATCTCTTTTGATATTATATATATATATATATATGAATTGTTTCTACTCATTACTGGTGATTTCAATATGTTCTTAATGCTTGATTCTACTCGATCACTAGTTTCATGAAATTAGATTCTAAGTTTGACTGAAAAGTGCTCTTAGAATTTGAACTGAATGAATTTACTCTTTACGTTACCTTGCTAGGAATAAAGCATAACATTTTGATTGCAAATAACACAAGATTATGATTGTAATGCTGAAATATTTACTTCATATGCGAGGAATATTAATATTATTTGGATACTGAGGTTATGAACGATGGAATTCAATCCTACGTTTCTCTTGAATTAGTTAAATTCATTTGACTTGTTTTCGTAATTTTTCGTATTTCTGACGCACTATTTCCGTTATTTCCATTAAACCATGAAATTTTGATTAAATTTATTGTACATAACTATTGAATTGTTTACTTTTATCTGAAAAATTGAGTAACTCAAGTCCCTGTGAAGACGATCTGTTTTATAAAATCTATAACATGCGACAATATTGGTATGCTTGCTAATAGTCTAACCTTGGTACTTATGGTTTATTGTAATTTGTTCTTTTTCCTTTATGCAACCTAAATTTTGTTACAGATAAATAGCTATTTGATTCAAAATCATCAAGACTGAAAGGAAGAATAAAAAGAAAAAGAAACAAGCAACCAATAAGCCATCGAGTGAATTGTTAGGACTTTCGGCAAGCGTACCGATTTTTCGTTGTAAGTTACAAAATTTATAAAGATTGTTTCCACAAGGACTTGAGCTACTCAGTTAATCCAAAGAGAACTTAACAGTTCAACAGTTATATACAAGTAGGTTGAGTAGACTTTCATTTAGTTGTGAAAGTAACGTAAAATTACTAAACTTTAGTAAATGAAATATATCTATGAGAAAGTGGGATTGGATTTCATCATTTTTATCCTTTTATATCCAATTAATATTACCATGCATAAATCATCGTCTATCCTTATTGATGCACACAATATTTCACCCCAAATCGATCCCACGATTCGAGAATTCTAAGAATATATACCGAATATCGATCCCTCACATATGAAGTAAATACCCCAGCATTATAATCATAATCGCGTGCTATTTGCAATCAAAACGTTATGCCCTATTCCTAGCAACGCAACGTAATGACTAAAATCATTCGGTTCAAACCCTAAGATTACTTTCCAATCTCACTTAAAGTTAAATTCATGAAACTAGTGATCAAGTAGAGTCAAGCATTAAGCACATAATGAAATTACCAATAAGAAATAAAAATGATTCATGCATAAATAAATATTAAAAGAGACACATAGGGATAAGAAGAGTATGTCCAATCCTCAGAGAAACTAGCTAGTCATTGTTAGTATATGGATGTCCTAGAGACAATCTTTTCATTAGATTAGGACG
>PYAF01001600.1:12138-47174 GCA_007407185.1 Glycine tomentella | reverse complement strand
TAAATTCCAAGTAATTGACTTGGTCTTAAGAAGATAAGATAGGAGGTTGTTGGCAATTTTTGAAATACAACAACTCTATCTTTTCTTCACGTGTGAGATGCTTAATGATCAGAATTTTATGGTTAAAAATCTGACCTAAAACTCTTCTATAAATATACTCTTGTGATCATAGTTCTCTAATAATGGTTTTTGAGAAAAATCCCATCTATCTTCCTCATTTTCACGTGCCCCTTTGTGTGAGTTTTGGCTGAAAATTCAACCACCAATATCATCTATTGGTGAGTCTCTTAGATAAGTAAAACACTTTAAAACCTAACCTTCTTCCTCTCCATTGGTGCGCCTAGCTTGCCTCCTTTGGTGTTCGTTGGTGGCATTCAAGAAGTGTTCTTGAGTCTTGACAAGAAGTGGTGTGGATCAACATTAGAGGGCTTGTATCTTCAAGCCTATTCTTGATCATCAATTTCGAATATAAACAAGGTAATCGATTAATCTGATAGGTAATCGATTACATTGTTCTTAAAAACTTTTCCCAAGTAAACCAAGAACAAAATAATCGATTATATCGTTAATGTAATCGATTAAACCAGTATAAAATTCATTTTTCAAAACCTTTGATTTCACATGAAAACCTTTCGTTAAATGTTAAAAGCTTAGGTGGATTTTCATGAAAAAATACTTAGTTAGATGAATGAATGAGTGAATGCATGGATCAATCAAATGACTTTCCTTTTACATAAAATTCCAAGTCTTCAAGCATGTTTGAAGCTCAAAACAAATCTTGGCAAAGGCTTCCAATCTTCATGAAGCTTCACTTGGAATCAACAGTATTCAAGTTGTGTTTCATGACAAGCCTTGGACATATTTATAATAGCTTTTTGTAATAGACTATAATCGATTACACGTGCCAAATAATTGATTAAAATGACTCATGTAATCAATTAAGTTATCACTTAATCGATTAAAGTGTTCAAGGCTAAATTCTGAGTTTAACAACGAACAAAATAATCGATTAAACCGAGCTGTAATCGATTAAAGCAATAAAGTTTTATATTTGAAGCCTCTTATGTAATCGATTACAATATTTGGTAATCGATTAAGGCAGTGAAGGTTCCTTAAGAAACATGCCTATGTAATCGATTACATTGTATGGTAATCGATTAAATTAGTGAAACATGATTTTCAAGATAGCTTGTGTGATCGATTACTATATATGGTAATCGATTAAAGCAACAATGTATTACTTTTGATTTACACTATGTGATTGATTACAAATGTTTGGTAATCGATTAAAATGTTCTTCAATGCTTTTCCAGATTTAAAACTTAAGCAAATAATCGATTATACTGATGTGTAATCAATTAAAACAGAAGAATTGCATTTTTCCAAAAACATTACCCATTTAGTTCTTTTTCGAAATAACTTTGATACTTTGGTGAAAACATCTAAGCATGTAAATGATTTTGTGAATGCAATGCAAGGATCAACAGATTGGCCTCTCATACACTTTATTTTGAATTACAATCTTCAAGGCATGTGAGATGCTCAAAACATTCTTCCAAGTCAAAAGCTTCATTCTTCTTGTTGCTCCCCCTATATCCAACAATCTCCCCCTTTATGGCTTTGAACATGCCAAATATTGATTGACCATGTGTTAAAGATTTGAAGTGCTTTGAGGGATGAAAAAGATAGAAGTCTTGAATTTTGTTTGAACTTTGTTAACCTGAAAACAAATCAGCCTCTTTGCCAAGAACAAGTGTTAAGATATCAGTTGGCATAAAAATTGATCATTTACTTCCATTAGTTAGCTTCTGTGACTTAGTTTGCTCCCCCTTACTTAGGAAATTTCGTCATTCATCGATTTGTAAAACTGCAACAAAAAACAGAGCATAACAGAGAGCAAAACAGAGTTGGTTTTCAATCAAGTTATCAATCAATTTTTCTCCCCCTATTTGGCTTTTCAAAGGAAAAAGATAGCACAATAATAGTGAGAAAAAGAAATGCAAATTTCATTAATCAAAGGAAGGACGGTACATTAATTAGAAAACACAAAAAAAAAGAGCAATAATAGAAAATACAAGAAGCCTAAACTAGTTTATCAAAATCACCAAGCACAAGCCTAACTTCTGTGTTTTCTAGCCTAGATTTCATCTCCTCCAAAGATGAATTAGTCTCAGCACTGTGCTCATGATGCAGTGACAATAAGGCATCCATCTTTTGAATCATAAGAGATTCAAATGGACTATAAGATGGTTGAGCAGGGGCTTCATCTTCAGCATCCTCATCAGCCTCTCTTCATCAGCTCCTCCTTCATTCCCAGCAGTCGAGAGTTGTTGTCCAGCCATTTGCCAACCATAAGGGGTCTTGACCATCCCCAGCTTGGTAAGATGCTTCTCTTTGATGAGGTTGTTGCTTGTTAGAGACATCTGTGTTGAAATAATCAATGAACATGGACACAAGGATAACATATGGGAAGGAAGAGTTTATTAACCTTTTAGACTTAAGCATTATTTCCTCAAAATAAGAATCCAATTCATCTGAATTGAATTTTTATGCCATACACAAGTTGTATGTCATCATCAGTGGCTTGGGCATCATTGGTGGCTCTAGGGGTCAGGATGTAGGTGATTATGTAATGAAGAAGTCTATCTTCATGAGTCATGGGGCCAGTACTCAGCCTAAGCTTCAACCTCATGTGAGGATCAAGAAGCATTCCCCTATAGGTATATATCTTACTATACCCCCCAACCTCTTCCTCAAATTTTCTTTCTCCTTCAAAGGAAAGACCAACAACAACTTCCCAGACTTCTGGAGTGATTTTCATGACCACTCCATTGACTTGAGACATGAGTGTCCCATCCATGGAAGCCTTAGCACAAGTGTAGAACATCTTCACTAATTCAGGGTAAAAAGTACCCTTCATTTCAACAAACTTTTTCAATCCCTGGGCTTCAATGAAAGCAGGGAATTGAAAACCTTCTTTTATAAACCATTCAAGGTCAAGGTGTTTGGGAGGACAGACTAATTTGGTGGCATTGAACTGAAGATAGGTCATTTTGTCTCTAGGAAACCAATGGTCTAACCTACTGACAGCAGGGTTAGAGGTTTCAGAAGCCTTTCTCTTAGAAGTTTTAACTCTGTTAGATGTGGACATGGCTAATGGATGATGAGAGACTATCTGGACAGAGTTTCTAAACTTAGAGGGAAGAAGAACACAATAGTGCTTAAAGAAGATGAAGATGGTGTGATTTCTTCCTTCAACATAGGCTATATTTATAGAAGATTTTAGGCTCCAAAGTTTAAATTTGAAATGAGGAACAGTTAATTCAAATTAACCCACTAACATTAAAGCACAGAAGATTCAAATTTTGAATTAGTTGGCAGTTGGACAGTTACAAATTCCAAGAAAATATTGCAGATTCTATAGTAATTCCAGGAATAATCGATTATATGCTTATATAATTGATTAATTCGTAAGCAAAATCAGTTTCTGCAGAAGCTATAATCAATTAATTCGTCAAGAAATCGATTATTTCAATGAAATTCTGTTAAACAAGATGAAGTGTAATTGATTATTTACCATATGTAATCGATTATTATAGTGAGATTTGAAATGTAAAATGAATTTGAAGCTTGCGTAATCGATTATTCCAGAAAGATTTGAATTTTTGAAACAGTTTCTCAAACAATTTAATCGATTATCATTCACCATAATCAATTATTCCAGTCAATTTAAATTTTGTAAAAGGAATTTTATGTTGTGTAATCGATTATTCTAGGGAAATTCATTTTCTAGATTTATTTTTCTGTGAAGAATAATCGATTATCCTAGTTGTGTAATGTAACACCTCAACTCTCAATCTTGTTATTATTGATTTTTAATGAAAATTCTTTTCAACTTACTTAAGAGCACCAATTGAATATAATAAAATTTTAGCAATAATTGATATTCCAAGAAAATTTCATCACTGATTAATATTTATAAACCTGAAGTAACATATAATACAAACTGGCACTGACTTCAATTACAGTATAAATTGCTCACAAGCTGTCTATACAGAGTGCCACACAGACTTTACATACAAGACTGCTCTTACCTTAATTCTGATTGGTCCATACTACTTTTGACCATCAAAATTACTAAACCATTTTATTAAATAAGTCTACATATACTACAATTAAGATAAAATTCAATAGATTTTATTTATCATTTTCCCATATTTTTCTGATGCTTGAATTCTTCTGAATAAAGTTTCAAAGTTATTACCTTATAAAATTCATAGAAATTCTATTCTAGGGTTTTCTGACACAAAGTATTTTGATAATCTGCCATCTAAGAGATTTCTGTAATTTTATCAAGTTTTCACAAAATCTCTAAGGGTGTCTCCGACAGTTTTAGTCTCAAGGGTATTATGGTAATTTCAAAGTATCCAACGGTATTTGTATAATTTTCACCTTAAGGGCATTTCTGTAGTTTTTGCTTCAAGGGAACGGTGGTATGGTCATTTCTTTTAAACTATTTTTTTGTAATATCTCTAATTAATATTTCGCCCAAATAACTTAACTATAGATCAATCAAGTCTCACATAACCTAACACTCATATCAAATAGTTGTGCAAGAAATATTTTGACCATACATTTGCAGTTATTGACCTAACACTCATAACCTAACACTCATATCAAATAGTTGTACTAATCATTCTTTACATAAAGAATGATTAGTGGAACCAAAAATGATATCATCAACATAGATTTGTACCAAAAGTATATCTTTGTTTCTCCTTTTGATGAACAAAGTCTTATCTACTTCTCCTCTTGTGAATGATTGATCAAGAAAGAACTTACTTAACCTCTCATACCAAGATCTTGGAGCTTGTTTCAAACCATATAAAGCTTTTCTCAATCTGTACACATGGTTAGGATATTGATGATCTACAAAACCAGGAGGTTGGTCAACATATATTTCTTCATCAATATAACCATTAAGGAATGCAATTTTCACATCCATTTGAAACAATCTAAAGTTCAACATACATGCATATGCAAGGAGTAATCTTATGGCTTCTAGTCTAGCAACTGGAGCATAAGTTTCATCATCATAATCAATGCCTTCTTCTTGGTTGTAACCCTTTGCAACCAATCTAGCTTTGTTTCTAATTATGATGCCACTTTCATCCAGCTTGTTCCTAAATACCCACTTAGTGCCAATAGGTGTGTGAGTGGAAGTTCTAGGTACTAGTTTCCAAACATTGTTCCTTTTAAACTGATTTAATTCCTCATCCATAGCAATCAATCAATGTGCATCTAATAAGGCTTGTTCAATATCATTAGGTTCAATTTGTGAAACAAAAGCCATAGTGCAACAAAGTTTTCTTAAGGAAGATCTAGTTGATACTCCCTTTGATACATCACCAATTATGTTTTCTAATGATAAGTCTCTTGAGGTTCTCCAATCTTTGTGACTTGGTGTGGCTGCTTCTTGATTTATATCTTCTAATGCTTCTTCTTCTTCCAGCTTTCTAGCTTCTATGTGCTGCTGTCTTTCTTTTTTATTTTATGCATCATTATCACTCAAAACTTCTTCTTGAGAAGGGTTAGTTTCATCACATAAAATATGTACAGACTCTTCAATACACAAGGTTCTCTTGTTAAAGACCCTATAAACTTTACTTTGCAAGGAGTATCCTAGAAAGATAGCCTCATCAGCTTTTGAATCAAACTTAACAAGATTATCTTTGCCATTGTTAAAAACAAAGCATTTACAACCAAATGCCTTAAAGTGAGAGATGTTTGGTTTCCTCCCTTTATAGATTTCATAAGGAGTTTTCTTTAAAATAGGCCTTATGAGAATCCTATTAAGGGTGTAACAAACTGTACTCATAGCATTTGCCCAAAAAAGCTTAGGTAATTTTGTTTCATTTAGAAGAGTCCTTGCTCCTTCTTCAAGTGATTTGATTTTCCTCTCCACAACACCATTTTGTTGAGGTGTTCTTGGAGCTGAAAATTTGTGATTAATTCCAAAATCTTCTTAGAACTTTTCAAAGTGTTCATTTTGGAATTCACCACCATGGTCACTTCTAATTGAAACAATATTACATCCCTTTTCATTTTGAATTACCTTGGCAAGTTTCTTAAAAGCTGATAATGCTTAGCTTTTGGATCTTAAGAACAATGTCCCAGTGTATCTAGAGTAATCATCAACTATAACAAGTCCATAATAGTTTCCTCCTAAGCTCATGGTTCTTGAGGGACCAAATAAATCCATGTGAAGTAATTCAAGAGGTCTTGAAGTAGAAACCATATTCTTACTTTGAAAAGAGTTTTTAGTTTGCTTTCCTCTTTGACATGCTTAACAAATTTTGTCCTTTTCAAACTTAAGCTTAGGTAGACCAATTACTATGTCTTCTATGCCAAAGCCATGTTTCATTCATTTTACTCATCAAGCAATCAGTTTTATGTATGAATGCATGGTCAATAGACAAGACATAGATATTACCCTTTCTCTTACCTATGTGTGCCACTTTGCCATTTTTACATCATTTATCAAGCAAGTCTCATTGTTGAAGGTGACTTTGAAACCTTTATCACACAATTGACTTATGCTAAGTAAATTGTGTTTCAGCCCTTCAACATAAAGCACATCCTTGATTTTTGTAGACAAGCTATCTCCAATATTTCCTTCCCCAATTATTTAGCCTTTGTTATTATCCCCATATGTAATATATCCTCTTTCTTCTAGAATTACATCTGTGAGCATGGATATGTCTCCGGTTATGTGCTAGAGCATCCACTATCTAGATACCAAATTGATGATTTTGCTCTAAGACACATCTGCACAAATCAAGTTAAGTAGAGGAGAAGGGTCCCCAATTTGAGTTGGGTCCAAAAGTGTTAGTTGCTTTCTTTCTTTTCTCAATCCATATGCAATCTCCATTTGGAACATAAAACCTTCTAGCATAGCACTTATAAGATGTATCAACCTTAGAAGTGGCTAAGGAGCATGTACATCCATATTCCTTGTAACTTGAAAGAAGCTTGTCATGTTCTTCATTCAGTTTACAAAGATTTTCTTGCAATTCAGCAAGTTTGGAAACATTCCATCTTAAGTCACCCTTAAGTTTGTTGTTAGCTATAGCTAATCTTTTAGCTTCATTATGCATCTCATGAAAAGCATCAACTACTGTATTGAATTCAGAGTTTACCTCAGATTCTATACTTGCTGACTCTTCTTCTTCACAAATGGTAGATGTGAGGCATAGATGAGCTTCTACTTCTTTTTCTGAGGAGGATTCAGAACTTGTTGATTCATTATCCTTCCAAGCAATGTAAGTCTTTCTAGGCTTCCCTTCTCTTCTAAATCTCTTTTCAACTTGTGGCTTCTTTGATAATGAGGGACAATCTGATTTTATATGACCTTGCTTTCCACATTCAAAGCAAGTTATTGAGGAGGAGTTGTTGTTCTTGTTGGTGTTGTCTTTTCTTTTCTTTTGAAATGGTTGCTTTCTGCCCTTATTCTTCCTCAGAAACTTGGAAAACTTTCTTACAATGAGATTCACATTCTCATCATCTTCATCTTCACTTGAATTTTCTTCTCTTTCAATCTTTGAAGGTGTAACCTTTAATGCAATACTCTTATGTCTTTTTTCTGCATCTTCACCATTTGTTAGTTAAAATAATTGAAGCTCATATTCTAAAAGCTTACCAAACATAGCGGCCATAGACATTTGTGATAGATACTTTGATTCTTTTATGGCTGTGACTTTAGGTTGCCAATCCCTTGTTAGACATTTGAGAATTTTGATGTTCAGCTCTTTTACATCAAAGGTTTTTCCTAGTCCAAGCAAGTTATTTACAATGTGGGTGAATCTTGTTTGAAGCTGTGAGATGTTCTCATCATCTCTCATTTTGAACATTTCATATTCATGAATGAGAGTGTGCTTCCTTGATCTTCTCACATCATCAGTTCCTTCATGTGTAACCTCAACTAATTCCCACATTTCTTTGGCACTCTTGCACCTAACTGTCTTGAAAAACTTATTGGAAGATAAAGCAGAAGTTATCATATTTTTTGCTTTGAAATTATATTGAACCATTTTCTTTTCTATTTCTGACATTTCATCTCATTCTTTTGGTATTGTTTTGCCATCAACAATCTTGGTTGGAATGTAAGGACCTTTCTCAATACAATTCCAAGCACCCGGGACATTTGACTGGATAAAGATTTGCATTTTATTCTTCCAAAAGTTAAAATGTTCCCCTTCAAACAAAGGTGGTCTATTCAATGAGGCTCCCTCCTTGAATGTTTTTTGATTAACGTTCATTTTCAAGGATTTTGAAAAGATCTTGAGCAAATTACAAGAACCAGCTCTTGATGCCAATTGAAAAATATAATGAACACTTGTACAAATAACCAAGAGGGGGGTGAATTGGTTTTACCTCAGAGTTTTTAAAATTTCCTTTCAAAATGCTACAATGGAAGACTTTCAAGAAGGATCGTATCTCTTAAAAACAATTAAGAAAACAATTTCTTCACCTTCTATTTCACAAAACCTTTTTCGTTAACCAAAAACTTCACCTTAACCAATCAAACCACTTTAGTGTTGTGACCAATCTTGTAATATGAACAAAAAGTTAATACTTCAAGAACAATATGAAGATAAACAGAAATATTCAAACACACAAGATTTATACTGGTTCACCTCTCAACCCCAAAGGCTACATCCAGTTTTCTTCTAACCAACACTTGGTCAGAGTTCCACTATAACAAATATAATATCTTTACAAGCTTGCAAAGATCTCTCTTACCCTCCCTAGGTAAAATTTAAAATCTAAACCTATAGATTTTTCAAATGATCTAGAACCAGAGATGACTCTCTGTTCTTCCCTCTAAAAACCTTTCTAGATAAAGCTTTAAAGATTACAATTTGTTATAAGAACATTCAACAACAAATACAACACAAATATTAACAATAACCAAGCTTATAGTTCAAGAAAGATATCACCTCTCATTCGTCAGTGAATTCAATAAAATGAATGATCTAACCAGACTGAGAATGTATGTAAATGATCTTTCTTGATGACCTCTTTAAATCTTGAACAAAACTTTGCATCATGTAGACAATGACTTCATAACATGACAAAGCCCATGACTCTTAGAATCTTTTTAATTTTCTAATCTCCCTCTTCCTTTGTGTATTATGAACTCTTGAAGGTGATTTTCTAAGTGCTTGTACGAAAACTTCACAAAGTATCTCTTTTTCTTTTTTTTTTTAAACTTAGTGCAAGCTGTTCTATTTATAAAAAAACAGACTTAACTAACTGTAATCGATTATTTTGACAATGTAATCGATTATTTTAACTCATGTAATTGACTATTTTAACCAGATAATCGATTAAAGTGTTCATCAGGATTCTGGAAAAATGTCAAGAACAAAATAATCGATTAAGTAATCTTGTAATCGATTATTTCATATGACCTGTGTTTCCTGATACACAGAGATAATCGATTAATTTCTCAAATAATCGATTATCACAGGCAATGTAAAAAACTCATTAATGTATATTTAATCGATTACAATAATCCGATAATCGATTAAACCAAATAAAATGCATTTGTGAATTATGCAGTGACTCAGATAATCGATTATTCTGTGATGTAATCGATTATTCCTCTTAACTAACTGTAATCGACTATCCAAGCCCATTAACTCCATTCATGCGCCCCTCTCTCTTTAAGATAAGTATTCAAACTCTTTCTTGGGCCAAAAACCATTATTAGGCCCAAAACCTTTAATGCTATAATGTCATGACAATAAAGTGTTAGTGTGTGACCCATTAGGTCCAACATAGCGACTGACATAAATGAGTTTGGGCCCAACAAGGCCACTACTCATTTAATGACAACACAGAGCACTAGCAATGCTTTGTTGCCCCATAACTAGTTAGGTAAATGACAAGATCATCCTATTAAATCTATTTGGTTTCCGTATGTATTTCCTTTCGTCTCGGTTACCTTCCCATAAAACCTAGGGTAAGGAAACGTATCAGCCCTTGCGGTCTAGGGTAAGCTTTAATATGAAATAGGGAGTCTCCAATTTTACTGACTCTAAAGGCAAATCATCTCATGATTTTTTTTACTATGCATAGATTCCCGAGTCCCATAAATATCATCTCGATTTCTCCGATTTACAGATAACCTAATCTCTCATAGAGATTTAACGAATTCCTTCAGCTAGTCACCCTAGACTCGTGTTCTTTCAGGACATGCTCAAACGTATACCTATGTGTCTCCATGTTTCAGGCAGACGAGGTATACAATCAAAGCATGTCTTCTAGAACACAGTCTAGGTGAAAACTTCTGGTCTAAGGAAAGACACACCCAAATAATAAGAGTACTGTAATGATCTATCTGTGAGATTTCCTCATAGAGTCTCTTTGTGGGTCCGTTCAGTGCGAGCTATATCCTTATAGGTCCACCCACGACTTTAGCTAAGACATCTCCATGTCTGTAGCTTATGAGGTCTTTACCTTGTATCTGCATACAAGTAGTTAAGTCGTGCTAGTCTTACCCGAAATCACTGATCCCCATTCTCAGTGTCTCTATACTAGGAACTTAAAATTTAGGAGTAGACATCTGGTATCCTTGAATCCTCATGATCGTGATCCCATCACTGATACTCAAGAGATACCTATTCTATTCCAAGGGTTTTATCTAGTTACTCATATATTAATAATAATATCGAGACAGAATATGAAACAAGATAAAGAGCGCTTATAATTTATTCATGACAATATGAAAAGTACATGTACGTCCTAATCTAATGAAAAGATTGTCTCTAGGACATCCATATACTAACAAAATAAAGTCAAATGTGTCCATCACAAATCTTACTCAAGTAGAAAATCACAAGCTAGTAAGATTTAGGATTCAATGTGTTCTGCTCAGAGAGAACAGAAGTGTCCAACAAGGATTGCTGGATGATTTATGTAGGATCAGACTCTCTCTCTCAAGATGCTTATAGGGTTGAAGCAACTCAAGGAAGAAGAAGACTCACAACAGAGATACACAACACAATTGGCTGCAGTGTGTGCTTGTGAAGGAAAAGAGAGAGTCAGAATTGTGTGTACCTTTCACCATGGAGTATACTCTATTTATAGGATACTGACCTGGACCCTAGTGGAGTGGTGGTTGAAGCCCACTATCTTTGGCCAAGATATTTGGATAACTGATTATCTAAATAACTGAACAACGACGGTTGTGATATTATATCTTCTGTTCTTTGGTGGTTATGTCGTCTCCACCTCCTATACCCCCCGAAATGACATTGCATTCGAATTCGGGCTCGGGGAAATCATCATCCTTCTTGCTCTTCTTCTCATCTCGGTCTTTATTGTCCTGTTGGCTTTTCCTCTTGCCTTGCTGCCCCTGGGTCTTGATGACATACTGTCGCAGTTTGCCTTCACGAATGAATTTCTCTATTGCATCGCAGAGATCCCAACATTGATCAGTCGTATGACTTGGTCCATTGTGAAACTCGCAGAACCGAGAATAGTCTAATCCTTCCTTTTTGAAGACTAGACGAGGACAATCTACTTTCCTCATGTCCGTTGAAGCAACTTCTCTCCATATCTTGGCTCGGGAAGTTTCAATGGAATCCTGGCTAGGGAGAATTCTTCCGGATTCCTGCAAATATTTAACCGGGTTCCTGCCACTATCAACATTTGCTTTCTTTCGGATTCTTTTACTCTTCTGAATGATATCGCATATAATCCGGCAATTTATTTTTCTTTGCCTCTTTTTCTTGATTTTGTCAGGCTATATTATGGTGGAAAAGTGATATATGAATGCTTTATTTCCAATCAATGATGATCACCCCTATTCATATCATTATCTTCCAGCATCTTCCAAACAATTTTCCACGTACAGGCTACACTAGCCAGGTAAAGGAAATTGTCGGATTCAATGGCTTGGGTATCATTGTCCCTGTGAAGAATATCCGATGATTGATCACAATACTGTAGATGATCAAAAGCATATTTTCCATAAATGTATTGTAAAAAATAACTGGTTTGAATAGTTATTACAAATCTATCTTAAAGATTATGTTCCTATACATACTAAATAAAACCAATTGTTTCGAAACTGTGATGGCAAGTATTGTATAATTGATGAAAGGCACCATTCACATCACGGTGCATTATAATAGGTATTATAAAAACTTCAATAGTACAAACATTGATTCATGGGTTGGCTTCATATATAAACTCAAAATTATAAATTATCTCCATAATTCTTAACATCACGGGGCATCCAGCACAGATCATTTTCTTGGTGCAATGAGGGTAATTAGGAATTAATGTCAGTTTCATAACCCTAGCACTCTTGTCACATTAATTGATTTCGACAATTCATTCATTTAATAATGAATATAATTTTATTACCAACATTAATTGATTAATCAATTTCTTATGGTAATTGTATTTGAGATGCAATAATAATAATATTTTACACATATCATCATAAAAATACTATAAAGAATGATTTATGACGCTTCATATTAGAAAAGGGGGAGAAGACTTAGCTTTTGCATAATCTAATCTGTGTTGTCGCTCGTGAGACAAGATCCACCCTCATAAAGTGATATTGCGCATATGCCAATCTGGCTTCCCTGTTGGTGAATCTCACATTCTATACTGATGAGCTGCATTCTATATTGATGAGGTTACCTTCTTATGCTCTGCACCCATCGTATTAGGATTTTGATTTGCAGTTGTTATGCTTTCACCATTATTGGGTGGGAATCGGATTTTATCGCTTCCCGTAGGCCCATCATCTGATTTAGCGGCATGGATGAAGTCTCAACTGGACTCATTGCCTTGCAACTATATGTCCGGATTGGCTTCTATTTGTGTAACATTTCTCGATCTAATTATGGGCCGCATTCTCCATGTTCCTCCATTTGAAGCGTTGCTCTATAAGTTGGGAAAATCTTCTCAATGTGATAAGTAAAAATTATGGGACCTATCTCGAAATCCACCCAAATTCTTCACTATCAATAAAATGAGATTACGCAAGGGTTCCAGCAATCATTACAATCAACAAACAATTTTAACAAAAATTGTATCAAAACATCACAAGAGGTAGGCATACAAAATAGGATTATGTACGAAATTAATTCCTACCACCAGAAATAATAATTAACAAATCCCAACGGTCAAATTGATTTATTGCAAGATAGGAACATATTGACCAAATTTGAGGATAATCCAACGGTTGATTCAAAAGATAAACCTTTTCTCAATATCACTGTCCGAAGCAAGATAAAACAAAGCATAAATTCTGATAACTCTTGTTTGCTGTTGAAACATTCCATCTTGAAAACAATTTAATGAATGATCTGAACGGTCAGAATGCAGAAAAAGATTTGATTAATCTTTTCTCCAAGTTTGAACGCGATCCAACGGATAGTTTGAGAGAAATGTCCATTGTAATACTGCTATCTGCTTCAGAAAATGGATTCTGAACCAGCTCGGTTTGGGAATTTCTGGTGATTCTACAAGCCTCTATTCAAGAAACCAACCATTAGATGTAAATATTGGTAAATCACGAACTTGCTGTAAAATTTTCAACAAGATCTAACTGTTAGACAAGGAGATCGAGAAGATTGAAGGATGACAGTTTCTGCCTTCTCAACATGCGAATTTTAATGCTTTCTTTCTCCTCTCCTTTTTCTCTCTCTTGTACCCGTATCAGAGCATGGGTGTGCGGCCTAACTGTTACTTCTTGTATTTACCATCGGGAACATGGGATTTGAAATTTAACGTCCCCACAGACGGCGCCACTATTTTGCTTAGAGAGAACAGAAGTGTCCAACAAGGATTGCTGGATGATTTATGTAGGATCGGACTCTCTCTCTCTCAAGATGCTTATAGGGTTAAAGCAACTCAAGAAAGAAGAAGATCACAACAGAGATACACAACACGATTGGCATGCAGTGTGTGATGTGTGAATGGAAAAGAAAGAGTCAGAATTGTGTGTACCTTTCACCATGGAGGATACTCTATTTATAGGATACTGACCTGGACCCTGGTGGAGTGGTGGTTGAAGCCCACTATCTTTGGCCAAGATATTTGGATAACTGATTATCTAAATAACTGAACAACAGCGGTTGTGATATTATATCTTCTGTTCTTTGGTGGTTATGATATTGGGTTGTTGGGAGTTTGAATATTTGAATTAATAAGATAAATGGGCCTATCTTTATCCGTAACACAATGAAATCACAACAAAAAGAAGAATAAAATTAAATTTAATCCAGACTAGTAAGCTTCAAAGACAACCAATAAAAAAACATAATACACAGATTGCTTAAGTAGAAACAACTATAAGGCATAATGAACACATGTTAAAGAGAAAAAAGGGATCAAGATAGGATAAAGCATTCATTCATATGAATAAAAATTTGTAATAAAAGAGATAGATAAGTTCAAGAGTTACGAGCCAAAGTCAAAATTGCATTTATCAAATCATCTGCATTGAAACTATGACATTTTTTGCCCAATCTACTACCATTGAAAATCAACCTAAATGTCCAAGAAGTAATGCATAACATTCTTCGATTGAATTGACCCTATTCATGAACTTTATATACAAGAAATGAGAAAAAACAAACCAATTAAATGCGACAACATCACAACTTTCACGAATTATCCACTCACAATGGTAACATTTATATGAATAAATTGCTAGTGAATGAAAAAAGAACTGTGCTACATACATGATTTTTCGGTTCTAATTTTGAAAATAAAAAGGTAAAATGTACCTTAAAGAATACATTATGTGGCTCTTGAACAAATTAAATGTAGAAAGGTTAAACTTACAGCAAGGTTGCAGCACTTGTCATTGACCCATTGTCATGTCTTCATGATGTAGGTCTAAACCCATTAGACATGAATTTCCCAAATCTACCTTGCAATGAAACCAATCTTCAAGCAACTTTCAAGAACACACAAGTTGTCCAAGCTTTCATGAAAATGTATGGTTGGAAGCTTTCTTTAATGACAGCAATGGAAGATGGAAGAGAGGTTAGGGATGAAGATGGAAGACACCATGGAGAAGCTCTGCAATAAGTCTAGGAAGAATCACCACAATAGCTTGAAGCCATTGATAAGAAACAAGAGGTTCTTGCACAAGAATTTGAGAGAAACTCTCACAACAATTTTCATAATTGTATTAATGAACCAAAGTTAGCTACATTCAGTTTGTGGACAGCTTATATAGGCCACAAAATTACACATCAAATGCACATGAAATGATAATTCAAATGAAGCTTGAAGTGCAACAAAAGGAGCCTAAATGCAAGCTAAATGAAGCTTATGGGGCAAGCTTCCCTAAGTGACCCTTGGCTGTCCCAAATTCGAAATTGGTGTAGTATTTTTAGCTTCTAAGTGCAGCCAACAAGTTTACTAAGTTGCTACACAAATTACACACAAGTGCACCTACACCTCTTTATACAATTTCACTAAAAGGCCTTTTTATTTGTCTCAACTTAAGCTTCTAACAAGTGCTGGAATTTATTGAATTAAAATGGAATTGAGACATCAAAATCTAGCCCTTGTTCTCCTTGGATGGGTGTGCTTCCTCATGCTTGTCCAAGTTAGCCTTGATGTGTTCTTGAAGGGCTTGAGTTCTAGCTCTTGTCATGGGTCCTTTAGAGCTCACCAAAGGAAGTGCTTCAAGCTCTCCTTCTAGACCTTTGGCTTGGAATAGACCTCCATCACCTTACTTGTAATCTATTAAGGCACACTCGTATTATATATAAAATAAACTAAGTAATCGATTACGATTTGTCTGTAATCATTAACACAGATAGACATATTTTGAAATAACACTTGGTAATCGATTGCAGAAGAGAGCTAATCGATTACAGTGTTCATCATGGCTTTTCCGTAAATAAACACAAGCATGTAATCAATTACATAGTAATGGTAATCGATTAAAGCAGTGCATAAACTGATTTTTCCAAAACTTTAAGCCATGTGATTTTCTTTGCAAATGCAAACATTTAATCATATATTCTGCATATGAATGCATGTAAATGAATTATGCAATGCAAGGATCACTAGGCTATGTACTTAAATGACTTAGAAAAATTACAAATGTCATCAAAATGATTGGGCATGTAAAAAGCTAAAACAACAAGCCAACTACATTATCATTGCTTTGATAAACTTGCAGCTCCTTCTTCCAACTCCCCCTGTATTTAACAGGTTTCTCAATTTAAAAATAAAGAAGAAAAGGTGGAGAGCTCAAGACAAAAAATTATGGAACCTACTCCAACAAAATCAAGCAAGATCAGGTGCTTTAAGTGCCTTGGCAAGGGGCACATTGCTTCACAATTCCCCAACAAGAGAACAATGATTTTCTTGAGGATGAAGGCATAGAAAGTGAGTCTTCAAGTGGCTCAACTAGATCTTCAAGTGAAGAAGAAGAAGAGCTAACACTTGTGGAAGCTGTTGAGGGTGATCTCTTGATGGTAAGGAGAATGTTGAGCAATTTCAGCATTGACAAAGAGGAGACTCAAAGAGAAAATATTTTTCACACAAGGTGCTTAGTTGAAGACAAAGTATGCTCTCTTATAATTGATGGAGGTAGCTGCACCAGTGTGGCTAGTACAAGGCTTGTAGAGAAATTACACTTGCCAACCACAAGTCATCCTAGGCCATACAAGCTCCAATGGCTTAGTGATAGTGGAGAAGTGGTGATAAATTCTCAAGTGCTCATTCCTTTTTCTGTTAAATCTTATAAAGATGAAGTCCTTTGTGACATTGTACCTATGGAGGCTGGATATATTCTTCTTGGAAGTCCTTGGCAATATGATAGAAAAGTTATACACAATGGCATGGAGAACACTTTTGAGTTTGAGCACGTAGAAAAGAAAATTATTTTGAGGCCTTTGACTCCTAAACAAGTGTGTGAGGATGAAAGAAAAGAGAGTTCAAGACCTTAAAAAAATACTGCACTTGATAGCAATGAAAAAGGTAAAAACAGTGAGCTATCCAAGAGGAAAACCAGTGAGAAAAAAAGAGAGAAAAAAAAGAAGAGAGCAAAACATTCATAAGAGCAAAGAGAGTTTTCTTGAGAGAAAAAGAGGTCAAGAGAGTGTTATTACCAAGACAACTTCTTTATTATATGGTTCCTGACTCTCTCTGTTTGCATGTTGAAAAAGAAGGAGAAAAATTTCCCATAGCCATGCAATCTCTTTTGGAGGAATATGAAGATGTTTTTCTAAAAGAAATTCCTAATGGCTTGCCTCCTTTAAGAGGCATAGAGCACAAAATTGATTTAATTCCAGGTTGCTCACTACATAATAGGCCAGCATATAAGACTTCACCCATGGAGGCAAAGGAGATTCAAACACAAGTGGAAAACTACTTGACAAGGGGTGGATCCGTGAGAGCATGAGTCCTTGTGCCATGCCAATTATTCTTGTGCCTAAGAAGGAGGGAACATGGAGGATGTGTACTGATTGTAGGGAAATAAACAACATCACCATAAGGTATAGACACCCTATCGCTAGACTTAATGATCTTTTTGGTTTTGCACTTCACAAGTTGTGTTTCTATGTTTTGTAGTAGGTGCTCAAGGAGTCCAAGTGGATCAAGAGAAGGTGAAAGCCATCATGGAGTGGCCAACTTCAAGGAGTGTGAAGGATGTTAGAAACTTCCATGGTTTTTAGCAAGCTTTTATAGGATATTTTTAAAGGACATTAGTACCATTACTTCTCCTTTGAATGAGTTGATAAAGAAAACCATGAGCTTCTCTTGGAAGCATGAACATGAAATTGCTTTCCAAACATTGAAGGATAAATTGTCTCATGCACCTATTCTTACATTGCCTAATTTTAATGCTTCTTTTGAATTGGAATGTGAGGCATCTAATGTAGTCATTGGGGGGTTTTGATTCAAGATAAACATCCTATTGCTTATTTTAGTGAGAAATTGAAGGGTGCATGTTTAAACAATTCCACTTATGATAAAGAGTTGTATGCACTTGTTAGAGTATTGCAAACTTGGTAACATTATCTTTTACCTAAGGAATTCGTGATCCATAGTGATCATGAGTCTCTTAAATATTTTAAAAGTCAAGGCAATTTCCTTATGTTATTAAACACAAGCAAGGCAAATTGAATTTAGTGGCGGATGCCTTATCAAGGAGGCATTGTTTGATTTCTATGCTTGAAACTATGTTTCTTAGTTTTAATAACATAAGGGAATTTTACTCAAGTGATCATGGCTTCTCTAGTATTTTTCCTTTGTTGGGAGAGGGGGCTCATCAAGGATATTTTAGACATGATGGTTTCTTGTTCAAGGAAAAGAAACTATGTGTTCCTAACAGCTCTTTGAGAGAACTCTTCATTAGAGAAGCTCATGAGAACAACTTAATGGAGCACTTTGGTGTGGTTAAAACTTTGGCTATTTTACATGAACATTTCTTTTGGCCAAAAATGTGGCATGATGTATATAAGCTTGTATCTCAATGTATTACTTGTCATAAAGCTAAATCTAGATTAATGTCTCATGGTTTATATACACCTTTGTTTATTCCTAACTCCCCTTGGGTTGACATTTCCATGGATTTTGTGTTTGGTCTTCCAAGATCCAAGAGGGGAATGGATTCTATATTTATTGTTTTTGATAGGTTCTCAAAGATGGCACAATTCATTCCTTGTGATAAGAATGATGATGCTTGTAAAGTGGCCAATCTCTTCTTCAAGGAAGTGCTGAGACTTCATGGATTGCCAAGAAGCATTGTGAGTGATAGAGACACAAAATTCGTTAGCCACTTTTGGAAGACATTATGGGTTAAGCTTGACACAAAGCTCTTTCTTTCATCAACTTGCCACCTACAAACGGATGGCCAAACTGAAGTGGTGAATAGGACATTGGGTCAACTCCTTAGATGCTACATCAACGGCAATTTGAGGACTTGGGAGGAGTGCCTATCTCACATTGTGTTTGCTTATAATAGAGTGGTTCACAAAACCACTTCCTTATCTTTTCAAATTGTTTATGGCTTCAATCCTTTAACTTCTCTTGATTTATTGCAATTACCTAACACTTCTTCTTTGATTAATCATGATGCTTTGTCTAAAGCTTCTTATGTTAGGAAATTGGCCCATGTGGAGAGGAAGATGGAACAATATGCTAAGCAAGCCGATAAGCACAAGTAAGTGGTATTCAATGAAGGAGGTTTGGTTTGGCTTCATTTGAGGAAGGATAAATTTCCTCAAGAAAGGAAATCTAAGCTCCAACCTAGAGGAGATGGACCTTTTAAGATTTTAGAGAGGATCAACAACAATGCATCTAAACTTGAGTTGCCAATTGAGTATGGTGTGAGTAGCACCTTTAATGTTTGTGATCTCTCTTTGTCTGATATAGGTACAAGTGACGGAGCAAACTTGAGGTCAAGTTCCTTTCAAGAAGGAGGGGATGATGAAGGTCCATTGCAAGTACAAGGCTAAGAAGGAGAACTTGAAGAACTTCCTTTGGTTAGCTTTAGAGGACCCAAAACAAGAGCTAGAACTCTAGCCCTTTAAGAGCATATCAAAACTGACTTGCACCTTTTAGACAAGTATGAAGAAGCACACCAACTCAAGAAAAACAAGGACTCGATTTTGTACTCTCAAGTTAAATTTAATTCCAGTACCTTTTAGTGGCAATAGTAGTGGTAATAAAAAGGCCTTTAGTAGCAATAAAAAGGCCTTTAGTTTCAATTGTGTAAATAAGTGTAGGTGCACTTGTATGTAATTTGTTTAGCACCTATGTATTCTTGTAAAATGCATATGGTTGACATTGCATGTTGTTGAGTCATCATATGAGAAGCTTTAACCATAAGCTTCATTAGCTTGCACCTTAAGCTTTCTTAGCTTGCACCTCAATCTTCATTTCATTTGTCATTTCACTTCCATTTTGCTTACATTTTCGTGGCTATATAAGGTTAGTCTAAACATATTATACACACTTTTGGTTAAATCTGTTGGATACAGGGGATCTGGAAAGAAGATCAAATCAAGGATGAAGCCCTTAGCTTCAAAGATTTTAGCTTTTTACATGCCATTCAATTGAAGGCATTTGTAATTTGTTAAGTTGTTCAAGAGGCTTATCTTGTGATCCTTGTGAACATTTGTTTCTTTCCCTCCCTAAGTGTGTAGACTTCCTTACGAACATCGATGGTTACAAGAGCGGTTCTCATGAAGGATCTTCTTAGAAAGATTGGAACTTGTTGGTCCTTCTCTATATCCATGACAAAAAAAATCTGTTATGAACATTAAATGATTTATCTTTACTGTCACGTTTACCTCTTTCCATAGTGTTTTCTTTTTAGAACCATCGACAAATTATAGAGTCGTGTTGTTGGGCTTTGGGTTAAGGTAATCGGTTCTCTGAGAAAAAATGAGTCATAAGGTTACAACTTGCACCTAAGTCAAGTAGTGCATGGTTGATAGAAAGATATCCTAATGTGATGTAGATGGTAACCTATCCCTTATCCTCTAAATGTCTTGTGGGTTAAGCTTGATGTTGTTAGATACAGGGGGAGCATGAAGATGGATCAAGATACATGCTGAAGATGAATAAGTGTTTTAGCTTTGTACATGCCATTCAATTGAAGGTTTTTGTAATTGCTTGGTGTAGGAAAAAATCATCCTATGATCCATTGCATTGCATAAACTTCATTCATTTACTTGTATTCATGATTTTACAAAACACATGGTTTGTGAAAAGGTTTAAGATTTCATGATTGCATCAGAGTAAAGTGATCATGGTTTTATGTTTTTGGAAAAACTATTTTTCACTATATTAATCGATTACAACATATTGGTATTCTATTACCTAAGCTTTGAAGAACAAAATAATCGATTATCAGCATTAAGTAATTGATTACTCAGTATAAACACAGAACATGACTTGACTGTGTTAATGATTACCATTTATCCGTAATCGATTACTTAGTTTATTTATGGAACAATAAAACCCTGTAGTAATCGATTATAGGTCGAAATAATCGATTACTTTGTTCATATAACTATTCCAAAAACTGAAGAACATTTTAATCAATTAAATTTGTTTTCAATCGATTACAAATGAAGTTTGAATTGATTACTTAGGCGATTTAATCGATTACATTCAGTTACAATTGTTTTTTATAAATAGTTTATGGGTTTTCTGAAACTTACAACACATTTACTCTGCAAAATTTCCAAAGTTTCCATAAGCCTTATGAGATTGAGAAAGGCTACTCTGAGTTCTAAAGTGCTTGACCCACAAATTCAAATCTTCATGGTGTTTTGAAAGATATATTGGGCAAGATGTTAGTATGTAGGTGTGCTAGAGACAATCTGATTTATCAGTTGAACACCTTGTATTATTTCATGATTAATAAGAGAAAACTTTATCTTTATCATATTTATGTATCATCTATATTTATAGTAATATGCGTTTAAAGATAAAGGCCCTAGGAATAGAACAAGTGTACACTCGAGGATCTATGATAGAGATCATGATCATGAGGATTCGAGGACACTACATGTCTATTGCCTAAAGCTAGTTCCTAGTCTTGAATCATCAAGAAAAGGCATTGATGATCTCAATAATACTAGTACGACATCTTCTACTTGTATAGAGATACAAGGTAGGGACCTCATGGAATGTAGGCATGGTGATGCCTTAGCTGATGTCGTGGGTGGATCTGTTATGAAATAGATGGCACTGAACTGACCCGCCGAGAGACTCCACAAGGATTCTTTAAAATATCATTGGATTTCTAAAGTCTCTCATCGTTTGGTAGTGTGGATCATCCTAGACTTGAGGATGTCATCGAATACTGTGTCATAGGGTTATACTTTGACTGTACGACTCTATCTGCCTGAAAATGGGGGAGAACAGTGTACTTTTGGAAATGCCAAAAGGACTCACAATCCCTTACGAGGGATTAGTCATTCACAAGACCAATAGGGCTTGGATGACTTCTAATTGACTCAGGAATCTATGCATAGTAAGAGATCATGAGGAGTCATGATCTATCTTAGAGTCAATAGAAGAATATTCCTAGTTCTTGTGAAAAGCTATATTTAGTCAATAAATAGAGATGATATTTTATCTTTGCTCTCGTCTAAATGTGAATAACGATGTGACGGATGATGGACACACAATATCCAAATTAGAAAGGTAGATCACTTGATCAACTCAATTATTTGTGGGGCCCAGAACATTGCTAGTGTCTTATGTTGTCATTAAATGAATTGGGTCCGTTAAAAGAGTTTAATTGGTCCAAATTTATTTATGTCAGTGACTAATTGGGCATAATGGGTCGCACACAAAGGTTATTCTTTGTTGCAAGTCATAGCGAGTTTGGGTCAATAATTAGTTATTGGGCTTTGTCAAGACTAAGTTAAATTGGGTTAGAGTTGGAATTCAAGCCCACTTGAATGCGTCCTATTTGGGGCATTAGTGGTGAAATTGGTTTCTCCACTAATGGGTCCAAATGTGTTGACAAACCCGATGGGCCTTGGGACATGAATCCTAGTAAGTCAAGGAGTTGACTTGACCAAAATAAGTTTTAGGCAAATTCAAAATTTAAGTTTGAAATTTGAAATTTAAATTCTATGAGGTTAGGTTGTTGAGGATAATTTAAGTAATGTAATGAATTATCCAATAAAGATTGGATGAAGATGTTCTCAACAACATTTGTTGTTGAGGATAATTTAAATTATCTAAATGAATTATCTAATAAAGATTGGATAAAGATTCTCTTAACAACATTATCATTTGAATTCAGAATTCCAATGAGTTTTGTTGCAACAAACTTTGGAGGGATAAGAGAGAGAAAGGGGCAGTTTTGATGAGAGGATCTTGATAGATTCTTTTTCAAATTATCTGCAACAAATGGATAAGATCCATTCACTTGAATTTTGAATTCAAGTCTTGCAAGAGTGGAACAAACTCAAGGATGTTCTTGTAACATCTTGAATTTTGAAATTCTCAACAAACTAGGGTTGATTTGGAGTGAGAGGATAATTCAATGCAACAACCTCATCTCACCTTAAATAGGCGTCTATGTGGGAGGATTGCAAGAGAGAAAAATTTTGCCCCTTCCTCTCTTGGTTCTGAATCAAGTTCTAGTTTTTTTTTTATCTACCTCATCTTTTCTCCTCTTTTGCTGCACCTTCACCTGACCTCAAGGCACCTTCATAGTCTTGAGAAAAGAAACCAAATACTTAAAAGCCTCATACCTTGCATGCGCCTAGCAAGCCACCAAGGAGAAGGAGGAATCAAGGAGAAGAAGAAGTTCTCACTTGAAAGAAGGAGATAACCATGTGGATCACCATTGGAGGGCATCCTTCTTTGAGCCTTCAAGTGATAAAGGTATTTCTAAAACCCCAACGTGTTTCAACGATTAATTCGTAAGCACACACACATGAGGTGCATAGATGGAGTATGTTTTCGCATCGAAAATTTGTTTTTACCCTCATGTGAGCACACCTTGGTTGGACCAAGGTGTTGCGTTTTTCGAACTTTCACAAGACAACAAAAAAGCTTTTTGGAGAGGAAGTTCTGAAATTGTTTTTCATTTCAATCTTATTTGGTAACTCATATTCATTCATATTTAGTGGATCATCAGGTTTTCTCTCTCCATCAGCTTCGCTTGTAAATTTGTTTTTGTATTTTTGGTTGTTTGTAACTATGACAAAGGGTTCTTGAAGTTTTTAAGAGTGGGTTTCTCTAGAGGGAAATAAACTGGATGTAGCTTCTCTTGTTGAAAGGTGAACCAGTATGAGTTCTTATGTTGATTACTTTCTTTTAATCTCTTCTAGCTATCTTAATCTGTGATTCTTGGTGAATTCTTTATTTCTGAACAAGTTAAGTTTTTGTAATTGTTTTCTTGAGCTGAGTGGTTTGATTGATTGTAGCATTCTTTGTTTAATTGTGATAAAGATCCTTTAACTCTGATTTTCTAAAGAATTTAAAAAGTTCAAGTTTAAACAAATTCATCCCCCTCTTGGTTATTGTGGGTCTTTATATTGTTTTCAATTGGTATCAAGAGAGGTTCTTAAGTGTTATTCAAGATCACTATATTTCTTTAAAAGAAAATGAATACCACACAAATTATCTTCAAGGAGGGTGCCTCCCTCAATCGTCCTCCGATGTTTGAAGGAGAGCATTTCAGTTTTTGGAAAAACAGAATGCAAATTTTCATTCAATCAAATGATCCAGGTGCTTGGAATGCAATATAAAAAGGTCCTTTGGTTCATATGAAAACTGTTGGTAATAATATGATTCTCAAAGAATGGGATGAGATGACAGATGCTGAAAAGAGAGTTGTTCACTACGATTTTAAATCTAAGAACATGATTACTTTTGCATTTTCTTCTGATGAATTCTTTAGAACTGTTAGGTGTAAAAGTGCAAAGGAGATGGGAGATGTTGGAAGTTACTCATGAAGGAACTGATGAAGTCAGAAGATCAAGGAAGCATGCCTTGATTCATGAGTATGAAATGTTCTAGATGAACACCACAGAAAACATATCTCAGCTCCAAACAAGATTCACTCACATTGTGAACCATCTTCTTGGTCTTGGGAAGATATTTAATGCTGAAGAGTTAAACATCAAAATCTTGAAGTTTCTAACAAGACCATGGCAACCAAAAGTGACAGCAATCAAGGAATCAAAAGATCTATCCAAGATGTCCATGGCTGCATTATTTGGTAAGCTTCTTTAGAATGAATTAGAAATGTCTCAACTAAACACATGTTGAAGATGCAGATAAGAAGCACAAAAGCATAGCCTTGAAAGTTGCATCCTCTACTATGGAAAAAGAAAAAGACTCAAGTGAAGATGAAGATGACAAAAACTTGAACCTAATAGTCAAAAGATTTAGCAAGTTCATGAAGAACAAAAAGAACAAGAAGTTCTTAAAGTTCAACAAAATAAATGACAACAACAACAACACAAACTTCACCTGCTTTGAATGTGGTAAGCCTGGCCACATTAAATCTGAATGTTCTATATTCTTGAAAAATCAATTAGGTGAAAAGAAGGAAAAGAAAGAAGGAAACCAAAGAAAGCCTGCATAGCATGAGAAGATAATGACTCAACAACTTCTGAATCATCAAGTGAGAATGAAGAAGCTAATGTATGCCTCACTTCTATAATAACTGAAGATGATGAATTCTCAAGTGTCGAAACAGAGGTAAATCCTCAATTTTATCAAATGGTTGATGCTTTCCATGAGATGCATGAAAAATCTCAAAAGATAGCACAATCCAACAATAGGCTGAAAGGTAATCTTAGATGACATGTCACCAAACTTGCAAAAATGCAAATTGAACTTTGTTACTTGAAAAAAGAAAATGAAAAACTTGTTTCAAGCTACAAAGCTAATGGATGGGTGTGTGCCTCCTCTTCATCAAATGTAGACAAATGTAAAGTTTTGCAAAAAGAGTTTGATGATTACAAAAAGATTCAAGGTGAAAAATACATGTTATTGCTATCCGAAAATTCTTACTTAATAGATATATTGAAAAGACTCTATAGAGGAATATGCAGTCTAGATCAAATGCTAAGTGTTCAAAAATATGCTGGAGATACTTCTGGTTTGGGATACAAACATCAAGCAAAACCTTTTGGAAAAACCAAGATCGTACCACCAAAATAGAAGAATCAAAAAGTTGTTTAAAAAAAAAGATAATCAAATGACTCATTTTGAAAGAGCATCAAAAGCTGTAATTTGTAAACATTGCATGAAGAAAGGTCACACATCTCTTAGGTGATATGCTAGGAGATTCTATGTGCCTAATGGAGATTGCATTTGGGTTCCAAAGAGAAAGAAAATAACTAACCCTATGGACCTAACCTCAATTGGGTACCTTCCTTTGCCACTTAATTTGAATTTTGTAGGTGTGTCTAAGAGTAAAATCATCATTATGGTATCTTGATAGCGTATGCTCTAGACACATGACAGGTGACATGTCCATGCTTACAAATTTGATTCTAAAAGATGGTGGATTTGTCACTTATGGCGACAACAACAAAGAAAATATAGTTGGAGAAGGAAATATAGGAGACAACTTTAAAACCAAGATTAAAAATGTTATTTGTGTAGAAGGTTTAATGCACAATCTCCTAAGTATAAGCCAACTATGTGAAAAAGGATTCAAGGTTTCCTTCAATGACAATTGTTGTATGATTTATGATGGTCAAACCGGTGAAGTTATACATGTAGGTAAAAAAAAAGGTAATATCTACTTACTCTCTATAGAACATGCATTCTTTCACAACACAGATTGCCTAGTAAGTAAAATTGATGTATCATGGCTATGGCATAGGAGAGCAAGTCATATTAACATGCATCATATGAATAATCTTATTAGAAAAGATCTAGTCATTGGCTTACCTAAACTAAAGTTTGAAAAGGACAAACTATGTGATGCTTGTCAAAAGGGGAAACAAACCAAGCTTTCTTTTCAATATAAAAATGTTGTTTCTACCCCTTGAATTGCTTCATATGGATTTGTTTGGTCCTTCTAGAACTATGAGCTTAGGAGGTAATTTCTATAGGCTTGTAATATTTGATGATTATTCTAGATTCACATGGACTTTGTTTTTAAGATCCAAGAGTGATGCTTTTATTGCTTTCATAAAATTAGCTAAGCTTGTTCAAAATGAAAAAGGAAGCAAAATTATCTCAATAAGAAGTGATCAACCACAATTTTGATGAACTTCCTTTGGTTAGCTTTAGAGGACCCATGACAAGAGCTAGAACTTAAGCCCTTCACATCAAAGCTAACTTTCACCTTTTAGACAAGTATGAAGAAGCACACAACCTCAAGAAGAACAAGGGCTGGATTTTGTACTCTCAAGTTGAATTTAATTCCAGCACCTTTTAGTGGCAATAGTAGGGGCAATAAATAGGCCTTTAGTTGCAATTGTGTAGATAAGTGTAGGTGCACTTGTATGTAGTTTTTAGCACCTATGTAAGTTTGTAAAAATGCACATGACTGACTCAGCCATGAGTCTTCATATGAGAAGCTTACACCACAAGCTTCATTAGCTTGCACCTCAACCTTCCTTAGGTTGTACCTCAAGTTTCATTAGCTTGCACCTCAAGCTTCATTTCATTTTCCATTTCACTTGCATTTTTGTGGCTATATAAGCCCAGCCCAAACACATTGTACACACTTTTGGTTAAATCAATAAGAAAGATGAATTTTCTTGTGAGAGTTTATCTCTTGTTCTTGTGTAAGAACTTCTTGGATCTTATCAATGGCTTCTCAAGGCTATTGTGATGATTCTTCCTAGACTCATTAAAGAGCTTCTCCATGGCGTCATCCATCTTCATTCCTTGTCTTAATCCATTTTCCATTGCTGAATTCTTTGGAGCTACTTCACGCCATTTTTGCTTCACATCTTGAGTGAGAGCTTGAGTTCTTGAAGAGATCTTGAAGAGTGAGTTTCATTACAAGGCAGATTGGGGAAATCAATGTCTAATGAGATTAGACATACACCAACATGTTCATAAAGATAAAAAAAATTCATTTCTCTCTTAAAAGATGTGTGTCGCATTGTTAGGGTTTTATTTCATGTTAGATTCAACTTATAGGCCAAGTGTAATCCAATCATGATGTAGTAACTGAATTATTGTCTAGATATCTACCAAAGGAATAAAGGAGAGATTTCATGTAATTATTTAACTAAGAACTAGGTTTTTGTATTTTTGTTTTGTCATTGTCATAAAATAAATAACATAAAATAAATTGCAATAAAAATTAAATGACAATAAAATAATTAAGTTCAGATAGAATCAAAGAAATACTAGACTTGGATTGTGATTCCAGTCTTGATGACCAATCAAATAAAAACATTAAGTGCGGAAACAAATAAAGCACTTAAGATGAAGTATTGAATTGATAAATTAAAGCGAAACAAGGTTCATCCTTACCTCTCCTAGGTCGAAGGAATTGCACTCATAAAAATAATACAATGAAACATAGAGAGTCTAATGGAATAATGGAGGTGTTTAGTAGAAGAAAGTCTAAAATATAACTCTAAAAACTTCTTAGGACTTCTAGATGTTACAATGAATGCTAGCCTCCTATTTATAGAATTGTAGCTAAGTTTAATTAAGGATATAATCACAAGAAATTACAAACAAATAATATATCTAATTAATTCAAGTAATTATCTTTTTCTTTAACTTATTTATCATTGAAAAATATCTTACTCTTGATTTTCCTAGCTTTATCTTCAATTTTCACAATTTCTCCTTCTAGAACCTTCTGCTGATTTTGGGTGTTTGTCGCTCTAGCCAAAATGACCTGTTTTTGCTGAAAAAGTATCAAAAATTCATTAAAAATAACTAAAACATAAAATTCTACCTAAGACAAAGTAAAAACTGAATTTAAAGATAATTCGATTCAAAAAAAGGCCTACAGTTAACTAAAATGCATATGAAAATCCGGTAAATTTGACATTTATCACACCCTTTTTGCCATGATTGAAATGACAATTTTCAAAATGTATTAAATGTGATTTGACTTGTTACTATTCATTTCTCTCTCTTATTTTCTAAAAGTACAAAAGGAAAAGGCACCATTCAAGAGACCCTTTTGAAAACTTGAATTCTCAAAGACATGTTTTCTTAGTTGTGCTGGGAAATCAAATTCAAAAAATCTCACTTATTTCTCTAAAAAGGTTTGATCTTTGTGATCAATGGCTCCCGAGAAAAAAAAAAAAAGCAATCGTGATTCTTGGCAACAACAATGAAGATGATGCTTCTTGGAAACAAGTGAACTTTAACAGTCTTTAGAGGGGTTCCCTATCAGAAACCTCTTTGACCAAACTGGGTGGACGAGCTTCCTAGAAAAGTTCAGTGCTTGGCACTATGGTCCCTACGAACTATTATGGGGGACTACTCATCAAGAAAGAGTTAGCAATAGAGGCACAACTAAAGGTAAAGTGATCATCTCTCCAACAACCATCGTTGCTACGTCTAGATGTCTAGAAGAGAGTTTCATGTTTGAAAAGGAGTGGGAGAAGAATATTTCCAGGGAAACAATGGACATGATGATTTATGGTAGTCCAAGGCCAATTACAACTGATAAGACTAAGTTGAACATATTTTTTAGGATTCCAAATATGTCATACATGTGTAGACTCATCCACAACATTCTATTCCAGATAGTGATGCCTACAACCTGGTCCAAAGACTATGTGAGGGATAAGGACAGTTTCTGTATGTATAATGTGATGGTAGGCGAGAAGGTGAATTTACCAAAATTGATCTTCTACTACTGGTTGCAATCCTTTAAAGACAGATTTAGCCAGTAGAGCAAGAAGAACCCCATCCCCTATGGTATCTTGTTTACTTAGATCAAGAGGAATGTTGGAGTTAATGTGCTTGGAGTGGCATCATCTATTGTAAGAACTTAGCTGAAAGGGATAACCTTTTGTTAAGATAAGGAATGTTGAAAATTTCCCTGAATATTTTGAACAACACATAAAGAAGATGGCCAAGAATGAACCTAAGGAGGAACTACAATCTAAGGTAGGCTAAATCATGTGAACTCAGGATCAACCTATAGATCGTGAGCCTATAGCTACATCTCAACATACACAGGGGGAGCAAGCCCAACCTAAACCTAAACCTGCCCTCAGACTAAACCTAGCCAACCTAGACCAAAACTACCCACCAAAAGAAAGACCAACCTCTTTAACCTTTACACGAACCTAAGAAATGTGTCAATATGTTATGGAAGCATCTCTTAGAGATCAAGACAATGATATAGTGGAGGCAGATGCTGAAAGGGTTTATCCATGACTAGTGTCTAAAGATGATGAGCAAATTGTTTCTGCTGCTCTGTCTGATGAAATGGATGAGTACATACTTAGAAGAATGGAAGGTGAATATGGAGTGAAAGAGTCTATATCCATGGAAGACATGACTACAAGGCTGGAAGAGAAGAAGAAAGTTGATGTTGCATCTGAGCCATTAGGGTTATTAGAATCTTCTCAAAATTGGATAGAGATCGGATGAAACTACACACAAGACCTTCATATTGGTTCATTCTAGCAAGGCCAACTATTTATCCTCCACCAGTTATGCTTATTGATCCGAATCTTAATATAAGCCTCCACCCTAGATTCTGAGATTACATTATATGTCAATGGCAAACATATAATAGGGTCTGCAAGGAGAAAGGTGAAGTTGGCACCAATATGCTACATCTTGAGATGCAACAAGCCGAACTTAACAAGATTCATTTGTTGGATCTTTGGAAGCAAGGGTTCCCTAGGATAGATCCCTTCAACTATCCTACATGGGAAATGCATCTAGATGAAGAAGTAGATGCACTTGGGTAGTATAGGGAAAGAGAACCAATGTTGAAGGAATTTCCAATCCGACAGGTTGTTCCTCCCAATCCCAACAGTCTCATCTTTGAGCATAGGCCAACATAATGCAAAGTCTATCCCCTTGGAGCCACTGTATGGAGAATTAGAACCAAATGACATGCCTTTTTCTTCTCCATTGGAACTTCTATAGTTGATGGATCTCATTTGTGACCTCAATGTTGTTCTTCTCTCAAAGTCTAAAGAGAATTTCCAGGTTGAAGATATTTCCTTAGAGTTACTTGAGGAGGGTCCTAACTTTCAATAATGGGAGAAGTCAGACTTTGGCCCCAAACTGAGGATGGATTTGTCTACTTACATAGAAGAGATTCAGCTCAGACAAACTTCTTTAAGGCATTTAGAGACATTCAACATCAGGCTACCTTTCATGACTGGATCTCAATGCTCATGCATAGCCATTCCAAATACTTAGTTCAAGGTAGCAGTAGATAAGCCTATGGTTTTCCAAAATGCTAATTACTACAAGGGGAAATATTTGTTAATCAAGGAAGATGAAGATTCTCCACCAACTAGATACATCAAAGTTCATTCTGGGTGCCTCTTTAAGCATGAACTTAACACTATCACGAGGGAAAAAAAGCACATAAATCTAAATTGGTATGCAATGAGGCACTGGCATAGACTGAAAACCCATTTCTCAGGTTTGGAACCTAATGAAAAGCCCCCTACAAACGAAGTTCTTCACGAGATTAGGAGATGCTATCGGACATTGAAACACAACTTCCTTACTCAAGAGACTCCTTTCAACATGATCTACTCATGGAAAAGGGAGTTTTACATTGAGTCTCACTGCAACTTCTCATTCATCTCCTAGAACACCTGTTGACCTCTCATCAAACTCTAGCTCTTCTAAGGATGAGTTTATGACGAAGCTTGATGCAAAATTTATTGATGCCAAGAAAAAGGGGGAGAAAAGTAAAAAGTTAATATCATCATCTGAGGGGGAGCTAAATCTGAAGAAAACTTCTCAGGGGAGAGCTTTTAATTTCTAAAAATTCTCATTGTCTACCCTGATACATTTTATTCCTTGTAGTTAAAACACATCTTGTTGGTGTGAAAACTATTTATGAATAAAATAAGATGTTTTTCTTAGTATGACCAGACTTTAGCTCGAAGTCTTATGATGCAATATGTTATTTTCTACTATATATATATATATATTTGATAAATTGACTTGTTCATAACTACATTATCTTATCTTATAAGTCTTCTCTAAACTTTAAAAAAAAATCTTTGGCATCACCAAAAAGGGAAAATATCAGACTATATATCTTGAATCTGTGTCTAAAGTTCCAGACGGGAGAAAATATACTCCATGATCTAATACAACATTTAAGACTTCATTTAATACTTTGTCTAAGATTTGTTTTGTAAGAACTGTATTACAAGATATTCTCCTAGGATCTATCGAATCCCATGAAAAATAAATGAAGCTCAGCACATTGGAGTTTCAAATAAGCATCAAAAGACACGTTGTACTATGACAAACATGCTTTGACAAAAAGCAAGTGGTTTCCTAATGAAGTGTTCTTCAAGGAAGCTAAAGAGAGTGGTTTTCCAACATGAAGAAAGATGTGCACTTAATGCAAGCATTAAATGCTCTAACAACCACAATCTACAAATGTGAGCTCAAGTGAATATTTCTATTTGTTTAGAGACAATGAACACTTGAAGAAGAAAAGGCCTATAAATACTAGAAGCTTTCAAGAAATAGGTTACGAACCTATGCACTATCATTTTGAATTCCTGTGTAAAGCTTTATGTAAATTTCAAAATGCTCTCAAAACACCTTGAACATCTTGAGGGAACAGTCTAAGAGCTTATATTATATATTTGTCTGAGATGATTAAGAAATAGTCAGTGATCCAAACAAACAACATATCTTCTTTTTTTTTTTTTACAGCCAGTAGTGGCTTGGTAGGACAAATAATACCGAGTTGTTCAGGCTTGGTGGTAAGCTTGGAAGTAATAGTGATAAATACTTTTAACTTTGAGAAGTTAGTGGAACTTGGTGGTTTACAAGGAACTAGAGAGTCTTAGTGGTTGAGATGACAATATAAATTCATGTGTCTTATTAGTTTCTTTCTCTCTTTGTGTTAAGACTGACCTAGGATTCAAATTTGATTTTGTTTTTGAAAATACATTTTGTTTACAAAATCTATTTGTCATTGTCTAATTTAGTCTTTTCAAAAATATTTTATATGTCTTTCAAAGTTACTTTAGACAATAGCTTTGTGTTTGCAAAAAAGGTTTAGAAAATCTAAATCACAATTCAATCCCCCTTATTGTGATATTTTCCTTTACAAATTGTAAACATAACACTTGTGGAGAATATGTTCATCCATTAAACCTTGACTACTATTTGCCGCCATCATATAAAATTATATTTAGGTAAAAACACAAGATTGATGCAACAACAAATTAATTACATCCTCGCAATAAAGTGGTTTCAATGTCAAACTGCTGATTAGGAAAACATAAACTTTTTCATCGGTTCTCCAAAACATCAATCCCTTCTCTTACAAAGTCAATATAAATTTCTCTTCTAAACCTTTCAATATTTAGCTTCCTACAAATCTTCCAACTACCTTTCATAGTCAGTACAAATTAAAAGTAAATGCATTTAATGTCTTGGGAATATAAAACACATTTAAAACTTACCATAAAGGTAGTAGGAGGATTTAGAACTATTCAATCTCCAAATGTAAATTTTGGCATAACAAGCCACGAGAAAATAAGTTGGAAGTGCAAAGTCCCTGGGAAAATTGGCACATAAAAATCAAGTATGATGGACATAATTCATGCATACCAAAACAAAAATTTAAACAATTGTATCAATAGATTTTCTCCTCTGGTCGCCCAACGATGAAACTTATAAGGAGTGGAGGGGGAGCATGAGCCCCCCAAACTTTTTGGAATTCCTTATATACTATTGATGTCCTTGTGTTAGTGTTATCATAAGAAGACTCACACAATAATTGTTGAATCCACATCCCTGGTTTTAATTATGACATATTAGCAATACAAATTATAAGGAAGATAGTGTAAGCATGAAGATATCATGAAGCTAAAGAAGCCATTTTTATGTTGTTGATGATGAGTTGTAACTTTTAAATGTAGTCTTCGATTAGAATGATTGTTCTTGCTTTAATACTTGATTGTGTGTGAAGTCATGCATACATTCATCCTAGACTAGGATATGAAATTCAATGTGCTCATTTTGATTGACATAGCATTGATCCATGTTGGTAACATGAGAATTGAATCTCTCATAACTTTTAGTTTTAAAATCTCTAAGTTTCATTTTTGCATCAAGGTAATTGACTAAATGTTGATATAATTGACTATATCAAGCCTCTGTATCTCATAATTTAGATTAGCTCACATTCAGAAGTATCATTATTTCATAATTGATTATTTAAGTCTGATGGTTATTCCGCTATCGTAGACAATCAATTATAATTCCATATAATTGACTATATGTGCTACAGAAAACTAGGTGATGTGAAGAACAATTTAGTCAACTATCTCTAGGGGACAATCAACTATTTTTATTCTAAGTGATGTATGGTTGAACCCATTAGCCATGAATTTCCCAAATCTACCTTGCATTGAAACTCAAACTTCAAGCTTTTGTCAAGGACACAAATCTGTCCAGTTTTCATGAAATAAGGGGTTGTTTGTAAGTTTTAATTTCAGCAATGGAAGGTGGAAGAAAGATAAGGGATGAAGGTTGTAACACTCCAAAATATTAGAATCACAGGGTAAAATGATAATTAGAGACAGTACACAAAGGATTCAGGAAAAAGGACAAAAATGCCCCTGGACATTTGTGAAAATGACCAAGAATACCCTTAGAATGACAATTACAGAAATGTCCTGAACAATTTCAGAAATGACGCTTATATCCCTAGGGTGAAAATAACAATTTTGCCCTGGATAATTTTCGAAATGACCAACATATCCCTAGATATTTTAGTAAGATATTTACTAGGAGAAATTACTATAATGTCCTTGGACAAATTCAAAAATGACAAATAGGTCCTTAGGGTGGTAAAATACCCTGTAGGTCAAAAAGGACCTAGATGACTTCAGAAATTTATGAGAACCTGGATATAGAATTAAATACCCTTAGACAACAAACCATCAACATGATAAGTAGCAGAAAACCTTAAATTATGATTTCTAGAAATTTTGGAAGATATTTTAATCTAGTCTACCCTAGGTATCAGAAAATTATGAGAAGGGTATGAATATAATCTATAGAATTTTCTCTTAATTAGGGCAGGAAAAGGATTCTTAAATAAGTTAATTTAGTAAATTTAATAATTCATAAGACAAAATGGACCAATAAGAATAAAGAAAAAGTCATCAGAAGAAAAGTAAAAATGATATTAAGACTTAAGCTAGTTTCTAATAAATTTAGAATTTTATTTCTACTAAAGCAATTGGAATTAGACATTCACAAATAATAGGAGTATTCTTAATCAAGATATATTAGTAAGTGGTGAAAACAAAACAAAGACTACTCCTAGATTAAGCTAGTTCACGGTTTGGAGAAGGAAATTAGCA
>PYAF01001600.1:0-10206 GCA_007407185.1 Glycine tomentella | reverse complement strand
TATCTGTTGATGAGTAAATTGTATGACTTAATTCGTAATTTAATCTGTGGGGGAATCTTCTGTGTGGTTATTTTATAAATATTATTCAGTGTGTGTGTATTTTATTACGTATATTTTATTCAAACCTTGACTATCATATACTTACCCGAGTTGTGTCTGTGGTTTGACACCTGTGATGACCCCAATTTATTTGGGCGAGTAGAGAATCAGTAAGCTATGGAAACCAGTGAGGAAGAATTAATGAAGAAGCTGGATGTACCTTATGCTGTGCTTGTGATTTTCAGTTTATCCGTATTTGATGCTACGCTGTATTGTAATAAGATGTCTGTATAAAACTGTTTGGACTGTACTTGGACTATTAACAATTCAATATGTATTACTGAATTTTATTTGCATGAACCGTGGTGAGGAAAATCGTTTATGTTACTGACAAATCATAAATTTAGCAAGCAAAGCGAAAAGAATTTCAACTAATTTGATTCTAACACAAAGTGGACACAACATTTTATCTAAAATAAACCAAGCACGAGAGAGTAAAGAGGGGCGTTTACAAAGGTGGATGACGCCATGGAAAAGCTTTCCAATAAGCCTAGGAAGAATCACCACAATAGCTTGAAGCCATTGATAAGAAACAAGAGGTTCTTGCACAAGAACAAAGAGAGAAACTCTCTACACAATTTTCAGATTGCATTCAAATGAACAAAAGTTGGTTACAATAGAATTTGGGACATCTTATATGCACGAATTTACAAAGCTTAAATGCACATGAAACACAAATAAAATGAAGTGCAATCTAAGAAGCTAAAGGCAAGCTAAATGAGGCTTGTAATGCAAGCTTCCCTAAGGTAACCTTGGTTGTCCTAATTCGTGTAAAGGTGCAGTACTTTAAGGCTTAATGTAATCTTGAACCTTACAGAAGAAGGAACGAGATTTGAAACCCTATCAACTCACACAAAACCCTTGGTAACCTTAACCAAGATCAGAATCTAGAAAGAAATCAAAATTAGATTGAGTATACCTGGATGTGTCGATCACAACATCTTCAAACTCTTCCTTTGATTATCAACTCATGATGAAGAATGAATGAATCTTGATCAACTTGAATCTCTTCAAGAAATCCAGAATGATTCCCTTAGATGACTCTTTGAATGTGCTTTCTAAAAGATATGATCATATCAAGAGTCACTAATGAGAAAGAAGAAGTAAGGGTATTTATAATTTTAATAGGTAAAACTAATTTAATTGATTATCAAATATGGTAATTGATTAATTCATTCAAATTCCTCTTTGTTCTGCATTTCCATAAATATAGCAATCAATTATAGAATGTGGTAATCAATTATCTCGTTTCACATATAGCTTTTATGGTTCTAGAATAATAGATTATCAAATATGATAATCGATTATTTCTACACACAAAGATCTCCTAAAGTTTCCAAACGCAATCTAATAGATTATTGGATATGGTAATTGATTATCTTGAGCCACAAAAGCTTCCTTCTGCTCAAATTGTCTTATGTAAATGATTAGGGAAACTGGAAATCGATTACTCTGATGATTCTTACCAAATTTCAAGTAGAAGTGAGTTTTGTTACTTGTTCTAACACTTTGTAATTGATTATACTATGTTGAACTCGTTGCTTCTAAGAAACTTTGAGATCAATTCATTAATCTACCATGTTTTATTTCTACTAAACATGGATATAAGAAAACTAAGACTAAATCACCCATCATGCCTAGTCTAAAAAATCCAATACAAATGCCACATCTTTTAAAACTTGTTAGGCATTGTAAAATGATTAAAAAAAAACTAAGACTAATCTTTAAGTCTTCAAAAAGTTTTCTTGTCTTAAAGATTCACAAAAGTAGTTAACATATTAATAAACAAAATTCGTCCAGAGAGATGGAAGAGAATAGTGCATAGTGATTTTTATACTACTTCACCCTAACCTTGGGCTATGTCCATCTCTCACCCTCCAAGATGATATTTCTCTAATGTAACTAGTCACCGTTGGACCAACAACCACTTGATTTCAACAACCTGCCAGTACTCCCACTAGACTTCACACCTAACTTCATCTAGACCAATAACACCACTAAATTTCAACCATGCTATCCACTATTGGACTTTCAACAAAAAAGAGATTTCTGTGTTTGGACTAGAAAGACACAGAGGGTTTCCACTTAGGAAATTATAGTACCTAACTTTTATCTTAGATCTATTACAGATTACAAGCTTTTTACATAAGTGGATCACTCTCAAACAGAGAGGGTTGAAGCAAAAATGTAGATTTCTCAAAGAGATTTAGCTCAAGTTTCTCTCACTAGAATGCTTTAATTTGTCTTTATGATGCTCAAGTAGACAAAGTTGACAGTTGTCTTCAAATGACAGCTAGCAGGTGAAAACAACAATGAACACACTCAAATAACCAAGAAGGGGGGTGAATTGGTTAAAATAGTTATTTAAAATTTTCTTTGAAATAATTTGCAGAATTAAAATGGATCGTATCACTCAATCACCCTTTTATCAAAATCAGAAACTTTCTTTCAATCAGGATACACCTCAAAATGCATATAATGACAGAATTACTTTCAGTTTGATTATAATTTGATCACCCAAGAACAAGTAATGAAAGATAACAAGATTAGAAAACAAGACACAATAATTTATACTGATTCACCTCACAAACATAGAGGCTACATCCAGTGTCTTCCAACCAACACTAGGTTAGAGTTATCAACCCTAGACAAAGAATCAGAATTCTAAAACCCTATTAAAAATCAAATCACAGAACCTAAGAACCCTACTCAGTCTTTACCGCTAGAGAACACTACTCTAGAAAGCTTGAAAAAAATCTATTTGATCTTCAAAACAGAAATATGGAACACAGAGAATCTAAAAGTAAGATTCAAGAGAGACACAACTTGTGATCCTTAATGGATGAATGAATGAATGAACGAAGTTACCACTCAGTTCTAGGTTGTATTAATATCAAAGCACAGAATCAACTCTCTTGAAATTCTCTTTTATCTTAACACATAATCTCTAATGAATCAATAATATTTTGATCTCACACAAGATGTGTTTCACTCAGAAAATCAATTTCTTGGACTTTTGAAAGCTTAGAAAACTTTGGGTAAATCATAAACTCAAAGAGTAATTCGTTAATGAAAGCATATACCCAAAAAGCTTTAAATAGAAAACTGATTTAACAGAATGTAGTCGATGCATTTTGCGAAATATACATGTATGCCTTAATCGATTACCACTTACTGTAATCGATTACCTAGGCTTATTCCATAACTAAGCAAGTCTGGCTTAATCGATTACCATTCTTCTGTAAACGATTAAGAACTTATTTCATAACTTTGATTGACTGCTTTAATCGATTACATCACGTATTAATCGATTACTTTGTTCATGAAAGTTTTCTAGAATGCTCATGATGGAGGATCAATGCAAGCTCTTTAGCTAGGACTCAAGCACTTCAAGATCATATCCAATCTAACTTGTATCTCTTGGAAAAGCAAGAAGAAGCCCACAAAAGTAGTGGAAACACAAGAGGAGTGTTGTCTGTTTTAACAGATTAAAAGCATTTTTTGATACCTGTAATCAATTCAAAGCATCCTATAATCTATTAAATCAGCCTAAATAATGTAAATAGCTCTGTTTTAATCGATTATTTTGTTAATATTTTAGTTTCCAGGAAGGATAAGAGCAAAATAATTGATTACTAAACCAAGTAATCGATTATTTAGGTTAAATAATCGATTACATGGATAAAATAATCGATTAAATCAGTAAACTCTACAGAAATGCGAAATTTAGAAGCTGAAGGTCATTTTAAAGAAAGCTTGCACTTCAAGCTACATTTGGGCTTCATTTCAATTTGCATTTACATTACATTTAGTGTCATTTAGCTTGTTAATTCGTGATCTATATAAACCACTCACAAACTGATTGTAAGGATCTTTGGATGATTAATACAATTTCTAAATTGTGGTGAGAGTTTCTCTCTTGTTCTTGTTCAAGAACTTCTTGAGTCTTATCAATGGCTTCCGAATGCTATTGTGGTGATTCTTCCTAGACTTATTGGAGAGTTTCTCCATGGTGTCTTCATCTTCATCCCTAACCTTTCTTCCATCTTCCATTTTCTGCAATTCTAAACTTCTAAACAGCCCCAATTGTCAAAGAGTGCTGGAATTTGGGTGTTCTTGAAGATTGCTTGAAGAGTGGGTTCTATTGCAAGGTAGATTTGTGAAATTTCATGTAAATGACTCCAGTCATTTACATCATGTGGTATCTAGAGCCTAATCCTTGTGGAATTCTTCTTCAAGTTCAGTTTTAAAAGTTCTTCAAAGGTAAAAATCTGCAGCAAACCCAAAAATGAAAATTCCATTTCAATTCCTTGTTTGTTGTTGTTTTCTTTTGATTCTTGGTGGTTTGGGCTTGTTGTGTGTTCAGCCACAAAACCTTAGTGTTTCCTTCAAGTTTCATGTGTTCATGTTCTTCATTTGTTCTTGATATTTTCCTAATTTTCTAGTCTTGATTCTTGTCAATTTTTGTTTGTAGTGTTTTGTGTTGTATGACCACTTGTTTTGATTCTACTCTCATGTCTAAACTAAATTGAATTGTTAGAAACAAATTTTACAATTGTTATACATTGTTTTTAGTGATTCATTGAATTTCCTTAAGAAATTTTGAACTTGTGCAAAAAGAGAAAACAAAAGCTTACAAAAATTGTGAAAGAAACAATCAAAAGCAAAAAAGAAAATACATCAAGTGGTAAAAAGTAAAAGAAAAACAGAATTTAGAAGCAAATCAAAGTCACAAAAGCTACAAGTTCAAATTTCCTTTGAACCACAAATTACATGAACATGTATGTATGACATGCAAATTTTATGAAATTTGGCTTCTAGGAATTGAATTTACTTAGCATAACCTCCTTGTGTAGTTTGGTACAGCCATAGTATTCCTTGAGTTGTCTCATTAATTTCCAATTTGAGTTGTGCTTTTCCAAAAAAAATTTCTTTTGTTGCTTGTCTCTTAAATTTTCAAGGTTTTGTCTTAGAGTTTTCTTGTTCTTGGACTCTTGAGTCTAGTCTAGAATCGTTTTCTATTTCACTATAGTAAAGAAGCTTGATTTAATTAGAAGTTTTTGCTTAAGAACTATAGAGAGGAATAAGAGTGGAAAAAGGCAAGAGAGAACATTATAGAAAAATCCTAAAAAGTGTGCAAACACGAGTGAGAGTGACAAACACGAGTGAGAGTGGTGAGAATTTCTTTATATACTTGTGTTTTTGCTAACCATTTTTTTTAAAGGATGAGTTCAAGTGGAGGAGAGGCTTTGTCACCTAGGTCCTCTAGGTTGATGAAAGCTATGACAAAAAAAATGGAAGACTTTCAAATTAAAATAGATGCAAAGTTCGAGGAGTTTCAAAGGAAGACTCAAAGAAGGAGTAGTCCAAATGGTAGTGTGGATGGAGAGGCTCACAGTAATATGAGGGTGAGTGAGTATGCTTCCTCTTATGGAAGAAATTATTATGATGAGAGGAGTGAGAGGGAGGAAAGAAGACAAAATAATAATAGAAGAGAAATCATAGGAGACCCAATCATAGGAGACAAAGTAGAGATGATGAAGATTGGAGGGTGAGAAGAGAAGAGAGAGATGAGAGGCAAAGTAGAGAGAAACATTGAGTTTGCTTACAATAGAGTAGTTTACAAGACTACTTCCTTGTTACTTTCTGAATTTGTTTATGGCTTTAATCCTTTAACTCCTCTTGATTTATTGCCTTTACCTAACACTTCTTCTATGATTAATCCTGATGCTTTGTCTAAAGCTTCTTATGTGAAGAAAATGCATGAACAAGTGAAGGTACATGTGGAGAAAAAGATGGAACAATATGCAAAGCAAGCCAATAAGCACAAGAAGCAAGTAATCTTTAATGAAGGAGATTTGGTGTGGCTTCATTTGAGGAAGGATAGATTTCCTCATGAAAGGAAATCCAAGCTCCAACCAAGAGGAGATGGACCTTTCAAGATTTTGGAGAGGATCGACAACAATGATTACAAACTTGAGTTGCCTAGTGAGTATGGGTGAGTAATACTTTCAATATTTGTGATCTTTCTTTGTATGATGTAGGTACAAGTGAGGAAGCAAACTTGAGGACAAGTTCTTTTCGAGAAGGAGGGTATGATGGAGGTCCATCCCAAGCCAAAGGTCTAGAAAGAGAGCTTGAAGCACTTCCTTTGGTCAGCTTTATAGGACCAATGACAAGAGCTAGGATTCAAGCACTTCAAGATCACATCCAAGCTAACTTGGACAAGTATGTAGAGGCACATCAACTCAAGGATAACAAGGGCTGGATTTTGATGTCTCAAGTTCAATTTAATTCAATAAATTCCAGCACTTGTTAGAATCAATTCTGTAAAAATTCAAAAACACATACTTGTCGTTTTAATCGATTTACCATAAGCCTATAATCGATTACAAGGAGTTCAGTGACACACAGAAACCAAGCTGGTCTGTTTTAATCAATTATTGTTGGTTCGTAATCGATTAAATAAGCTTTACACATAATTAGGAACTTCTTGTCTTAATCGATTACATGTGTGCATTGTAAAACTTAGTTTGTCTGGCCTAATTGATTACAAGGTGATTTAATCGATTATTCTGTTCATAACAGATTTTTCCAAATTTTTGATGAACAAAATAATTGATTACTTGGTCGAAATAATTGATTATTGTATTAAAATAATCGATTATTTGGACGAAATAATCAATTACAGTTTGTTAATTTTGTTTTGTATATAAAGCTGTCAAACTGAATGTTAAAGACAACTCCATTTTTCTAAGTGAATGAAAGCAGAGTTCGTGTGAAAGAGATTTCTCTCTTGTTCTTGTGTAAGAACTTCATGTTTCTTATCAATAGCTTCAAGCTATTGTGACGATTCTTCCTAGGCTTATTGGAAAGCTTTTCCATGGTGCCTTGAAGAAAACTTGTAGTTTGAGTTTCAATGCAAGATTTGGGAAAACTCATGATTGATGGGTTCAATCATACATCAGCTCAAGAACATTTTAATCAATTATCTGGCGTATTAATCGATTACATATGTTAAAATAATCAATTACACAGGAAACCAATATTACGTCAAGGAAACAAAGAAAAAAAGGATTGGGAGCTTCGTCCTCTACCAAAACTTTGAGAGGAGTTTCAAAGATTCTGCTTCGATTATGAGGTTCTTCTCCGTTTCGTAGTCTCGTGGTAAGCAACGGCGACCCGTGGTTGTGGGTGGTGGAGAGAGAGGTTCCTAGGGCTTTTGGGTGATTTTAGAGAGAGAAAATGCAGAAAACGCGTTTCTGTGCGCTGCTGGACGTATTTATAATTTGACAGTCTCGCTCAGCATGCCTACAGGTCTCTCTCAACGTGCCCTTTCCTTGATCAATGCAATTTCTCCTCTATCTGGAAATATCTTGGAATTGGGCTCAGTATGACATTGGCTCACTTAGCGCGATATCCAAAACTCGTCATCGCAAAGATCCCAGCGGTCCAAATGTGCAGAGAAGGGTTGTGAAGCTGCTGTCCAAATTGAAGGACGATCCAACGGTGAACAAATCCAGGATTGTAGTTTTACTGAAGCAGGTTATGGGTTAAACTATCACTCACATTAGAAAAATAAATCAAACAAAGTTCACATAACTTGACATTCACACCAAACAATTTCACAAGGTTTACCTACACAATCAATCAACTAATCCAAGCTTATCAAACAATCAAATAACACAACAAATACATCAAACATATATTTTCAGTTATCGAAATTTCAAGGTGTTACAACTTTCCCACCCTTTTAGAAATTTCGTCCCCGAAATTTACCTGACTCAAACAAGGCCGGATAGGCTTCTCGCATCTCACTCTCCAGTTCCTATGTTGCATCCTATCCTGATGTACCTCTCCATATCACCTTGATCAAAGGAATTTCTTTCCCTCTTAGGTGCTTCATTCTTCGATCTTCGATCCTCAAAGGCAATGTTTCATATGTCAAATTTTCTTTCACTTGAACGTCATCTAACTTGACCACATGAGAAGGATCATGAAAATACTTACAGAGTTGGGACACATAGAAGACATTATGATGATTAGAAAGGGATGGAGGTAATGCAATTTGATATGCTACAAGGCCAACTCTTTTAAGAATTTGAAAGGGACCAATAAAACGAGGTGTGAGTTTTCGGGATTTCAAAGCACGACCAACCCCAGTCCACGAAGTAACTCTCAAGAATACATGATCACCAACCTCAAATTCTAGGTCTTTCCTCCTCTTATCTGGTAACTCTTCTGCCTACTCTGGGCAGTCCTCATTCTCTCTTGGATCAACTTGACCTTCTTAGTGGTTTGTTGTACCACTTCAGGTCCTAAAATGAGGTTCTCTCCAGGTTCTAGCCAACACAAGGGTGTCCTACACCTCCTACCATACAAAGCTTCATAGGGAGCCATGTCAATAGTAGAGTGAAAACTATTGTTATAGGTAAACTCTATCAACGGCAGAAAACTCTCCCAACTACCCTTTTGTTCCAAGACCTGTGCCCTCAAAAGGTCCTCTAGAGACTGAATGGTCTGTTCAGTCTCACCATCAGTTTGAGGATGATTAGCTGAACTTAGCCTAAGCTTGGTTCCCAAAGCTTTGTTCAGACACTCCCAAAATTTAGAGGTAAATCTAGGATCTCTGTCAAATACTATACTAGACGTGTAAGATAGGGCCATGAAGCCCGAAGGCATGTGACAAAAACAAAATTTTTCAAGCGGAAACACACATACCACACAAGATTCATTCTTTAGGACATAGATGTTACCTTGTTTATATTCAAAATTTGATGATCAAGGATATGCTTGAAGATACAAGCCCTTTAATGTTGATCCACACCACTTCTTGTATACTCCATTGTCAGTTCCTGAACATCCTTGGATTGACATTTCTATGGATTTTGTTCTAGGTTTGCCTCAATTTTTGTGGTGGTTGACAGGTTTTCTAAGATGGCTCACTTTATAGCATGCAAGAAGGTAGATGATGCTTGTCATGTTGCTGATTTGTTCGTCAAGGAGGTGGTAAGATTGCATGGTTTACCTAGGAGTATTGTAAGCGACCGATATTCAAAATTTCTTAGGTTGGCGAACTTTGTGGGGTAAGATTGGAACTAAATTGTTGTTTTCAACTACATGTCATCCCCAAACCGATGGGCAAACTGAGGTGGTCAATAGAACTCTTTCTACTCTTCTAAGAGCTGTTTTTAAGAAAAATCTTAGGACTTGGGAAGAGTGTTTACCACATGTTGAATTTGCTTATAATAGGGCTGTACATAGTACTACTCAGATGTCACCATTTGAAATTGTTTATGGATTTAATCCTTTGACTCCTTTGGATTTGTTGCCTTTACCTAACATTTCTCAATTTAAAGATAAGTCTGGGCAAGTTAATGCAGAATATGTCAAGAAGTTGCATGAGAAAGTCAAGGCCCAAATTGAAAAGAAAATAGAATGATATACAAAGCATGCAAACAAAGGAAGGTAAAAGGTAACATTTGAACCAGGTGACTGGGTGTGGGTGCATTTTAGGAAAGAGCGGTTCCCTTTACAAAGGAATTCAAAGCTTATGCCAAGAGGGGATGGTCCTTTCCAAGTACTGGCCAAGATCAATGATAATGCCTACAAAATTGAATTGCCAGATGAGTATGCTATAAGTCCTACTTTTAATGTGGTTGATCTATCTCCTTTTGATGTAGGTGATGATTTAGTTGATTTGAGGGCAAATGTTTTTCAAAAAGGAGAGAATGATGAGGACATCAAAGACCAACCCCAAGACCAAGACCCAATACAAGGCATAGGAGGGCCCATGACAAGAGCAAGAGCTAAAAAGACCCAAGAAGCTTCGCAACCTATAATGGCTAATCTAAGGGCAATCCAATTGCATGAGGGAACCCAAAATCTAGAGGACTGCATGAGTGGATTGCTAGTCACATGTATTGCTTGTTTGGAGTGATAATAAAAGCAATTATTGACTTAGGCATTTAATTAAAAAAATAATAGTAATAAAGTGCTTGTAGTTGGTTTTGAGACTTGGACCTCAAGCTTAGTTATGCCTGACTTAACCACTAAGCCACTTTAGTTATTTTTACAATGTTGAGATTTTAATTTTCTTTTATTTTC
>PYAF01001599.1:0-12907 GCA_007407185.1 Glycine tomentella | reverse complement strand
TTTTTACCAAAACACATGTGTAATCGATTAAAATATTTGGTAATCGATTAAGGCAGTCAGAACAACTTTTCAATGTTTGCCTTTGTAATCGATTAAATCATTGACTAATCGATTATAATGATCATGTCTAGATTTCAAAAGGCAGTTAGAACAAAATAATCGATGTCACCAACCTGGTAATCGATTATTCCTGTGAAATATTATTTTTCCAAAAACTTAAAGCCTTTTTAACTTTTCTAAATGATTTTCTTTGATTAATCCCATTAACCTAATAATCCTATATGTATGAATGATGCATGTTATGCAATATTAGATTATCAGATCATACATTTTCTTTTACATGATCAATTTGAACTTTTCAACTTAAAGCTTCCTTGATTCTTCCTTCCTTTTGCATGTTGAAAGCACAAAACTCTTTACTTTGATCTTCAATGATGCTTGGCTTCATCTGAATCAACAGATTGGTTTATTAGGGAAGGCTTTCAATTCCCAGCCTTCTTAGAACCCAAGGTTTGAGAAAACTTGTTGAGTTAAAGGGTACTTTCTACCCTGAGTTGGTTAAGGTGTTCTACACTTGTGCCAAGGGATCCATGGATGGGACATTGAGGTCTCAAGTCAATGGAGTGCCCATGGAGATAACCCATGAAGTATAGGAGGCAGTGGTTGGAATCTCCTTTGACGGAGAAAGGAAGTTTGATGAAAATCCTGAGGGCTACAACAAGATTGAGACATATAGGGACATGCTTAGTGATCCCAACATGAGATTCAAAACTGGGCTAGGAACTGGACCTATGACCTATAAGGATAGGCTACTACATTATATAATCACCTATATCCTCACCCCTAGAGCCACAAACCATGCCCAAGCAATTGATGAGGACCTACAACTAGTGTATGGTCTGAAGAATTCAATTCAGATGAATTGGATTCTCATCCTTGAAGAGATCATGTTGAAATCTAAAAGGCTTGTCAACTACCCATTTCCATATGTTGTTCTTGTGTCTAGGTTCATAGACTACTTTCATATTGATGTGTCAAATGTAGTAGTGGACAACACTAGTTCTAGCAACAACCTTATAAAGGACAAGCATCTCAACAAGCTTGGTATGGTGAAGACACCACAAGGGTGGCAAATGGCTGATCCACAACCAGTGCCTGAAAACCCTGCTCCTGCTGGTGTTCAAGAAGAGGTTGTTGTTGAAGAAGAAAAAGATGCTCCTCAACCTCTCTACACCCAGTTTGAATCTCTAATGCTTCAGAAGATGGATGGCCTAATTACTATGCACCATGATTTTAGGGCTGAAACAAGTTTAGCTTTAGAAGGAATTAATAATAGGCTAGATGACATTGAAGCAACCCTTATGTTTGATGAGTCTAAATCTTTTTAGACTCTTTATTTTCTATTCTTATGTTTTTATGTTTTTTTTTTCTTTTAAAAAGTTTTGTACTTGGTTCCCTTTATGGTTAATATATCCTATTTCAGTTTCTCCTTGCATTATCCGTTGTGCTTTACATATTTTTGACTTTGATAAGCCAAATAGGGGGAGAAATTGATTGATTTGGTAGTGCTCTGCATCATACTCTGTTTTACCTTGTTTTTACTGCATGTTTTTTTTGCCCAAATCTCGAGTTGAATGGATTAACAAATTAAAGGGGAGCTAAGTGTTAAAAATCAACCAATTATGCAAGATATAAATGTAAATGAATGATGGATCAATCAACAAATACTTTAACACTTGTTCTTGGCAAAGAGTTGAAATTTATTTCAGGTTTGAAAAGCTCAAGTTCTTTCAAAATTTGGTTCCCTCAAGTAACTTCAAGCCAAACTCTTAATCAATCATGAATTTGGCATGTTCAAAGCCAAAAAGGGGAAGATTATTGGATATAGGGGGAGCATTATGAAGAATGGAAGAATTTGATTCAAGTTTGGTTTTGATCTTTCAACATGCATGGATGCTTTGAAGAAATAATTGTTTCAAGTGTAAGAGAAAGTTTAATCTGGTGATCTATGGTTATGCATTCATTCATTCATTCATTTGACTAAATGTTTTTAAAAGAATTTAACAAAGTTTTCATAAATTGATTAAGGTTTTTATCTAAGTGAAAAGTTTTTGGAAAATGCTAATTTTCACTAGATTAATCGATTACTTAAGGTAATAATCGATGAATATGTTCTTTATTCAATCTGGAAAATATTTGATGAACATTGTAATCGATTACCTATCGGGATAATCGATTATTTGAAACTGTTTTTTTAATGAATTTAATCGATTACTTAAGGATCGTAATCAATTACATAGTATGTTATGTTTTTAAGCCTTTCTGTGATAGTCGATTACCACAAATTGTAATCGATTACTTAGGCTTTATATGGAAAATCACTTTGTTGTTTTAATCGATTACCAAATATTGTAATTGATTACACACTTAATTTGAAAATATAGGTTTTCTGCTTTAATCGATTACAAAACCATTTAATTGATTACATAGTGTAATTTGTAATTTTTAGAACTTCTGTTTTAATCGATTATAGCTCGGGATAATCGATTATTTTGCTCGTTACAAAATCCAGATTCATTTTTTGAACAGTTTAATCGATTACAGAGTTATTATAATCGATTACATAAGTAAAACAATCGATTATTAGTCGCGTTTAATCGATTATAGTTAGTTACAAATTCTATTATAAATAGGAATTAAGGTTGAGCTTATTTCACAACTTGATAATTCGTATTTCTGAGTATACACAAGCCTCTCAAGCAATTCCTAAGTGATTTTCTAAGTGTTTTTACTTGTTGCTTCATTCAAAACATCAATGGGTCTTTGAATGATTCTTGAGCAAGATTGTTTTCAAGATTAAGGAGAAGCATGTTCTGAGTTTAAGTTCTTCACAACCTGATTTGGTAATTTAGTTGCATTCATTCATTAGATCATCAAGTTATCTCTCTCCTTAATTGTTCTGTGTAAATTTCGTTTTGAATTTCTGTGTAAGATTGCTATTGTAAAATGGATTCTTACTTGTATCTAGAGAAGGGTTCTCTAGTGTAAAGAACAGAGTAGTGTTCTTCGGTTCTTTGTCTCTTAGTCTAATAGTGTTTTAGATTTCTGATCTTTATCTAGGATTGATAAAGGGGAGATGTTGTAATTGCTTGTAAGAACTAGAAATTTTATAATAGTGGAACTCTAACCTAGTGTTTATTGGAAGAAACTGGATGTAGCTTCAAGTTTTGAGGTGAACCAGTATAAATTGCTTGTGTCTTTATTTCTATATCTCAATTCTCATCTTATTCATTGATCTTTAATTCTTTGAGTCATATTCATTGTTCAACAAGTTCTGTTTTTGATCTATTGAATTCTTGGGCTGAGACATTTGATTGAGTAAATTGATTTCTTAGTTTTGAAAGCGATAAAGATCCTGAAACTCTGATTTGAATTTAATTTTAAAATACCAAGGTTTAACCAATTCACCTCCCTCTTGGTTATTGTGAAGTATTCCTATTATTTTCAATTAGTTCCTTCATGTTGAAGTTATGTAACTCACCCAGGCGAGTTGATAACTTCATACTGAAGGAATGTCACAAGCCCAGGCGAGCTGATTGCTAACCTGGGTGAGTAGCACTCTGAAATTCTTCAAAAAGGACCCTTTTGCCCTTCAGCTTGGATTGGTTTCTGGATCCAACAAATAACCATCAAAACAGAAGAAATGCATGGATGAATCTTCCATATTTAAACAAAAACATTTATTAATGTACAATACATAAAAAAACTAGAATTAAAGGAAATTTATAAGAAAACTACTAAAATCAAAAGATAAATGGCATTATAACCCAAAAATAACTAAAATATGACACTTACCAACTTCCCCCAACCTAGAGTCCTTCTTGTCCTCAAGAAAAGTATTAAAAGAAAACTACAAATAACAAAAGTATAAGTATAAAATAAAAATGCTTTAATACTTCTACACTAAAAACTATGAACATGATTTGTAAAGAATCAACCTCCAAAGTGATCAGAACAATATTTTCAAACACTCAACAATGAGAAATGAAAACACAAAAGATGAAATTCACATAACCGAATTATATTAAGATCAATTCGCATTTTGTTTCTAAAGAACATAAGAGAAAACACAAGATTCACTCAAATAGAGGAAAACCTCTCAAAGGTGTATAATTCTCACACAAACAAGCGTTTCATCTCAATTCCAATAATGATATGTGTAATGACCCACCTCGTCGCTACTATATCACCAACTCTAATCGGGCAAATTTTCAAATTTTAATTAAAATTCTATTAATTTGATTAAGAAAATGGTAGTAAATTTTTTGTGATAATACAACTATCATACACATGATACAATTACATAATTGAATACATACATACATACATATATATATATATATATCGTATCAAGGTGTACCATTCACATATCAGTACGTAATTCAGTTTTACATGTAATTACACCTGGAATCTTACATATCTAACAAAAGAATTTAAGGAACTAACTAAGAAAGAGTTGATTAACAAAACACAACTCTTTCCCAAAAAGAACTCCAACATCATCACGTCGGCTTGGGCTCCAACCAAAAAGAATTTCCTTCTAGAGTCACCTAATGCTGCTCATCTACTCGCATGTGAAAATATAATGAACACTAACCAAGAGGGGGGTGAATTGGTTTTTCCTCAGAGTTTTAAAATTTCCTTTCAAAAATGTAACAACGGAATACTTTCAAGAAGGATCGTATCTTTTAAAACAACTAAGAAAACAATTTTTCTCACCAATCAAATCTCTCTTGTGCTGTGACCAATATTGTAATATGAACAAAACTAATACTTCAAGAATATTATGAACATAAACAGAAATATTAAATCACACAAGATTTATACTGGTTCACCTCTCAACCGCGGAGGCTACATCCAGTTTTCTTCTAACCAAATCTTTGTCAGAGTTCCACTATAACAAATATAAGTTCTTTACAAGCTTACAATGATCTCTCTTACCCTTCCAAGGTAAAATTCAAAATCAATACCCTATAGACTTTTCAAAAGATCAAGAACCAGAGATCCCCTCTCCGTTCTTCTCTCTAGAAACCCTTCTAGAAAAAGCTTTAAAGAATACAATTTTTTATATGAACAGTCAACACATATACAACACAAATATCAAACAAAATAACCAAGCTTAAAGTTCAAGAAAGATATCACCTCATAATCCTCAGCAAATTCAATGAAATGAATGATCTAACCAATATGAGAATTTATGCAAATACTCTTTCTTGATGATTTCTTTAACCAGAAAGCTTGAACAACTCTTCACACAATGTGAATGATGACTAACAAATCATGTAAAACTCCATGACACTTAGTCTCTTTGATTCTCTCTTCAACCTTAGCCTTAGTGTTTTAAAGAACCCTAGAAAGTGTTTTTCTCAAGGCTTGTACGAATATTTCACAATAATACTTGTTCAAACTCAGTCCAAGTTGTTCTATTTATAAAAAAAATAGACTTAACTAACTGTAATCGATTATTTCGTCAAAGTAATCGATTATACTTACTCATGTAATCGATTATTTTAACCAGATAATCGACTAAAGTGTTCATCAGAAATCTGGAAATATGTCACGAACAAAATAATCGATTAAATCATCATGTAATCGATTATTCCAGATGAATTGAGTTTTCTTATACACATATGTAATCGATTAAATTCCCATTTAATCGATTAACACAGAATAGGTGAAAAAGACATCAATGCACATTTATTCGATTACAAATATCTGGTAACCGATTAAACCAGACAAAAATGCTTTTGTAAAATATGCAGAGACTCAATTAATCAATTATTTCGGTGAGATAATCGATTATCACATAGAACGTCCATTTCTGTGTTAAGCTCATTTAATCGATTACAAATCAATGGTAATCGATTAAAATGTTCATAAGGCAATATGCATACTCATACACATGCATTTAATCGATTATATCACACTTGTAATCGATTAAAACAGTGAAAAATAGTTTTTATAAAAACCTAATTGCCTTTATGAATTTATATCTAAATACTTATTACCATATGATTAAACATGACAAAATGTATGTATGAATGCATGAATTAATCAAGGCTAGTGAGGATTATGAAGCTTTAACTAATTGAACCAAGCTTAAGCAAGAAATTACAAATGCCATCAATTGAGTGGGCATGTGAAACATTAAAACTTGCATTCTTCATTCTTCTTGATTCCATATCTTCATCTTCCTTATAGTTAACAACACGAACGTAAGTTCGCGATCATCACAGGTACTAACCACGCGGTACAAAAAATGCTAGGGTTAATTTATTACATAAAACCAACAAGAATCAGATAACCACAATTGGAAAGGAAACAACAATAACAACCAAAATCACTACCAAAAATCCATCATTCCAATACACACTCAACACACTAATCATCCAATTCATTTCACAAATCACACAATCATGTTATGAATGATGCATGCTTTTGATTTCACTCTCACTATGCAATGTGGTACCATATCCAGGGAAATAGCCTCTCACAGGAAAAATGATTCATCACCTATCAGCGTCGCCCTGTTGTGCACAGGTCATTCCCCCCACGGTGATCAACCAGTGGCGCACAAGAATTCCTAACCTGACGTCCCCTTAGTACCTGCGTTTTCAGCCCACAGAAACCCACAGGTACATGATGCCTTCATTCTATTTCCATCAATGCAACATGAAGTATGAAACATGGGCACCATCAGTGCATGACCATGGCCAGGAACAAATCCTTTCTCACAAGGATGACCAATCATGCACCCTCTATGTACATACATAGCACACCAATGTGGGTTTACCGATGCACTAACCGTGGCTAGGAACAAATCCTTCCCCACAAGGATAACCAACCGGTCACTGCACCCCACGTGTACATACACAACATACAACCATGGGCACCATTAATGCATGACCATGTGATATGTGCCTAGCACATGATGTTTCCAAGCTCAATTGAATTATTAAATACATCATTTTATATGATAAATAGCTTCCAATTGGTATGAATGTGACTCATATGCTTCAATGAGGTATTTTGGTCAAGATTGAATGATTAGCAGGTGAATTAGCTAAGGAATTATGCAGAGCAGAAGGTATGGCGCCATCCGCGTCAAGTCCGCGTGACCAGCGCCGCAAGCTCTGGAACCTGGCGCCATCAGCGCCAGGCTCACGCCAGGAGCGCCGTTATCTCTTCAGCCAGCGCCATGAGCACCATGTTGGTGCCATTGGCGCCGTTAGTTCTGCATGTTGGCACCATCAACGCCAGGGCCGCGCTAGGAGCGCCACAAGTCGACAGAGTCTGCATAATAAGGGCAAAATGAAGATTTCACAAGCTACACTATAAATACTGAAGCCTCAGCACTGAAGAAGCATCTTTTGGACGAAATTCATCATCAAAGGAAGAAGAAGTAGGCTTGGGAGCTGAGCTAGGGTTTGGGGTTGAAGGGAAGAGGGTTCTTCCCTCTTCCCTTCCTCTTCTTTCTTGTATATCAGCAAGCATGCTTCTTTTTGTTGTACCAAGGCCATTCCATGACTAGGTTTGGCTAGTATAGATGAATGTAGTAAATGATCCATGTAAGAATGTAAGGAGTATTGGGAGTGGGTCTCCCTAGCTACATTAGTTTACGCTTGGTACAACCATCATCTATCTTGTGTATATACTTTATATTTATATTTAGCTTTTACATTTACTTGTCCACACACATTTCTCTCATATCTTTTGTCATCCGACCTATCGATACGATTTATAATTTAATTGGTCAAACAGTCCTCGTGGGAACGATAACTCTCTTATCACTTTATTACTTGAGCGACCGGTGCACTTGCCGAGTACGCAACACCATGGCTATGAACAAATCCTTCCCCGCAAGGATGACCAGTCATGCACCCCCCATGGGTATCCATGTATATCCACATCATACAATGACAACCATGGGAACCATCAATGCATGACCTGGCTAGGAACAAATCCTTCCTCGCAAGGATAACCAGTCATGCACCCCCTCATGGGTATCCATGTATATTCACATCATACAATGACATTGTTCACATCAACATTATCTCTCATCAATGTCATTACCAACATCCACATCACATCATCTCAATATCATCATCATATATATCAAACTCATCTCATTTCAACATCATCAACCACATCAACATTATCTCATTTGAACATCGTTAAACACATCATGATTATCTCATTTAAACATCACCAACCACATCAATAACATCTCTTTCAATATCATCAACAACATCAACATCATTTTATTTAAATATCATCATCATAAACATCAATATTCAACATCATCAACTATATCAACTTTATCTCATTGCTTCATCATCAACCCAATCACATTATCCCATTTCAACATCATCTCATTCATTTACAATCTATATTATCATGAGACTGGTATTTTAGGAAAATTCTAAATTAAAGAGGAGGACTACAATATAGAAAACACATTCTTATGCCCATATAAAAATTTGATAAAGAATTAAATAGAAGAACGCATAATAAAATTTTGGGCAGAGTCTCCTTTATAATTAAGACTTTTCCGAAAAATTCAATCATTACAACAACAACATCATTCACAGTTTTATCCATCAACAAGCAAATTCATCACATTCCATTAGTTAAAAACACAATTTTTTCTTGAAAACGAGCACACAACAGGAACCAACATACATCAATAATAATTATATCGCATCCCATTAGTTTAAAACATAACTTTTCTTGAAAACTAGCACACAACAAGGACAGACAGATATCCTCATAGTTGGACTCCCTGGCCCCCATCTATGGTACCAAAACTATGACCAAATAATAAACTCCCCTTACCTAATTAGGAGTTCTCCCTGTTAAAGCCTAGTGATAAGTGCCCTATTTTATTAAAAATTGGGTTACAATGCTAGCACTTATCTTTTGATTTCAATAAATTTATTTATAAACTTGCCCTAAACCTAGTTGAATTATATTTATTACTTATGTAAATGATGTTTTCACATTTTGGAAGATTAGTCAAATCATATTTTGTATTTTGATAGGTTCCGATGGTATCCGAAGCTTCCAAGCAAGCAAAGTAAGCGAAAAGGGCATCAAAATCAAATTTGGGAGCTGTTAGAAGCAAAATGTCCCAGAACTCATCCAGGTCCATGACCTTTCTTCACCATTAAGCTTTTAACTCGCCCAGGCGAGCATCCTCAGGCTAAGTCACTAGCCCAGGCGAGCTTCAAGTTCCAAGGAGATATGGTTAACTCGCCCAGGCGAGCAAACTGATGGAGTGCTTTTAGTTAAATATTTTTATATCCTTCTTAGCTTATTTGACCTCTCTTGGACCTTTATTTTCCTATTCCAATTCAGTTTTTGTCTTAGGCAAGTAAGTGGGCTTAATTGCTAATTGTAGCGTATTTTTGGATTTTTGCTCACTTAACGTATCTGACTTGTGCAGGACCTATAGAGTGCTACCGATCTCCGAATGTAGCGTTCTAGGAGTCCCTGGAAAGATAACAAAAAGATATACAAGTTTGCTAGAAATATCCCAAGGCCAATTCTGTCATTTGAAGGGTCATTTTGAGCTTCTAAATCGGAACCTCTGCAGTTGTAATTTGGCTGCTAGTTTTAATTTTGTTGGTGTAAATAGTAAATAATTAGATTGTTGGGTTTGTTTATGGCCCATTCTATTTTTAGAACTTAGTCACTGTATATATTAGTGACTTTAGTGAAACTTGGACAGCACTTCACAATTCAATAAACAAGTTTTATATTTCTTTTCTTTAGTTTTTAGAATCAAAAGCTTGTTCTTCATTTTCTCTCATTTGTTCTTCATTGTTCTTCATCTTCTTCATTTCCATTTTGCTATTCTTCCATTTTTCTGCACTTACTTCATGGGGCTTTCCTAGGTGATCATCATGGAAGGCTAAATCATTAATCAATCTAAGGATCTAACTCAAGCAAGAGAAGAATTGGAGTTTCGGTTCGGTATTTCGAATTCTACTTGAATATCACCTTCTTCTTCAATTTCTATTATGTTTTCATGATTATGAATGCATTTGGGATTGAAAGTGAGTTAGGATTATGGATTCATGTCCTAATTTCAAATGATAATCACAAGATTAATTGAATGATAGTTCAGTTAGGGTTATGGTTTCAATTAATTTAGGAGTAGAATCGATTGAACTGCTTCTATTGAGATTGAATAAATGTTCATGATAGAATCAACTTATAAGAATGATGATAATTCGTTGGGTTTCCGCGAATGTTGGATTTTCCCGCGCCAGCCCCAGGTCCTTGATCAAGTCATCTTTCTAGCTCCACCCGCCTTGCCTGCCTTCTTAGCCTATCTTGCCCAGCAGCTAGTCTTTCCATGAGTCAGGGGTTCCCGCCCGGTTTTGACTAGTTCTTTAGATCTAGATAATCCGAAGTGATGGTTTTTGGAGTTAGCTCACCCTCGCGGGATCTCGAAGACCCACCAACGCACGAAAGCCAGGATCTTTCAGAAAATGGATTCCTATTCGTGAAGAAGGGCAATGCCGCTTGTAAAGCTCTTTCGTCGAGTGCGCGATCATGACAGGACTCGAGGAAGAAGCCCCGGCTAACTCGATTCTCGATGGTTGCACCGCTTAATCGTGCTTTCTATTCCTAATAGAAGAAGATAAGGAAGAAAAACAATATTGGATTGATGCTTTCTAATCTGTTTTACTTTACTCCTTGATAATCTTGTTAATTTCTGCATTGTTCTTTAATTTTAGTTTGTTCTTGCATGTTTTACTTTGCGCATACCAACTGTTCGACAAAATTCCCCCTTATTATTACCAATGATTTGAAGTTAGAACCATATTGATCGTGTCTTTGAGTTGACCTAGGTTAACTCTGTGCTACAGAATTAGCTTAGTTAATTTATTTTTGATGCGTCTCGACAACACAATATCATAAACACAGGCAAAACCACTCGCCTGGGCGAGTGGACATAAACAGGAGGCTGATTCCTATAAATAGCCACGAAAATGTGAAGAGAAAGCATTCCAGGTTCGAAAATTGAGAGCCTTGGACGAAATTATTAGCTTAGAAAGCTTAAATAGTAGTGTTAGGGAGGTTAGGAGAGTGAGAGAAGTGAGAATTAGTGTGGAGACTCTGCCGGAAAGAAGCAGTGATGGTTCCCTTAATTCTTCCCTTGAGGAGATGCCCTCCATAATGATTGGCTAGCTTCTCTTAAGGATTGGATGTAATCTTCTTACCCTTATGTATCTCTTTTAATATTTTATATATGTATGAATCTTTTCTACTCATTTGGGTGATTTTATTCTGTTCTTAATGGTTGATTCTACTTGATCACTAGTTTCATGAAAATAGATTCTAAGCTTGACTGGAAAGTGCCCTTAGGATCTGATCTGAATGATTTTACACTTTATGTTACGTTGCTAGGAATAGGGCATAACGTTTAGATTGCAAATAGCACGAGATTATGATTATAATGCTGGGTTATTTACTTCATATGCGAGGGATCGATATTCGGTAAATATCCTTAGGATCTTGAATGCGAGGGATCGATTTGGGTGAAATAATGTGTGCATCAATAAGGATAGAAAATGATTTATACATGGTAAAAGTTAATTGAATACTAAGGGTATGAATGATGAAACCCAATCCCACTTTCTCATAAATATATTTCATTTTACTAGTTTTGTAATTTTCCTTTACTTTCATAAATCACATGAAATTCCGCTCATCCTTATTGTACATAACTATTGAACTGTCGAATTATATTTAGAGTAACTGAGTAGCTCAAGTCCCTGTGGTGATGATCTTTATAAATTTTGTAACCTGCAATGACAATTGGTATGCTTGCCAAAATTCTAACACCTAGCGGTGTTGTTTCGTGATTCTTCGAATACACGTGCTTGTCCGGACGTAGAGCTCTATATATCAAATTGAAGATAATTTAGTGTAGATTTCAAAGGCAAGGTCAAAATTAACATTTGGAGTCAAATACTCAATCAAATTGAAAAGGGATAAATGGTGTTTTGAGAGTCACATCAAAGACATCATTTTGAAATTTCGATTACACCAATGTGATCGGGGTTTAACAAGGATCACAGAAATGACATCAATTTCATAAAAAGGAGACTTTTACAGCATCTCATTTTCAAAGGGTTTTCAAAGGATGTGTAAAACTCCCAACAACGGTACCCAAAACCAAGAGACACTAAGAGAAGCTTAAACTAATAGAAGAAGACAAAGGAAACCAAGATTACCTCAAGGAAACCAAGAAGAAGGCTTGGAGGCTATGTTCTCTACCAAAACTTCGAGATGAATTTCGAAGATTCCACTCCGATTAAAGGGTTCCTCTTTGTGCAGTGGTCCAGCTGCAAGCGGTGGTGGCTAGTGGTGGTCACTGATGGTCGTGGGTGTTGGAAGAGGAGGGGGAGGGGGTTGGGTGTTGTTTTGGAGGAAGAAGGAAGCCATTTTCGTGATTTGGAGGCTACTGCATGCTTTTTAAACCGCCTTGACTCACCCAATTGAGCCAAAAAGCTTGGTTCCCAACGCTTTGTTCAGACTCTCCCAAAATCTTGAGGTGAATCTAGGATCTCAATGATAAATGCCATATATACGTCAAAATAGGGTTATAATTTAAGCATTTATCTAAAGACATACTGAGAAATCTATAAAAAATTGTCCTAATTGTCTTGATAAGATGAAAAGCTTAGCATCAATGCCATAATTATAAATCCGGAATATTAATTTAATCATATTTCATGTTTTGATAGATTCCGTGGAATGCGAGAGCTTTCGGAAACAAAAAGCAGGCCAAATGGATTAAACAAAGCAAACAGGAGAGGTGCACCAAGCAATT
>PYAF01001598.1:195098-209095 GCA_007407185.1 Glycine tomentella | reverse complement strand
CTGCAATGTCACCAGTGGGGTCTGCCTCTGGAGATGGTGGATCATCTGCAGGAACTGGCACGGGAGGAGGCGCTCTGACTTCCCCAGGCTGAGGCGGGCACATGAATGGGTGCGATATCTGGTAAAACCAGTCCATATATGCATCCTCGCACTGACCGGGGTAACTGGAAGGGGGTCCTGTGATAGTCAGATGCTGTGCATAATGAAGCCAGCTGTCATCCACCTCTTCATCTGATGGGGTGGGCAAGCTCAGCAGAGTGGGGATGGTCTGAATGAAGCCAAACTGTCTGAGTACCCTCTCTGGGTGGTACCTGACACAGTAAGGACCCCATCGAATATAGCCTGAGTATAGGCAGATAACCTCAAAGGGACGAACCGGACGATGAGCGGTGTATGGAGTCCAACAAACATCGTCGGTCGTCAACCTATCCAATCGCCTCTGGTAGGAACTGAGAGGTAACGCCTTCCCCGGTTTCCAGCGACATGCTCGTGGCTGGCTCTCTACATACTCCTCATCCGCAATCATGCTGCCAACGCCCGGAAAGTACTCGTATACCCAACACTTAAGTAACCAAAACAACCAAACACAAATAAGCAGTTGAAATTCAACCAAAACATTAAACAAATAACAAATATTAACTTATATAAAAAAAATTTACCTGAAGCACACTAATATAACCAGCAAGATGTTTACCATGATGCTGACAGGCGTAGTTCAAGTTATCGTACATGTGTTGGAGTGCAGTCGCACCCCAACTGAACCCGCCAGACTGGTGGAGATCACGAAATGCCTCCAAGAATACCACACCAATATGTGTGGCACTCTTGTTAGCAAAAATCGTGCAACCAACCAAGTGGAGCAAATAAGCTCTGGCTGCCACCGTCCACCGCATCTGCTGACACCTCTCAGCGTATAACTCCCGCAACCATGACAGACGAACATAAGCTCCATGGCACTGTTTCGTCTCTGCTGTAGCCTGGTCATGGGTAACCTCAAGCAAGTCTACTAGTAACGCAATCGCCCCATCAATGTCCAAAACATCGTACGTCTGCAACGCACCCATGACTGGTAGATGAAATAGCGATGCCACGTCGTCCAGAGTTATCGTCATCTCTCCAATCGGCAAATGGAAACTGCTAGTCTCCTTATGCCACCTCTCCACAAATGTCGAGATTAAACCCCGGTCACCTGTATCAACCGAATAGGTGATCAGTGGGCTTAATCCTGTACCTGCCACTAACCCTTCAATCTCAGGTGCAGGCCGGCCAAGCCTCTGAACCTTCCTCCCATGGGATGCCAACTTCAGCTCGGGCCGCTCCTGTATAACTGGTTAGTTACATACACACACCTTAACACGAAAACAATTCTCAAATTGAACTATGTTTAAATACAATCATACCTCTCCCCTCCAAATCCTAGGTGCAATATGTTCATCGTAATGACTCAACACTGTGTCCTGTGGCCCACCGGGAAATCCGGCAACATCAGAGGCATCCATGCTTCCCTCGACTTCAGGCTCAACCTCAGCCTGAACAGGTGCACCATGGTCAACCTCAGTCTCAACAGGTTCACCATGGTCAACATCCTCAGCGGCTACCTCAGCAGCCACGTCCTCAACAACACCAGTCCTCTGGCGTTGTCTCCGTACTGATGCTGTCGGTCTTAGGCGTACAACGGGTTCTTCTTCACTGGCATCTCTTGCCAAAGCCCGCCGTAATCCTATAGTCCTAACCATAATCTGCCATGTGGATCAAAAACCAAGTACCAGTTCCATACCATTAAACAACATGGTTTTCATATAACAATTCATTTAAACAGTTCATTTTGATCGTGACATTTCAAATAACCTAGCAAATGTGGATCAAACAAAGGCATGTGGAGGATCAAATACAATCTACCAAGTCCATACCATTAGACAACAAGGTTTTCAAACACCAATTCATTTAAATAGTTCATTTTGCTCATCACATTTCAAATTACTTAGCAAATGTGGATCAAACATAGGCATGCATGTCGAGGATAATAAACAATCTAGCAAGTCCATACCATTATACAACATAGTTTTCACAAAACAATTCATTTAAACCGTTCATGTTAAAGCTGACATTTCAAATTACCTAGTAAATGTCGATCATTACACAACATGGTTTTCAAACACCAATTCCTTTAAATAGTTCATTTTGCTCATCACATTTCAAATTACCTAGCAAATATGGATCAAGCATAGGCATGTGGAGGATCAAATACAATGTAGCAAGTCCATACCATTACACAACATGGTTTTCACATAATAATTCATTTAAACCCGTTCAGCTGTAATTTAAAAAAAATGCAAAATACCCATATGGATTGGCAATCCGTAAGCCATACGGATCGACAATCCGTAAGCCATATGGATCAGCAATCCGTATGATTCATACGGATTGCCAATCCGTACGAGCCTTACGGATTGGTAATCCATACGAGCCTTACGGATTGGCAATCCGTATGAGGCTCCCGGATTGGCAATCCGTAGGGATCATACGGATTGCCAATCTCTTCCGGATTGCCAATCCGTAAGGCTCGTACGGATTACCAATCCGTAAGGCTTACGGCTTCCAATCCTTCGTACGGATCCATCATCCGTTCAATATACAGGATACGGATTACCAATCCGTAAGCATCCCAAACCAAAGACGAAACGACAATGCAAAGCTCCACTTACCTCGTATCGCCGGAAAACAATGTCGCCTTCGTCGCCGACCACCGACCACCACAAAACCTCCGTCCACAGCCCAAGATACCAGAACCACAACCACAGAGCACCAAAGTCGCCACAAAGCAGGAGAGCACGAGGAGATTGGAAGCGGAAACGAAAAGCAAATGACGGGTGTATTAGAAATTTGAAAATGCTTTGGTTTTTATTATTTTAAGCAAGGGTAATATTGCCTTTTCTACAAAAGTGAGTGGGTGTATTAGAACTTTGTTGGGTGTAGGAAGTTAACCCCTATCTTGTATTAATGGAGCGGGGCCTTATTTTTAATGCCCATGGGCTATTTCTTTTTCTAGATAAAATTATTTCAAAATTTAATTTTAGTCTCTATAAAAATTTAATAGTTGTGGAATAAAATAAGAATATAGAGAAAAGTAGTTAAGAACTCTATATATTCTTTCCAACAAGAATAAGTTATTTATAGGTACAAAAGAAATATAAGAGATTACAAAAAATAAAGATAAATATTGAAATATCCTAAACCTTAATAATATATAAAAGTGGAAATATCCTAAGCATATATAATATGGAACCACAATTAGGTTATTCATAACATTTTTCTTTGGATGTCCATTATTTGAGAATGTGTCTCATTAAAATTCTACTAGGTAAAATCACAGTAGGATAAAAACGTAGTTAAGGAAAAAGAGTGCATCATCCTTCGATATGTTATCACCTGTCTCATTAAAAACCTTGTCATGAAAACCCAAAAAGACAAAACCATGACAAAGGGAAAAAGAATGCATAACACATTTATTTCTCCCCCCTCATGCAAACAATCATCTTTAAGACAACGAAGTTCAATCTTATGAATTAGGTTCTCAAAAGTCTTTCTTGGCGATAACTTTGTAAAGAGATCAGCTAGATTCTCATATGAACAAACTTGTTGAACATTTATAGCACCATTCTTCTGAATATCATGAGTGAAAAAGAATTTTGGTAGAATATGCTTTGTTCTATTTCTTTTAATGTATCATTATTTCAACTGAGCGATACATGTGTTAGACTCTCGGAAAGTGTACCGATTTGTCGTTGTAAGTTACAAAATTTATAAAAGTTCGTCTCCATAGGGACTTGAGTTTACTTTGGTTAATTCAAATAAAATTCAACAATATAATAGTTTATGTACAAAGAGTGTAAGCGAAAGTTCATTGATTTTTGTATGATACGAAACATACGAATAGAAACCTAATGAATACGAAAACTACGAAAACAAATTAAATGAGTTTAGTTTACATCAGGAAAAGTGTAGGATTGGATTTCGTCTTTCTTACCCTTAGTATTCAATTAACTTTAACATGCATAAATCATTTTCTATCCTTATTGTTGCACACATTAAATTATCCCAAATTGATTCCTAGCATTTTAGAATTCTAAGGATATTTACTAAATATTGATCCCTCACATATTGAATAAATATCCCAGCATTAATATCATATTCGCGTGTTTAATGCAATCAAAACGTTATGCTCTATTCCTAGTAGGCTTGGCAAAATGGGCCAGGCCCAGCGGGCCAGCCCGCATAACCCACAAAAAAATGTGGGTTGGGTTGGTAATTTGAGCCCACTGATGGAAAATGGGCCGGGCCAACCCGGCCCACAAAAATTTGGGCCAATCTCAGGCCCGGGCCGGGCCAGTCCATCGAACTGTTAATATAAAATATAAAATATTAATTAGATATTTTAAAGATGAGTGGTTGAGATTTGAGAAGAGAGGCTGAGGAAAATAAAAAGTGAGTTGTGAGCCTGTCACTTCTAGCTGCCGCTTCGTCGTCTTCGGCGTCGGGAGTCGAGCCTACGGTGACGACTCCTTCAACGCCGTCGCAAAAGGCCTCGCGAGGAACCTGATGGCGCTTGGCACGATGGAGTCCGTTCCCTTGTTCGAAGGGGATGTTGACGGCGGCGGGGATGCGGTTTTCGATCAGTGTTGTGAGAAGGTGATGGCGGTTTTGAAAGGCAGTGGTGTTGTGGAAAGCTGCGATAATGATGGTGCTGAGGAATACGACATCATGTCAAGTTCTGAAAAGGAGTCTAATGTGGAGAGTAGTGAGATTGTTGATCTTGAGGACATTGCTGGAGCTTTCGCGGCGGAAGGTGGTGGCTAATGTGGAAGAGAGCAATAGGAAGTTGAATGGCAGAAGGGAAATGGTTACTCCGGTGATTCGAAAAAATTTAGAAAAGAAGGTATATATATATATACATATTTATAACATGGATTATGTGATAATGTCACATTGCACTTTGTGTAATTCGTGTATTGTTTTCATGAGTTAGGGTTGCTGAGTTTATTGTGTTGCTTGATTAGTGATTGTTCTTAATTCATAATTAACAGTTTATAATGTCAAGTTATTATAAAGCATTTTCTAATTTTTGGCAACTTACAATTTCAGTGATTTGGATGGTTTGTATATATATAAGGAGATCTAGTTTTTAACATCTTAGGGGACTATACCTTGTGCCTTTGTATAGTTTTGAACAAAGGGGTTAAAAGGAAAATTCTTACAATGATTAAATCCAATTTGTGGTATGAATGAGGGGAGAAAGTGAAGCGTGCTGTTAAATGTTTTTACCTTTTTTTAATTTGATTGGTACTTTGGGACGTTTTAAGGGGTAGTATTGCTAGCAATGTATTGATTATTGTGGTAATATTGTGGTTCAACATTCAAGGGATAGTATTGCAAGCTATTTGGGTGCTGGGAACAAAACTTAGAACATTAGTAATTTTTAGGTTGGTGGGTTTAAGGAAAATTTACAGGATCAAGTCAACTAAAGATTTGAGGGGACACTTTTTTGATGATGCAAACCAATGAAGTTTGATGAAAATGAAAATGAAAATGTGAAGTAGAATGTTTGGTTGCTTAATAAGAGCTATTTAACAAGAGTCCTGGAGCCTTATAGAGGTGCTTAATATGTTTGGGTGAGAAAGAAATGTTAGATTGGATCATGTACTTTTAAATAGCAAAGTTACCCATTACAAAGATAAGCTGATAGGCTAGGCTTTTTCAAGTTTCACTTTGTTTTTCATTATAAATTAATAAATCATATTTTACAAATAACCAACATAATCATTAATTTTAAGATTTTTTTGCCTTTTTTTTAAAAAAAAATTAACTTTTATTTATTTATTTATTATTTTTTAAATGGGTTGGCCTGCTGGCCCACTAACCCACCTTAAAGTGGGACGGGCTAGCATTTTCAGCCCACTTTACAAAAGTGGGCCAGCCCGGCCCGCCTGTGTTTTTGGTGGGTTAGGGCCAGCCCGACCCATTTTTAGTGGGCTGACCCACTTTGCCAACCCTAATTCCTAGCAACGTAATGTAATGAATGGAATCAATAGGTTCAAACCCTAAGATTACTTTCCAGTCTCACTTAAAGTTAATTTCATGAAATCAGTGATCAAGTAGAATCAAGCATTAAGGACAAAATGAAATCATCAATAAGGAATAAAATAATTCATGCATAGATAAATATTAAAGGAAAGACATAGGGATAAGAAGAGTACGTTCAATCCTTAGAGAAGCTTAAGCGGCCATGGGAAGAATCTCCTCAAGAGAAGAATTGATGAAGCAAATCATAATCGATCCTCTCTGGCAGAGTCTCCACTATAATCCTCACCTCTCTCACTCTCCTTAACTATCTACTATCAAATTTCAAGGATCCTAAGCTAAGAAATGAAGCAAGACAACAAAAGAAGGGAAGAAGAAGCTTTTTCTCCTCCAAAATTCGTCCTATATTTATAGGTTTCTGCCTCATGCCAGCTTCACTCGCCCAGGCGGGTGATTTGTTCTTTGTTTGCTCGCTTGGGCAAGCTTATCTTTATCACTTTGGAACTTGAAGTTCGCTTGGGTGAGCCAAATGCATTGGAGTTGGTCACCTAGGCGAGTTAATTGCTTAGTGTTGAAGATCTCTTTGGGCTTGGATGGAATTTGGGCCTGATTGCTTGTAACACCTCCTATGTTTGCTTTTTAAGCCCTTTTTGCTTGCATTGCTTGTTCGGAAGCTTTAGAATTCCTTGAACCTATCAAAATGCAAAATAAGATTGGACAATTCTTCCCAAAATATGAAAACAATATTCATCTAAGTACAAAGTACAAACTAACTAGGTTTTAGGATAAGTTCTTTAGATAATTTTAGTGAAAGCAAAGGATAAGTACCTTCATTGAAGCCCTAATTTTACTAAGATCTGGCACTTATTAACTCCCCCCAACCTAGAATCTTGCTTGTCCTTAAGCAAAGTAAAAGATATTTTTAATAAGATCATGCTTTGTAAAGAATCAACTTTTTCAGAGTGATCAGAACAAAATTTTCAAATAGTTAACCTTGAGAATTTGAAAGTACAAAAGATGGGAATTCATGACACCAAATGAGATTAAGATCAATTCACATTTCATTTCTAAAAGGACATCAGAAGAAACACTTGATTGATTCAAACAAAGGAAAACCTCTCAAAAGGTGTTTAGTTCTCCCAGGTAAGTGTTTATTCTCAATTCCATCACTGATATATCATAGATCAATTTTTGCAAGTCATTTCCCATCAAATCATAATGCATAATTGTCATGGATCATTAGGGCTCTTTAGGGTTTGGGCCTGGCTAGAAAGGAATCTTGGTTTTTCTGGATATTCAAAAAGTACCTTAAGAATAGGAGAGCAAATAAGGATAAGGCAATGCTATCATCACTTTCCTATTTCTTTCTTTTTCTAACCAGATATCCATATTTCTCAAACCTTCCATTCATCCCCTTTTTACATTTAGGACATAAGGAATTTTCCTTCTTTTTTTTTTCTTTTTCTTCTTTTTTTTTTCTTTTTTAGCTTTTTAATCCACATGAATAGTCACACATTTTAAACAAAGTCTTTTTCATCATATCAGCTATCCAACTACCAAAAGTTTCCCACAAAATCCTCCTTTGCTCTCCTAACCTAAGGTATGGTAGGAAATTCTTATTCTAGGTTAGGGTTCCAACGAAATATCAAGTGTTTAGGCTCAAAGGGGTTTTCAAATGATAAATCATTTAGTATTGGGACAGCTTTTTGGTTAGTGGCTTAAAAAGATGTTTCAAAAAGAAGGAAGGCCTAAATCATATTCATGAATCATATGTTATGACAATTAGAAATTTATGCAAAATCAATTATAATTCATATCAGTGAGGACACTCAATCTAATTTTTGTGGATGAACACACTCACTTGGGCTTAAGGTCTTTTTTCATGTTTAAATCAAATCAATATTTCCAACAGATGTTATTTATCAATTCCATGTAATAAGACTTGCCTTCATTTGATCTTTTGAAAAACCATTCATTTTGTTTTTCTTTTCTCAAAGTTTCTTAAAAATTTCTTTTTATTTGAGTTCCGATCCAAATCAAAAAACAAGTTCCAAAATATTTAACTGTTGATTCTTTTTCAAAACATGATATATTCAAGAAAAAATTTTCTTATTGACGCCTCAAAAAGTGTTATGTTATAAACAACTATAGCATTTACGCAAGAAATTTCAACTATATAAATAAGCAAAAAATTTTCTTCCAAAAGTATGTCTAAATCCCAAAAAGAAGGAGTCTTATGTGCACAATACCAAAAAGTTCATAAATGCGCACAACTTAGACAATGAACTTAATTAAGTACGTAATAAGAGCAAAGCAATAATATAGTAACTAATTAAAATATTCAAGAAACGATTATGAAAGAAATAATAAAGTATTCAGGGAAGCAGTAAAGAAAGCGGTATTAAAGAGAGCAGTAAAGAAGCGATAAAGAAATTAAAGGTAGTGTTGTTAGATATAAGGGGAGCAACATGAAGAATGAAGCCTATGACTTAGAAGATTCTTTTGAGCTTTTCACATGCCTTGAAGATTGTAATTCAAATGAAGTGTAGGAGAAGGCAATCTTTTGATCCTTGCACTGCATTCACATACTCATTAACATGCTTAAATGATTTTCATTAAAACATCAAAGCTACTCACTATTTGAAAAAGGATTTAATTGAGTAATGTTTTTGGAATTGAGTAATGTTTTTGGAAAAATATAAATTTACTGTTTTAATCGATTACATAGCAGATTAATTGATTATTCAGTTCATGTTTAACATTTTAATGAAAACAGCTCGGTTTAATCGATTATTTTGCTCGTTGCTGAAACCCAGAAAGCTTCTTTAACATTTTAATCAATTAAGTGATAATTTAATCGATTATATAAGAATTTTAATAGATTATCTGGCGCGTTTAATCGATTACAATTAGTTACAAAATCTATTATAAATAAGTTTGAAGGCTTAGCTTGTTTTCTAACTTGACCACTTCGTATTTCTGAGTATACACAAGCCTTATAAGTCTTTCAAAGTGATTTTCTCAGTGTTATTACTTCCTTCTTCATTCAAAACATCAATGGGTCTTTGAATGATTCTTGAACAAGAAACTTTTCAAGGTTAAGGAAAAACATGGTCTGATTTTGTTTGTTATTCAACCTGATTTGGTAACTCATATGCATTTCATTCATTGGATCATTAGGTTGTCTCTCTCCTTAATCTTTGTGTGTATATTCGTTTTTGAATTTCTGTTGTAATTTGCTATTGTAAGTGGGTTCTTCTTACTTGGTTCTAAAGAAGGGTTCTCTAGCTAAAGAGCACAGTAGTGTTCTCTGGTTCTTGCTCTTTTGATGTCTAATAGGGTTTTAGATTTCTATTCTTTATCTAGTGTTGATAAAGGGAGGGTTTTGTAAAAGCTTGTAAGAACAAGATTTATAATAGTGGAACTCTAATTCAGTGTGAATTAGAAGAAACTGGATGTAGCTTCTGTTGTGAAGTTTTTATTTCTCTATCTCTATTACTCATCTTGGTCATTGATTCTGTGATTCATATCCATTGTCCAACAAGTTCTGTTTTGAGCTATAGATTTCTTGGAGCTGAGTTATTTGATTGAGTAAAAAGATTTCTTGGTTTTGAAAGTGATAAAGATCTTGAACTCTGATTTGAATTAATTTTAAAATACCAAGGTATTAACCAATTCACACCCCTCTTGGTTATTGTGAGTATTCTGTTAGCTTTGAGGAAGCTGAAGTTATGGAATCAAGAAGAATGAAGCATACAAGTTTTGATGTTTAACACGCCCACTCAATTGATGGCATTTGTAATTTCTTGTTTAAGCTTGGTTCAGTTGTTAAAGCTTTATAATCCTCACTAGTTTTGATTAATTCATGCATTCATACATACATTTAAATAGGTTTAATCATGTGGTAATAAGAAATTAGATAGAAATTTATAAAGGCAACTAAAATTTTATAAAAACTTTTATTCGTTGTTTTAATCGATTACATTGGAGATATAATATATTAAATGCATGTGAATGCTTTCTGGTTTTGCCTTATGAACATTTTAATTGATTACCACTAATTCGTAATCGATTAAATAAGCTTAACACAAAATTAGATTTTCTCTGTGATAATCGATTATTTTGAGATATAATCAATTGCATAAGCTTCTACATAAATTTTCACAGCATGTTTATCTGGTTTAATCAATTACTAGATGATTGTAATCGATTAAATAAGCTTTGATCAGTTTTATACATGGTCTGTGATAATCGATTAAATGGGAACTTAACTGATTACACAAGTGTATTAGAAAACTGAGTTCATCTGGAATAATCGATTACAAGATGATTTAATCGATTATTTTGTTCTTGATAAATTTCCAAATTCCTGATGAACACTTTAATCAATTATTTGGTTAAAATAATCGATTACATTGACGAAATAATCGATTACAGTTAGTTAAGTCTGTTTTTCATAAATAGAACAGCTTGGTCTATGTTATTCATTAAGAGAAATTCTGATAGACTCTGATCAACCTTTGGCATCAATTGGAGGGAACAAATTGTCTTAAGGAGACAACATTGTTGGGCTCGGATCCTTTCATCTCTTTGCATCTGTTTCTGATTCATACTTATCATACAGGTTCTGTTTAAATTATTTTTTGTACAGTTGTAGTAGATTATATTGTTCCTCTTGACCACTCAGATTCTGGCCCTTGTGCAATTGGATATATTCTAATTCTAAATTAACTAATAGTTCTAACAATCTTAAGACAATTTACTTTGAATCTGGGTTCAGTATATTCTATCTTGTTGTATTATATATTGTTGTCTACTCTCTGTACTTTTGAACGATTAATCAGTGTTTTTTCTTCTGTTGATAGATAAACTGAATTGTTAGATTTAATACATACTGATATATGTGATATGAAATCTGTACCATCTAGGGGTAATAAGAAATATTTTATTACTTTTATTGATGATTGCAGTAGGTACTGTTATGTTTATTTACTTAATAGTAAGAATGAAGCACTTGTGGCTTTTAGACAATATAAAAATGAAGTTGAAAATCAACTTAACAAGAAAATTAAGGCTATAATGAGCGATCGTGGGGGAGAATATGATGGCCTCTTCGAGTAATTTTGTATAAAATATGGGGTTATACATCAGACAACTGCTCCTTATGCACCGCAATTAAATGGGATTACAGAAAGGAAAAATCAGACATTAAAATAAATGATGAACGCTATGTTAATCACGTCCGGTTTACCACATAACTTGTGGGGGGAAGCCATTTTGACGGCAAACTATATTATTAATAGAGTTCCTCACAAGAAGACAAAGAGCATGGAAAGGAAAGCAACCTTCCTTGAAATACTTGAAAGTGTGGGGGTGCTTGGCTAAGATCGCAGTTCCTAAACCCAAAAGGTTGAAGATCGGACCTAAAACCGTGGATTGTGTATTCGTTGGTTATGCACTTAATAGTAGTGCTAGTCGATTTTTGGTTTATAAATCCGATGTCTCAGATATACATGTTAATACGATTATTGAATCAAGGGACGCTAGGTTCTTTGAGGATATATTTCCGTATAAAAAGGTATATGAACCAAGTGGCAATGACAATGATAATGTTGTGAGACCTCAAGAGACTACAAGTAGTGTTAATCCTGTAGAGGAAAAACCTAGACATAGTAAGAGGCAAAGGACTACCACATCCTTTGGACCTGATTTTCTAACATATATGTTAGAAAACGAGCCTCAGGCGTATAAAGAAACTATAATGTCCCTAAAGGCACCATTCTGGGAAGAGGCTATCAATAGTGAAATTGAATCCATCCTATCAAATCACACTTGGGAATTGGCAGACCTTCCTCCTGGCACTAAGCCTCTAGGAAGTAAGTGGGTCTTCAAAAGGAAGATGAAGGAAGATGGCACTATTGATAAATATAAAGCTAGGCTAGTAGTCAAAGGCTATAAGCAACACAAAGGTCTCAACTACTTCGATACCTATTCACCTGTTACAAGGATTACATCCATTAGGATGTTAGTCGCGCTAGCAGCGTTATATGGGTTAGAACTACATCAAATGGATGTTAAGACAACTTTCTTAAATGGAGACCTAGAAGAAGAGATCTATTTGGAACAACCTGAAGGGTTTTTTGTTCCAGGACAAGAACGGAAAGTTTGTCGCTTAATTAAATCCCTTTATGGGTTAAAGCAAGCTCCAAAACAATGGCATGCAAAGTTTGATAAAGTTATGTTATCGAACGGTTTTAGTATTAATGAATGCGACAAGTGTGTCTACATTCAAAATACTGAGAAAAGGTTTGCCATAGTCTGTCTTTATGTAGACGACATGTTGATAATGGGTAGTAATAATCAAATGATTAAAGCTACTAAGCAACTGCTTGCCAGCAAATTTGACATGAATGATTTGGGAAGAGCAGATGTTATTTTGGGTATCAAAATCCATAGAACATCAAGGGGTTTGGCTCTATCACAGGCTCACTATATTGCTAAAATTCTTGAAAAATTCAAGAGTTTAAATATAACTCCTCTGAAAAATCCCATAGACTCTAGTCTTCGACTATTGAAGAATACTGGCAAAGCTAAAGCACAAAAGGAATATGCTCAAGTAGTAGGCAGTCTTATGTATGTTATGAATTGCACTAGACTTGATATTGCTTATGCAGTGAGCATGTTGAGTCGCTTTACGAGTAATCCAAATGTATATCATTGGAAAGCTATGGTAAGAGTTTTAGGATCCTAAATTTGGTTTGCATTATGAACAGTACCCTGCAGTTATTGAAGGATATTGTGATGCAAATTGGATCACCGGTTCTAATGATACTAAATCTACAAGCGGATATGTGTTCACCCTTGGTGGGGGTGCTATATCTTGGAAATCATCCAAGCAGACTTGCATTGCAAGATCAACTATGGAAGCAGAATTTATCGCTTTAGATAAAGCTGGTGAGGAAGCAAAATGGCTTCGTAATTTTGTTGAGGATGTTCCTAGTTGGTCAAAACCAGTACCAGCTGTAAGCATACATTGTGATACCCAAGCTGTAATACCTTGAATTTTTAAGCATGTGATTAAGCCATGATTAAAAGTAATAAACATGCTTTAGAATCCCTAAGAGAAAAGCTTGAGAAAGAAGGAGAAAATAGATTCGAACAACTGGCGCTAACCGCGTGGGGTCTGGCGCTAACCACGCGGAAGGATTAAATAAGGGTAATCCTTGCGGCCCTCTGACGCTATTAGCGTGGACATGGCGCTACTAGCGTGGATTATTCAAACCTGTGGCTCTACCAGCGCGGGGTATGGCGCGATCAGCGTGGGAAGCTTGAATCAGGCTAATTCTTGTGGCCAGTTCACGCGATCCGCGTGGGCACGGCGCCAATGGCGCAGGTCATTCGGACCATGGCGCGATTAGCGCGGCACCTGGCGCGATCAGTGCGGGACTTTCGGGCAGCCTATATATATAAAGCTCATTTGGACGAAAATGGGGGAGAGGAAGAGAGAGAAACAACCATTGTTGAGAGAGAGAGCTTCGTATCTTCTCCATCTTTCATCTAAACACCTCTGACCCAACTGGGAAAATGTTCAGAGCCTCGAGATAAGCTAGTGACCCAGCTTTATTCTCGACAAGAGGCGGTAAACGGCGAGATCGAGATTTCTAAGGGAGTCCTTGGAATCGAAGAATCAGAGGCAAAGGAAGCTTCGATTGAGCAATCTTGTAACGCCCCAATCCACTAATCAGGGTCATTACCAACATAAAACACATTCAAGCAGATAATCAATCAGAGTTTAAGCAGTTTGGAAGCATATACTAAAAGTGACATCCTCAAATGTCATCTGTATAACACTGTACACTATAATATGGTGAATATACATATAAGTTCCTCTGTACAGTACAAAACTATACAATTATCCC
>PYAF01001598.1:161254-172795 GCA_007407185.1 Glycine tomentella | reverse complement strand
CGAAATTAATTGTGGTCTGTTTTGTTCTAATATTGCTGTTGTTGTTAAATAAAACTGTATGTTGTCAATTAATAATTCTGTATGCTGTTGTTACTGGTTGCTGTAAATTAATAATTCCGTATGCTGTTGTTGCTAGTTGTTGAAAATTAATAATTTTGTATGCTGTTGTTGCTAGTTGTTGTAAAATAATAATTTTGTATGGATGTTGTTGTTGTATTTAAATTGTTACTATAAAATAATAATTCTGTATGGATGCTGTTGCTGTATTTAAAATTGTTGAATATCACTTGTGGAGGTCTATTCTGATTAAAGTATGTTCATAGTGTGATCTGTTGATATTTGAGTATCCAGTTAATAGTGTTTATTTTATGTGTCATGGAAAATATTTATGAGTAGTAAAGATAACATGCACAAAACTTATATGTCATTAAGAGATTCAATTCTTGAATAAAATATGATGTGTGATGATTGATGATGTGGATGATGAAAAAATGAATTTAAAGATATATCTGTGATGTTGTGATAAAACTGTGACGACGATTTGTGATGTTGTGATGAGACTGTGATGATGATCTGTGATGTTGAGATGAGATTGTGATGTTGAGAAGAGATGGTGATGATAATCTGTGATGTGTGATGGAATTGTGATGAACATAAAATAAGAATTTACAAGATGAACAATGAATCATTCATGCATTTCATGCGCATATACCCAGTGAGGTATGAGATGGTGATGATGAGATGTTAAATCTCATAAAGAGGAGTGTCAGATAACTAAACTGAGTCCATATAACTAGGGGGTAGACGCAGTGAGGACCACACCACCATGATGATCACATGGATGGGAGTGATAATCCTACGCGCCACTGAGCTACCTTGACCGGATGGATAAGTTCGTTCCACTAAGGTGATGGTGGGGTTATCTGATAGTGGCCACAATTATTTAGATGTTGCTGAGATCTCAGTCATGCATCATATAATAAGATGAGCATGCATTTTTTTTCATTTCATGACGAATGGGTGTGAAGAAAAGAGATGATACATGGGTTGAGGAAATAATAATTTTAATAAATGTATTAAATAAATCCTCTGTATTAACTCTTTACATGTATTATGTTTGTTTATACTTAAATCTTGTTTATTATGTACTCACCCCTATTTGTGTCGGTGGTTGGCACCTGTGATGACCCCAATTTATTTGGGCGAGCAGAGGAACAGTGATATTGACGAGGGACGAGAAGATGTGATGAAGTTTGTGTGATGATTATCTGTTTTTGATGATAGGTACTTGGTGCTGCGCTGTTTGTACTAAGCTGTTTGTAATCTATTTGGTAATGAACTATTTGGAACTGTACCTAGACTGTTTAATAATTTCATTTGTGTTAAAGGACTATAAGTATAGCGATCGTGATGAGAGAAAGTCGCTTTTGTTAAGATCAATTCGTACATTGCAAACAAAGTGCACAAAAATTGTAAGCAAAGGAAAGAAAGATTTTCGTGAAAAATTTATGACTAATTTAATTTAAAGACAAAGTAAACACAATATTTTATCTAAAATAAACCAAGCACGAGAGGGTAAATAGAGGTGTTACAGTTGGTGGAGGTAATTTCTTAATAACATCCACTTTGGCTTTGTCCACTTCAATGCCCTGCATAGAAATCTTATGACTTAATACAATACCTTCAGTCATCATAAAGTGACATTTTTCCCAATTAAGCACAAGATTTGTCTCAATACATTGTTTCAGAACAGTATCCAAGTTAGACAGACATAAATCAAAACAAGTACCAAATACAGAAAAATCATCCATGAAGATTTCAATGCTTTTTTCAACAAGATCAGAAAAGATAGCAAGCATACATCTTTGGAAGGTAGCAGGTGCATTGCAAAGACCAAAAGGCACTTTCCTATAAGCAAAAATACCAAAAGGGACAAGTAAAAGTTATTTTCTCTTGGTATTCAGGATCAACATTGATTTGATTGTATCCTGAATAACCATCAAGAAAACAATAATATTGCTGACCTGTTAGTTGCTCCAGCATCTAATCCATGAATGGTAATGGAAAATTATCTTTTCTAGTAGCTTTGTTGAGCTTTCTATAGTCAATGCACATCCTCCAACCCGTAACAGTATAAGTTGGGATAAGCTCATCTTTATCATTTTTAACAATAGTCATGCCACCTTTCTTGGGTACTACCTGTATAGGGCTTACCCACTGGCTATCTGAGATAGGATATATCATCCCAGCCTCTAGTAGCTTAACTACTTCTTTCCTGACCACTTCTTTCATGGTTGGATTGAGGCCTCTTTGAGGTTGAGCAACAGGTTTATAATCCTTTTCCATTAAAATTCTATGCATACAATAGGAAGGGCTAATACCTGTTAGGTCTGATAATGTCCAACCAATAGCTTTACTGTTTTCCTGCAAGACTTTCACCAATTTCTTTTCTTCGTCCTCAGAAAGATTGGCATTAATGATCACTGGTTTTTTAGAATTACCTGCAAGAAAAACATATCTTAAATGTGAAGGTAATAACTTTAATTCCAGCTTTGGTTCCTCTTTCTGCTTCTCTTCCTTTAGTTCTTCAAAGAGGGATTGGTGATAAAGAATTTCTTTGCAGGTGTTCAGTTGATGAAGATACTCTAATTTTTCTTTATCTTCATCTTCATCTTGAACTGCTTCAGTCAATGCTTTCTCCAAGCCATCGTTTATGTGAAGAAATTTTTTAGAGTCAGAAATTACCTCATCTAGGACATCTACTCTAAAACATTCTCTTTTATCTGTGGGATGCTTCATGGCTTCAAGGACATTAAACTGCACTTCATCATCTTACACTCGTACAGTGAGCTTTGCTTCATCAACATCAATTAAAACTTTGGCAGTATTCATGAAAGGTTTGCCAATAATCAATGGAACTTCACTGTCTTCATCCATTTCCATGACTACAAAGTCAATTGGGTAGAAGAATTTGTCTACTTTCACCAAAACATCTTCAATGATGCCATAAGGATGCTTAATGGTTCTGTCAGCTAGCTGTAAAGTCATCCTAGTTGGTTTGATTATAAATTCTCCTATTCGCTTGACCATGGATAATGGTATAAGATTGATGCTTGCACCTAAGTCAAGAAGATATTTCCCCATTGATAAGTTTCCAATAGTTATAGGAATTGTGAAACTATCTGGATCTCTGGATTTTTCTGGAATGGTCTTTTCGATGATTGCACTGCATCCTGCATCCAGCTCTATGGTTTCATCATCTGTGTATCTCCTCTTCTTTGTGAGTAGATCCTTCATGAACTTGACATATGTTGGCATCTACTCCAATGCTTCAGAAAAAGGAATATCGATTTGCAGTTGTTTGAAAATATCTAGAAAACGCTTGTACTGCCTTTCTTTTTCTTTCTTAGATGGAGCTTGTGGATAAGGCATATGTTGGACTGGTGGTGGGGTTACTACAACTTTGCCTTTGTCAATTTTTTTCTATTCTTCTTCACTCATCACTTTCTTTTCTATCTTTTCATTTGTCTCTTCTTCCTTATTTTTTTCATTTTCTTTTTCTACATTTGCCTCATCATTTTTTTCTACAACTTTTTCATTTTTTTCTTTCTCCTTATCATCATTTTTTTCTACAACTAGTAATCGATTACACAATTCATTTTGTGAAACTGAACTTTCTGCCTTAATCAATTACAGCTCGGTTTAATCGATTATTTTTCTTGTTGCTGAAACTCAGAAACCTTCTTGAACATTTTAATCGATTAAGTGATAATTTAATCAATTACATAAGCATTTTAATCGGTTATTTGGCGCGTTTAATCGATTACAGTTAGTTACAAAATCTGTTATAAATAAGTTTGAAGACTTGTTTTATAACTTGACCACTTCGTATTTCTGAGTATACACAAGCCTTCTAAGTCTTTCAAAGTGATTTTCTCAGTGTTATTACTTCTTGCTTCATTCAAAACATCAATGGGTCTTTGAATGATTCTTGAACAAGAAACTTTTCAAGGTTAAGGAAAAGCATGTTCTGATTTTGTTTGCTATTCAACCTGACTTGGTAACTCATGTGCATTACATTCATTGGATCATTAGGTTGTCACTCTCCTTAATCTTTGTTTGTAAATTCGTTTTGAATTTCTATTGTAATTGGATATTGTAAGTGGGTTCTTCTTGCTTGGGTCTAGAGAAGGGTTCTCTAGCTAAAGAACCTAGTAGTGTTCTCTGGTTCTTGCTCTTTAGAAGTCTAATAGGGTTTTAGATTTCTATTCTTTATCTAGTGTTGATAAAGGGAGGTTTTGTAAAAGCCTATAAGAACAAAAATTTATAATAGTGGAACTCTAATTCAGTGTGAATTAGAAGAAACTGGATGTAGCTTTTGTTGTGAAGTGAACCAGTATAAATTGTTTGTGTTTTTGTTCCTCTATCTCTATTACTCATCTTGTTCATTGATTTATTGATTCATATTCATTGTCCAACAAGTTCTGTTTTGAACAATTGATTTCTAGGGGCTGAGTTATTTGATTGAGTAAAAAGATTTCTTGATTTTGAAAGTGATAAAGATCCTATACTCTGATTTGAATTAATTTTAAAATACCAAGGTTTTAACCAATTCACCCCCCCTCTTGGTTAATTGTGAGTATTCCTATTATTTTCAATTGGCATCAAGATCTGGTTCTTGAGAGTTATTTAAGATCACTATCTTTTCTTCAAAAAGAAAAATGAATACCTCACAAATTACATTCAAAGAAGGTGCTTCTCTCAATCGTTCTCCGATGTTTGAAGGAGAGCACTTAAGTTTTTGGAAAAATAGAATGAAAATCTTTATTCAATCAAATGACCCAGGTGCTTGGAATGCTATAGAAAAGGGTGCTTTGATTCCTATTAAAACTGTTGGCAGTGAAATGATTCTCAAAGAATGGGATGAAATGACAGATGCTAAAAAGAGAGTTGTCCAATATGATTTTAAAGCTAAAAATATGATTACCTCTACACTTTCTTCTGATGAATTTTTAGAACAGTGAGATGCACGAGTGCAAAAGAAATGTGGGAGATGCTGGAAGTAACTCATGAAAGCACTAAAGAAGTTAGAAGATCAAGAAAGCATGCCTTGATCCATGAGTATGAGATGTTCAAGATGAACACCACATAAAGCATTTCTCACCTACAAACAAGATTCACTCATATAGTCAATCATCTTCTGGGTCTTGGGAAGATCTTTGATGCTGAAGAATTAAACATCAAGATCTTGAAGTGTCTCACAAGACCTTGGCACCCAAAGGTGACAGCAATCAAGGAATCAAAAGATATATCCGAGATGTTTATGGCTTCACTATTTGGTAAGTTACTTGAATATGAGCTTGAAATGTCTCAACTAACTTGTGTTGAAGATACAGAAAAGAAAAATAAAAGTATTGCATTAAAAGCTGCATCATCAAAGTCTGAAAAAGTTGAAGATTCAAGTGAAGAAGATGAAGAGGACAACATGAACTTGATTGTTAATAAGTTCAGCAAGTTCTTGAGGAAAAACAAGAACAAAAAGTTTACAAAGAACAACAAGAACTAGAACAACAACAACAACAAAAGAATTGACAACAATTTTACTTGTTTTGAATGTGGAAAACCTGGCCACATCAAATTAGAATGTTCAATCTTTTTGAAAAAGCAACAAGGTGACAACAAAGTGAGGAAGGAAGGAAAATCCAAAAGAGCCTACATAGCTTGGGAAGATAATGAGTCAACAACTTCAGAATATTCAACTGAAAATGAAGAAGCAAACATGTGTCTCACTTCCACAATCAATGAAGAAGATGATGATCTATCATTTGATGGAAATGAGGTAAATTCTGAACTTGAACAAGCTATTAATGCTTTCCAAGAAATGCATGAAGAAGCCCAAAAGCTTGCGAAATCCAATAACAAGCTCAAAGGAAATCCTTGATGGCATATTGCAAAGATTACTGAATTGCAAACTGAAATTTGCAACTTGAAAGAAGAGAATAAAAAACTTGTTTCAAGTTACAAATTAAATGGATGTGTATGTGCTTCTTCTTCTACTAATGTCAACAAATACAATTTGTTGCAAAAGGATTTTGATGAGTACAAAAGAAGTCAAGAAGAAAAATATATGTTGCTTTTATCCAAGAATAGTTATTTAATTGATCTTTTGAGAAAGCTGTACAAGGGGAAATGCAACTTGGCTGAAATGTTAAGTGTGCAAAAATATGCTGGAGATACTTCTGGTTTGGGGTACAAACAAGGTTCAAAATCTTTTGGAAAAACTGTATTTATGCCTCAAAAATAGAAGAATCAAAAGAAGTTCAAAGACTCAAAGATCAATCAAATGCTTTCTTGAGAAAATCATCAAAATCTGTAACATGCAACTATTGTATGGAAAAAGGATATACATCTTACAAATGCTATGCTAGGAGATTCTATGTGCCTAATGGAGATTGCATTTGAGTTCAAAAGAAAAAGAAAGTTGTTAACCCCTATGGACCCAATCTCAATTGGGTACCCTTCTTTATAAATTGATTTGACTTTTGCAGGTATGTCTAAGAGCTAGATCCTCATTATGGTATTTTGATAGTAGATGCTCTAGACATATGAGGGATGACATGTCTATGCTTACAAATATAACTCTTAAAGATGGAGGATTTGTCACTTATGGAGATAATAACAAAGGTAAGATAATTGGAGAAGGCAACATAGGAAATAGCCTCAAAACCAAAATCAGAAATGTTCTTTATGTGGAAGGGTTGAAACATAATCTTTTAAGTATAAGCCAACTCTGTGATAAAGGATTTAAAGTCTCATTCAATGAGAATTGCTGCATGATTTGTGATGGGCAAAGTGGTGAAGTGATTCACATAGGTAAAAGGAAAGGTAACATTTATTTACTTTCAATTGATCATGCATTCTTTCACAACACTCCATGTCTAATAAGCAAGATTGATGAATCTTGGCTGTGGCATAGAAGGGCAAGTCACATTAACATGCATCATATGAACAAGCTAATTAAAAAATGATTTAGTAATTGGTTTACCCAAACTCAAGTTTGAAAAGGACAAACTATGTGATGCTTGTTAAAAGGGGAAACAAACCAAAAATTCTTTTCAAAGTAAAAAAACTGTTTCCACCTCTAGACCCCTTGAATTACTTCACATTGACTTGTTTGGTCCTTCTAGAACTATGAGTTTAGGAGGCAATTATTATGAGCTTGTCATTGTAGATGATTATGAAAATAATAGGAATACTCACAATAACCAAGAGGGGGTGAATTGGTTAATACCTTGGTATTTTAAAATTAATTCAAATCAGAGTTTAGGATCTTTATCACTTTCAAAACCAAGAAATCTTTTTACTTAATCAAATAACTCAACCCTAGAAATCAATTGTTCAAAATAGAACTTGTTGGGCAATGAATATGAATTAAAGAATCATTGAACAAGACGAGTAATAGAGATAGAGAAACAAAAAACACGAGCAATTTTTACTGGTTCACTTCACAATAGAAGCTACATTCAGTTTCTTCTAATTCACACTGAATCAGAGTTCCACTATTACAAATTTTTGTTCTTACAAGCTTTTATAAAACCTCCCTTTATCAACACTAGATAAAGAATACAAATCTAAAATCCTATTAGACTTCTAAAGAGTAAGAACCACAGAACACTACTCTATTCTTTAGCTAGAGAGCCCTTTTCTAGACCCAAGCAAGAATAACCCACTTACAATAGCCAATTACAATAGAAATTCAAAACGAATTTATAAACAAAGATTAAGGAGAGAGACAACCTGATGATCCAATGAATGTAATGCACATGAGTTACCAAGTCAGGTTGAATAGCAAACAAAATCAGATCATGCTTTTCCTTAACCTTGAAAAGTTTCTTGCTCAAGAATCATTCAAAGACCCATGAATGTTTTGAATGAAGCAAGAAGTAATAGAACCCTGAAAATCACTTTGAAAGACTTAGAAGGCCTGTGTATACTCCGAAATACGAAGTGGTCAAGTTAGAAAACAAGTCAAGCCTTCAAACTTATTTATAATAGATTTTGTAACTAACTGTAATCGATTAAACGCGCCAGATAATCGATTAAAACGCTTATGTAATCGATTAAATTATCACTTAATCGATTAAAATGTTCAAGAAGGTTTCTGAGTTTCTGAGTTTCAGCAACAAGAAAAATAATCGATTAAACCGAGCTGTAATCGATTAAGGCAGAAAGGTCAGTTTCACAAAATGAACTGTGTAATCGATTACTAGTTTTGGTAATCGATTAAGTCAGAAAATTAGGTTTTCAAAATAAACTATGTAATCTATTATGGATGATGGTAATCGATTATTCCAGCAAAACTTAAAATCCGGTTTCAACTAATGTAATCGATTACACTATGCCAGTAATCGATTAAAATATTTAACAAAGCAGTTCAGTTTCAATCAAAGGCCTAATAATCGATTAATCCGATAGGTAATCGATTAAGTTGTTCATGAAGGGTTTTCTAGATTGAAGGAGGAACAAGATAATCTATTATACCATTAAGTAATCGATTAAAACAGTAAAAAATCATTTTTCCAAAAACCTTTTAATCAGATTAAATCCTTAACCAAAAAGATAAAAGCTTTGATGTTTTAATGAAAACCATTTATGCTTGTTAATGGATGAATGAATGCAATGCAAGGATCAACGGATTATCTTTCTCTTACACTTGATTCATTTACAAAACTTCAAGGCACTTCAAGCATGTTGAAAGCTCAAAACACATTTCTGAATCAAAGTCTTTCACTCTTCATGATGCTCCCCCTGTTTCCAACAATCTCCCCTTTTTGGCTTTGAACATGCCAAATTATTGATTGATCATTTGTTGGACTTGAAGTTCTTTGAGGGAATCAAAATAGAAGACATAAGCTGTTTCAAACCTGAAAATAATCACAGTCTTTTTGCCAAGAACAAGTGTTAAGATATCTGCTTGCTTTATTCATCATTCATTAACTTGTATATCTGACTTAATTTGTTAATTTTCTTACTTAGCTCCCCCTTAATTTGACAATCCGTTCAACTTTTGATTTGTGCAAAAAATGTGCAGAAAAACAAGGTAGAACAGAGTAAAATGCAGAGCATACAATCAATCAACCATTTCTCCCCTTATTTGGCTCATCAAAGTCAAAAAAATAAATAGCACAACGGATAATATGAAGGAGAAACAAAGAAACTTTCATTTAAATAAGGAGGGAACCATTACATTGCCTAAAAAAAATAAAAACAGAAAACAGAAAAACGAATTACAAGGCTTTAGAAAGAATCAGACCCATCAAACATCAATTTTGTTTCAATACTTTCTAGCCTAGTCTTAATTTCCTCTAAGGCTGAATTGGTCTCAGCCCTATGTTCATGATGAAGAGATAACAGGCCGTCCATCTTTTGAATCATTAAGGATTCAAATGGACTATAGGCAGGTTGAGTAGGGCCTCTTTCTTCAGCATCTTCATCATCATCCTCTTCAACTCCAGCAGCAGCAGCAGGAATAGCTTGTTGACCAGCCATTTGCCATCCTTAAGGTGTCTAACCATCCCTAGTTTGGTTAGATGCTTCTCCTTGATGAGACTGTTGTTTGAATTGGTATTATCCACCACTTCATTAGAAACATCTATGTTGAAATAGTCTATGAATATAGAGACAAGCACAACATAGGGAAAAGGATAGTTCATAAGCCTCTTGGACTTTAGCATAATTTCCTCAAGAATGAGAATCCAATTCATCTGAATTGAATTCTTAAGACCATACACAAGTTGCAGGTCATCATCAGTGGCTTGGGCATGGTTTGTGGCTCTAGGAGTGAGAATGTAAGTAATTATATAATGAAGAAGTCTGTCTTCATGGGACATGGGGCCAGTGCTAAGCCTAAGCTTTAGCCTCATTTGGGGATCAATCAGCATTCCCCTATAGGTTTCTACCCTATTATACCCCTCAGCCTCTTCCTCAAACTTTCTTTCTCCTTCAAAGGAAATACCAGCCATAGCTTCCCATACTTCTGGAGTTATTTCCATGGTCACCCCATTCACTTGGGACCTAAGTATCCCATCCATTGAACCTTTGGCACAAGTGTAAAACACCTTTACTAATTCAGGGTAGAACGTACCCTTCATCTCCACAAACTTTCTCAATCTCTGAGTTTCAAGAAAAGCAGGGAATTGGAAGCCTTCCCTAATGAACCAATCTAATTCTAGGTGTTTGGGAGGACACACCAGTTTGGTGGTATTGAATTGGAGATATGTCATTTTGTCCCTTTCAGCAGGGAACCAATGATCCAACCTACTAACAACTAGATTAGAGGTTCCTCTAGCCTTTCCCTTAGATGTCTTAACTCTCTTAGAGGTAGACATCTCTCGGACAGATTTACTAAACTCAAACAGAAGAAAAACATAGAGGTGTTTGAAAGATAAGAAATAGAGTAGGTGTGATTTCTTCCTTAAACAATAGTCTGTATTTAAAGAGATTTTTAGGCTCCAAGTATTTGATGTTGACTTGAGAGGGAGTTGGATGAAGATCAAGTAAAGATTCAACCAAGGTTCAAGACTTGGAAGTTTTGGCTTTCAACATGGCTCAAGCTTTGAAAATTTAGTTTGTGATTTAATGTAAAAAGGATTGAAAGCATCATGATGATCCAAGCCTTGATTACATAGCATTCATGTATCATTTAAATTGCATCATAGAGAAGCTAAGTAATTAGTTTAAAACTTAAGAAAAAGGTAAGTAAATAGCATATAGTCATGATAATCGATTACTGGCTCATCATAATCGATTATTTTGTTCATAAACTTTCTGGAAAATTAAATATGAACATTTTAATCGATTACCTTATCGGATTAATCGATTACACGCAATTCAGCATATTTGAAATTTGGCCTTCTGACTGTTTTAATCGATTACCATAGTGTTGTAATCGATTATATACTTATTTGGATAACTCAGTCACTCTGCCTTAATCGATTACCAATGGATGTAATCGATTATTCTTCACAAACATGATTTTAGCATAGGACTGCCTTAATCGATTACCATTGGATGTAATCGATTATCCTTCATAAACTTAATTTTAGCATAGGTCTGGATTAATCGATTACAATTGAATGTAATCAATTACTCTTCACAATCAGGATTTTTACCCAGACTGGTTTAATCGATTACGCATCGGATTAATCGATTATTTCACCCGTTAGTTGAAATCCTGATCCTGCATTAAACATTTTAATCGATTACAGGAGCGTGGGGAGCGTATTTAATCGATTAAATCCGTTACGATTTCAACTATAAATAAGACCCTTTGCCTCTTGAGAAAAACTAACTAAGAGAGATTATTACTGAAGTGATTTTTTACGAATTCTAAGCATTTTCTAAAGGCTTTTAAGGGTTTACAAAGGCTTCATCTGGGCTCTTGAGTCTTGCTTCCATTGATTCATTAATGGGTCACTAAGATTGTTAGTGAAGCAAGCTTGTTCTGTCACAAAGGCTTAGGAAAGCTTTCTGCATCATTAG
>PYAF01001598.1:131162-153629 GCA_007407185.1 Glycine tomentella | reverse complement strand
CAGTAGATGAGTGGGAAAGAGGAGAAAAAATTTGTGAGTTCTTGTTGCCATTCTTTGATACTACAAATTTGATTTCGGGCACTTCCTATCCTACTTCCAACCTATATTTCTTGCAAGTTTGGAAAATTCAGCGTGTACTTATTGAGAGTTTGCAAAGTGAAGATGAGGTTATAAGGAGTATGGGGGAAATGATGATGATAAAGTTTAATAAATACTGGGATGAGTATAGCACCATTCTTGCATTTGGAGCAGTTCTTGACCCACGTATTAAGTTTACTTCATTGAGTTATTGTTACTCAACAATTGATGAATCTACTTGTGAGGAAAAGATCCAAGATGTGCGGAGAAAGTTATACATGCTCTTTGAGAGGTATTCAAACCCAAGAAACACTAATAATGCTGCCTCTATTCACAATCTTCACCCAAGACCCCAGACTTGTTTTCAAGCATGTCAAAGGAACTCAAGGGAATAAATCAAAGAATGTTTGGTGTAAGTACATGATTACACAATTATTATTATTATGTTATTATGTAAGTATTTACTTTTTTGTGTTGTGTACTTCGTTGATTTTATTTAATTTTTTTGTGTTCAACTTGTCATATGTAATAGAAATTGAAAATGCATAATGTAACACCCCAAAATTTCCATAGCTATGGCCAAAGTATTATACAAATTATTCTTGCATAATTATTAGGTCATGAAAGATTTAATGATCTATATTTGAATTATTTGGGTGAAATATCAATTAGAAACGTTACATAAATGTTTGGAGAAAAATTATCATATTGCCCCTATCATAAGTTAGAAATGACAAAAATGCCCTTGAGGACAAAATGACGAAAATGCCCCTGGATATTTGGAAATTACAAAAATGCCCTTCAGACCAGAGATGATCAGATATTCTTAAGAATTCTGTAAGAACTTGATAAAAGTACAGTATACTCCTGGATAACGAATTATCAACACAGTTGGTGACAAGAAACCCTAAACTGGAATTTCTAGGAATTTTGGTAGATATTTTGAAAAGAGCTCAATCCTGACTACCTCAGGCATCGGAAAACCACAGGAAAAGGATAGACATAATCTATAGAATTTTCTCCTAATTATAGGAGAAATAGATATTTCTAATAAGCTAGTTTAGTAATTTTAATAATTAAAGGCAAAATGGACCAATTAGAATTAGAATAAAGCCATAACATTCTAAGAATGTCATTAAAATTGAAGTAGCTTCTAAATAAACTTTAGAATTATTCTTGAGAATGGAAATTTAAATTAGGCTTTATTAAATAATAGACACCAACTTTATTCAATTAAAAGATATCTAATAAGTAAAGAAAAGCACAAAATTTCCTAAACTCTAGCCATTCCACATGAAGAAGGAGAAAATTTGAGAAACTTGCTCTCCAAACCAAGCCATGGCCGTGTGATATCAAAAGTGATGGAGAAGGCTTTAGAAAATTCAAGAAAGTGGACACTTGGATGGTTAAAAAGCTTGAAGGCTTGCCATTGGTCCATTTGGAAAGAATAGTCAACAATGGCTTTAGAGATATTTTCATTCAAAGACTAGCTACTCTAAGACTCTTCTATAAAGCTAGCTACTCTACGTGCAAATGAGAGGAAAAGAGGAGGATGTAGAATTTTCAAGAACATGGCCACTTGTAAGGTGGAAAAATACTAGCCAATAAGAATGAAACAATTGGAAAGCTAAGTCAAGGGATATTTTCATGGCAAGGCATTCATTAACACTATATAAGGAAGGTAGGGACCGAAAATTCCAAGTCCCTTCTCAAGCCAAGGAAACATGCAAAGCCTTCTCTTCTTGCATCCTTTTCATTTTTATTCTTTACACATTCTTTTTATCTTTCACTTTCAAGCAAAATTAAAGAAAAACCCTAAGTCTTGCTACTTTGAAATCTCACGTGAACTAGGAGCATTTAGAAGATGGAAGTCAAGTTTTAAGAAGAAATAACGAGGTATATATGGGGAGGTTTATTTTAAATATAGTTTAAGTGTTGCTTATTTAAAGTGTTTCTTCTATTTCTATAAAGCTTGCCCACCATGTGTTTGATAAATTGTTTCAAAGAAATGCAATATGTTTAAGAGTTGCTAGTTGGAATAAGTGTTTGAATCTTGGTGAAGTATGACTTATATACAAGAAGTTGTTGGATTTGGATTATATTTTGCATGGTTGAGTGCTTTAATAAAAGTTATGTATTATTTTATGAGTTGTTGAGTGTTTCTATGAAAGCACACCATGTGTTCGACGAAATACTTCTAAGAGATAAAGCTTGTTAAATGAATGATTATTTAAAGAAGTGACTTGAACTTAGATTAATGAGTGATTGCTTGAATGAATAACTTGAATCTAGCTTGATGGGTGAATGTTTAAGTCACTTGAATCTTTATGTATTATGACTATCTTAAAGAAAATGGTTGATTTGAATTGTAATTACATAATGGAATGTTTTACAAAAGTTTGTGTTATATATTGTTAAAAGTGTTCTATAAATCCTTGAGCATGTCTATTAAATTTTATACTAGAATTATGTTGAAAGCATGCCTATTATATTGAATTTATGAAGATTGATGTTGAAAGTGTAAAGTTTAAGCATATGAGAATATGAGATATAAATTGATATTGAAGAGTAAATATGAGATAAAAAGAGAATCATTCATGCATGTTTCATATGCATGTGCCTGGCAGGGGCTAGTCCGTGTTATTTACCTCAAGAGGAGGTATGTCAGATAGCTAGAATTGAGACAAGCGTTTAGACAAAAAGTGTCTAAGCTGGGGGGGTAGTGGCAATGGGGAGATCACCTACCCATGATGATCACATGTAGTGTGGGTGTGAGTCCTTTTGCAACACTGACCTACCCTGATTGATCGATCCAATTCCGAGAGAGAGAGAGTTGAGCTATCTTGACTTTGGTACCAATTGATGAGAATTTGAGAGATTCATGCATCATATAAAGAAGATGAGCATGCATCGCATGATAAGTATGTTGTATGATTATCTGTATGCTGTATATATTGTGTGACTTGAACTATGTTTATCATAAACTTACCCTATCTTTCGTGTCTGTGGTTGACACCTGCGATGACCTCAATTTATTTGGGCGAGCAGAGGAACTGTAAAAGCATAGTGAGCAGATGGACTACGTGGAAGATATTGACAAATATTTTATTTGGTGATATGTATTATGTAATAAACTTAGGAAACGGTCTGTATTTTATTATTTTGGACTGTACTTGGGACTGTATTATGGATTGTATTTTATTTTGGACTTCGAAAGAATATTTGGCGACAAAGAACTCGTTTACAATATGGATGGTTAGTATCTTTTGTAGTAATTATTTTAAGTAAGAAGAAAAGAATTTTCCATAAAATTTCTAACTAAGGGAATTCTAAAGCAAGTGAAAAAGAAATTCCATTCAAAATCAATAAAATACCCCGGCAAAACGAGGCGTTACACATAATAGTCAACTTGCTTCTAAAGTTGGAAAGTCACAACTTGATGTTTATCTGGATGAGCCAAACTTGGATTTTATGTACTATGAAGAGTTGGATGTTTTGCAATGGTGGAGAGATAATCATAATTGCTTTCCAGAATTATCCATAATGGCTCGTGATGTGTTGAGTATTCCTATTACTACAGTGGCTTCTGAATCTGCTTTTAGCATTGGATCACATATCATTAACAAGTATAGAAATCGTCTCTTGTCAGAAAATGTCGAAGCCTTGATTTGTACTCGTAGCTGGCTGCATGATTTTGCTAATGATGGTAGTTTCTTTAATTTCATTATTTTACAATTTAAATTTCCAATTAATTTTCTTTTAAATCATCATTATTCATTAGCTAATTTTATTTTTATTTTTGGATTATAATTTGTAGCTGAAGATGGCGAGGATGACTTTTGTGCTTTAAATATGGATCCAAGTGTTTACAAGGGATCAAATTCGGTAATTATTGAATATGCTTAGATGCAAGTACTTCAATTTAATTATTTTACATTTTGGAAGTTGTAATGTTTCTAACTTGTTTTTAGCAAATTTTAAATTTAATGTATGGATATTGTTTTGATAACTTTAGTTTAATGTATTAATCTAGTATCAGACTATTAGTAATTGTTCTCCCACTTGTGTATGTTATTTAATTGCATATATGTTTTAAGCATGAAGTTGTTTTCATCTTGTGGTTCTGTTGTTATTTATTACATCATGCTAGTGCAATAATGCTGGCAGAATAACAGCAATGACCCCGTTCAAGGTATAATTTTCTCCTTTTTTTTTTATTCCTTGGTTGCATTACTTCTATTAGGCATGTATTTTATATTAAAAGCATTGTCATAACAAATTGATGATTGTAGGTTATTCATGAGAAAACAGTGCAGTGTAAGGAATCTAACAAGGACAAGCTTTGTGTTGATGTCTTGGAGAGAGATGAGAAGAAATTCTATTAAAACAGGTATGTCCAACACAATTTTGAAATAGCAATATAGCATCCTTGTAGAGGTTATGCATATGTGGAATATGGATATGATTTATTCTATTAACACAAAATCTAGCTTGCTTGTATGTTGTCATGGTTGGAACATGCCACAATTGTGAAAATCTTAGAATTACATGATGCCAATAAAAAGGTAAAAATAAAAGTCCATATGCTGAATTTTTTTAATTTATTTTTTTTTATTTTTTAAGTGGGCTGGTGGGCTGGTCCGCTGGCCCACTAACCCACTCTAAAGTGGGGCGGGCCAGAACTTTTAGCCCACTTTGCAAAAGTGGGTCAGCCTGGCCCATTTTTGGTGGGCTGGCCCACTTTGCCATCCCTACCCAAACCAGAAGTATCTCCAGTATACTTATGCACACTTAACATTTCAGCCAAGTTGCATTTCCCTTTGTACAACTTTCTCAAAAGATCAATTAAATAGTTATTCTTAGATAAAAGCAACATATATTTTTCTTCTTAACTTCTTTTGTACTCATCAAAATCCTTTTGCAACAAATTGTATTTGTTGACATTAGTATAAGAAGAAGCACATACACATCCATTTAATTTGTAACTTGAAACAAGTTTTTCATTTTCTTCTTTCAAGTTACAAATTTCAATTTGCAATTCAGTAATCTTTGCAACATGCCATCTAAGATTTCCTTTGAGCTTGTTATTGGATTTTGCAAGCTTTTGGGCTTCATCATGCATTTCTTGGAAAGCATTAATAGCTTGTTCAAGTTCAGAATTTACCTCATTTTCATCAATTGATAGATCATCATCTTCTTCATTGATTGTGGAAGTGAGACACATGTTTGCTTCTTCATTTTCAGTTGAAGATTCTGAAGTTGTTGACTCATTATCTTCCCAAGCTATGTAGGTTCTTTTGGATTTTCCTTCCTTCCTCACCTTGTTGTCACCTTGTTGTTTTTTCAAAAAGATTGAACATTCTGATTTGATGTGGCCAAGTTTTCCACATTCAAAACAAGTAAAATTATTGTCAATCCTTTTGTTGTTGTTGTTCTTGTTGTTCTTTGTGAACTTTTTGTTCTTGTTTTTCCTCAAGAACTTGTTGAACTTCTTGACAATCAAGTTCATGTTGTCCTCTTCATCCTCTTCACTTGAATCTTCCACTTTTCAGACTTTGATGATGCAGCTTTTAATGCAATACTTTTGTTTTTCTTTTCTGCATCTTCAGCACAAGTTAGTTGAGACATTTCAAGCTCATATTCAAGTAACTTACCAAATAGTGCAGCCATGGACATCTTGGATAAATCTTTTGATTCCTTGTTTGTTGTCACCTTTGGTTGCCAAGGTTTTGTGAGACACTTCAAGATCTTGATGTTTAATTCTTCAGCATCAAAGATCTTCCCAAGACCCAGAAGATGATTGACTATATGAGTGAATCTTGTTTGTAGCTGAGAAATGCTTTCTGTGGTGTTCATCTTGAACATCTCATACTCATGGATCAAGGCATGCTTTCTTGATCTTCTAACTTCTTCAGTGCTTTCATGGGTTATTTCCAGCATCTCCCATATTTCTTTTGCACTTGTGCATCTCACTGTTCTAAAAAATTCATCAGAAGAAAGTGTAGAGGTAATCATATTTTTAGCTTTAAAATCATATTGGACAACTCTCTTTTCAACATTTGTCATTTCATCTCATTCTTCGGGAATCATTTCATTGCCAACAATTTTAATAGGAATCAAAGGACCCTTTTGTTCTTACAAGCTTTTAAAAAACCTCCCTTTATCAACACTAGATAAAGAATAGAAATCTAAAACCCTATTAGACTTCTAAAGAGCAAGAACCACAGAACACTACTCTGTTCTTTAGCTAGAGAACCCTTCTCTAGACCCAAGCAAGAAGAACCCACTTACAATAGCCAATTACAACAAAAATTCAAAACAAATTTACAAACAAAGATTATGGAGAGAGACAAACTGATGATCCAATGAATGTAATGCACATGAGTTACCAAGTCAGGTTGAATAGCAAACAAAATTAGATCATGCTTTTCCTTAACCTTGAAAAGTTTCTTGCTCAAGAATCATTCAAAGACCCATGAATGTTTTGAATGAAGCAAGAAGTAATAGAACCCTGAAAATCACTTTGAAAGACTTAGAAGGCCTGTGTATACTCCGAAATACGAAGTGGTCAAGTTAGAAAACAAGTCAAGCCTTCAAACTTATTTATAATAGATTTTGTAACTAACTGTAATCGATTAAACGCGCCAGATAATCGATTAAAACGCTTATGTAATCGATTAAATTATCACTTAATCGATTAAAATGTTCAAGAAGGTTTCTGAGTTTTAGCAATGAGCAAAATAATCGATTAAACCGAACTGTAATCAATTAAGGTAGAAAGTTCAGTTTCACAAAATGAAACCGTGTAATCGATTACTAGTTTTGGTAATCGATTAAGTCAGAAAATTAGGATTTTCAAAATGAACTATGTAATTGATTATGGGTGATGGTAATCGATTATTCCAGCAAAACTTAAAATCCGGTTTCAACTATGTAATCGATTACACTATGTCAGTAATCAATTAAAACATTTAACAAATCAGTTCAGTTTCAATTAAAGGCCAAATAATCGATTAATCCGATAGGTAATCAATTAAGTTGTTCATGAAGGTTTTTCCAGATTGAACGAGGAACAAACTAATCGATTATACCATTAAGTAATCGATTAAAACACTAAAAAATCATTTTTCCAAAAACTTTTTAATCAGATTAAATCCTTAACCAAAAAGATAAAAGCTTTGATGTTTTAATGAAAACCATTTAAGCTTGTTAATGGATGAATAAATGCAATGCAAGGATCAACAGACTGCCTTTCTCTTACACTTGATTCGTTTACAAAACTTCAAGGCACTTCAAGCATGTTGAAAGCTCAAAACACATTTCTGAATCAAAGTCTTTCACTCTTCATGATGCTCTGTTTTTGAAATCTAAAAGTGATGCTTTCCATGCTTTTAGAAAAATGGCCAAGCTTGTTCAAAATGAAAAGGGTAGCAAAATTATCTCAATAAGAAGTGATCATGGTGGAGAATTCCAAAATGAACATTTTGAAAAATTCTGTGAAGAAAATGGAATTAACCACAATTTTTCAGCTCCAAGAACACCTCAACAAAATGGTGTTTTGGAGAGGAAAAACATAACTCTTAAAGAAGGAGCTAGAACTCTTCTTAATGAGACAAATTTGTCAAAATATTTTTTGGCTAGAACACTCACTTTGAATAGATTACTTATAAGGCATATTTTAAAGAAAACTCCTTATGAGCTATACAAAGGTAGAAAACCAAACATTTCTCATTTGAGAGCTTTTGGCTGCAAGTGTTTTGTTTTAAACAATGGCAAATAATCACTTGGAAAATTTGATGCTAAAGCTGATAAAGCAATTTCCCTTGGATATTCATTACATAGTAAAGCATATAGAGTTTTCAATAAAAGAACAATGTGCATCGAAGAATCTGTACATGTGATTTGTGATGAGTCTAATCCCTCAAAAGAGGAAAAGAAGTGTGATGTAGATGTAGGTCCTATGGAAGAATTTATTTAGCTTAATGATTCCATAAATAAGGAGAAAGAAGAACCAAGTGCTGAAATGAAACCATCAACACCTGTTCAAGATCCAAAAGATTGGAGAACAACAAGAGATCTCTCACTTGATAACATCATAGGTGAAGTTTCAAAGGGAGTATCTACTAGATCTTCATTAAGAACTCTATGTTGTAATATGGCTTTTGTTTCTCAAATTGAACCTAAGAATATTGATCAAGCCTTAATTGATGAACATTGGATGCATGACATGCATGATGAGTTAAATCAGTTCAAGAGAAATGAAGTTTGGGAACTTGTTCCTAGACCATCCTCTCTCAAACCTATTGGCACAAAATGGATTTTTTTAGAAATAAACTTAATGAGAGTGGAATCATAGTCAAAAATAAAGTTATATTGGTTACAAAATGTTACAACCAAGAAGAAGACATTGACTATGAGGAAACCTATGCTCCAGTTGCAAGATTGGAAGCCATTAGGTTATTGCTTGCATATGCATGTTTAATGGATTTTAAACTTTTTCAAATGGATGTTAAAAGTGCCTTTTTAATTGGATACATTGAGGAGGATATATATGTTGAACAACCTCCTAGTTTTACTAATTTTAAACATCCAAACTATGTTTTTAAACTTAAAAAGGTCCTTTATGGTTTAAAATAAGCTCCTAGATCTTGGTATGAAAGATTAAGCAAATTTCTGCTTGAACAATCTTTCACAAGAGGTCATGTTAACAAAACCTTGTTCATCAAAAGGCATAAGAATGATATCTTATTGGTTCAAGTATATGTTCATGATATAATTTTTGGTTCAACTAACCAGTTGCTGTGCAAGGAATTTTCTTCAGCTATGCAGAAAGAATTTGAAATGTCAATGATGGGAGAATTAACATTTTTTTCTTGGACTTCAAGTGAAGCAAATGAAGGATGGGACATTTCTCAACCAATCCAAGTATTGCCTTGAAGTGATCAAAAAGTTTGAAATGAAGAAAAGTAAAAATGTTGCAACTCCAATGACAACATCAACCTATCTGTATTCAGATGAAAATGGAAAAAGGGTTGATGAGTCAAAATTTAGAGGAATGATTGGATCATTATTGTATTTGACAACTAGTAGACCAGACATAATGCTAAGTGTATGCTTGTGTGCAAGATATCAAGCAAATCCCAAAGAGTCACACTTAATAGCAGTCAAAAGGATCCTCAAATATCTCAAGGCAACATCAAATGTTGGTCTTTGGTATCCTAAAGGTGCATCAATTAATACTATTGGTTATTCTAATTCTGACTTTGCAGGATGTAAGTTAGATAGAAAAAGCACTAGTGGAACTTGTCATCTACTTGGAAGTTCATTAATCTCATGGCATTGCAAGAAACAATCTTGTGTTGCTTTGTCAACTGCTGAAGCTAAATATATCTCAGCTGGAAGTTGCTATGCACAAAGTCTATGGTTGAAGCAACAATTACAAGATTTTGGAGTTCAATTGAAAGAAATACCTTTACTATGTGACAACACAAGTGCTATCAACATTTCAAAGAATCCAATTATGCATTCAAGGACCAAACATATTGAGATAAGGCATCATTTTCTCAGAGATCATATTCAAAAAGGTAATATCAAAATTGATTTCATTGACACTCATAATCAATTGGCTGATATATTTACTAAACCATTGGCTAGAGATAGATTCTATGCTCTTAGAAACATGTTTTGGATGAATCTAATCTCTGTTAGCTTGAATGTTGTATGCCTTTTCATGTGAAATGATTTGTCATTTGAATCCATCATCACAAAAGCTTAAAAGTTCCAAGTTGTGCTGCATAATTCTGTTTAATCTGATATTTTTTCTGTAATAATTGATTAAGTATCATATTAATCGGTTAAATTCACTTAAATCATGATTTAGAACGAAATAATCGATTATTCTTCTCAGAAGCACATTTTTAGAAAATTGAATTTTTCTGTGTTAATCAATTAAGCATCGAATTAATCGATTACACTGATCAAAAATCATTTTACAAAGTGAAAATTCACTAGAATAATCAATTACAGTGAATGGTAATCGATTAAATTACTGAGAATCAGTTTTTCAAATTTCAAAACTTTCTGGAATAATCGATTACATGTCGAATTAATCGATTACACAAGCCTCAACATGTCTCTGATATTCAAATTTTTCTGTGATAATCGATTAAATCATAATATAATCGATTACACTTCGTCTTCTACACGTGAATTTTATAGAAATAATCGATTACGTTACGAATTAATCCATTACTGTATCTGCAGTAAGTGATTTTGCTTACGAATTAATCGATTACATAAGGAAATAATTGATTATTCATGGAGTTACTGCAAAATCTGACAGATTTTCTTGGAAATTGTAACTGGCCAACTCCCACCTAATTCAAATTTGATGGATGGGATACTTAGGTCCCAAGTGAATCGGGTTGCCTTGAAAATAACTCCAGCAGTATGGGAAGCTGTGGCTGGTATTTCCTTTGAAGGAGAAAGGAAGTTTGAGGAAGAGGCTGAGGGGTATAATAGAGTAGAAACCTATAGGGGAACGCTGATTGATCCCCAAATGAGGCTAAAGCTTAGGCTTAGCATTGGCCCCATGACCCATGAAGACAGACTTCTTCATTATATAATTACTTACATTCTCACTCATAGAGCCACAAACCATGCCCAAGCCACTGATGATTACCTGCAACTTGTATATGGTCTCGAGAATTCAATTCAGATGAATTGGATTCTCATTCTTGAGGAAATTATGCTAAAGTCCAAGAGGCTTGTGAACTATCCTTTTCCCTATGTTGTGCTTGTCTCTAGATTCATAGACTATTTCAACATAGATGTTTCTAATGAAGTGGTGGACAACACCAACTGAAGCAACAGTCTCATCAAGGAGAAGCATCTAACCAAACTAGGGATGGTTAAGACATCTCAAGGATGGCAAATGGCTGGTCAACAAACTGTTCTTGCTGCTGCTGTTGGAGTTGAGGAGGATGATGATGAAGATGCTGAAGAGAGAGGCCCTACTCAACCTGCCTATAGTCCATTTGAATCCTTAATGATTCAAAAGATGGATGGCCTGTTATCACTTCATCATGAACATAGGCCTGAGACCAATTCAGCCTTAGAGGAAATTAAGACTAGGCTAGAAAGTATTGAAACAAAATTGATGTTTGATGGGTCTGAATCTTTCTAAAGCCTTGTAATTCCTTTTTTTTGTTTTCTGTTTTTAAGTTTTCTGTTTTTATTTTTTCTTTAAGCAATGTAATGATTCCCTCCTTGATTAAATGAAAGTGTCTTTGTTTTTCCTTCATATTATCCGTTGTGCTGTTTATTTTTTGACTTTGATAATCCAAATAGGGGGAGAAATGGTTGATTGATTGTATGCTCTGCATATTACTCTATTCTACCCTGTTTTTCTGCACATTTTTTGCACAAATCAAAAAATGAAAGGATTGTCAAATTAAGGGGGAGCTAAGTAAGAAAATTAACAAATTAAGTCAGATATACAAGTTAATGAATGGTGGATAATGCAAGTAGATATCTTAACACTTGTTCTTGGAAAAAAGACTGTGATTATTTTCAGGTTTGAAAAAGCTCAAGTCTTCTATTTTGATTCCCTCAAAGAACTTCAAGTCCAACAAATGATCAATCAAGAATTTGGCATGTTCAAAGCCAAAAAGGGAAAGATTGTTGGATACAAGGGGAGCATCATGAAGAGTGAAAGACTTTGATTCAAAAATGTGTTTTGATCTTTCAACATGCTTGAAGTGCCTTGAAGTTTTGTAAATGTATAAAGTGTAAGAGAAAGGCAATCTGTTGATCCTTGCATTGCATTCATTCATCCATTAACAAGCTTAAATGGTTTTCATTAAAACATCAAAGCTTTTATCTTTTTGGTTAAGGATTTAATCTGATTAAAAGGTTTTTGGAAAAATATTTTTTTTTACTGTTTTAATCGATTACTTAATGGTATAATCAATTATTTTGTTCTTCATTCAATCTGGAAAAACCTTCATGAACAACTTAATCGATTGCCTATCAGATTAATAGATTATTTGGCCTTTGATTGAAACTGAACTGCTTTGTTAAATGTTTTAATCGATTACTGACATAGTGTAATCAATTATATAGTTGAAAACAGATTTTAAGTTTTGCTGGAATAATCGATTACCATCATCCGTAATCAATTACATAGTTCATTTTGAAAATCCTAATTTTCTCACTTAATCGACTACCAAAACTCGTAATCGATTACACAGTTCATTTTGTGAAACCGAACTTTCTGCCTTAATCTATTACAGCTCGGTTTAATCGATTATTTTGCTCGTTGCTGAAACCCAGAAACCTTGAATATTTTAATCGATTAAGTGATAATTTAATCGATAACATAAGCATTTGAGTCGATTATCTGGCGCGTTTAATTGATTATAGTTAGTTACAAAATTTGTTATAAATAAGTTTGAAGGCTTGGCTTGTTTTATAACTTGACCACTTCGTATTTCTGAGTATACACAAGCCTTCTAAGTCTTTCAAAGTGATTTACTGGATTCTATTACTTCTTCCTTCATTCAAAACATTCATGGGTCTTTGAATGATTCTTGAGCAAGAAACTTTTCAAGGTTAAGGAAAAGCATGTTCTCATTTTGTTTGCTATTCAACCTGACTTGGTAACTCATGTGCATTACATTCATTGGATCATCAGGTTGTCTCTCTCCTTAATCTTTGTTTGTAAATTCGTTTTGAATTTCTGTTGTAATTGGCTATTGTAAGCGGGTTCTTCTTGCTTGGGTCTAGAGAAGGGTTCTCTAGCTAAGAACAGAGTAGTGTTCTCTGGTTCTTGCTCTTTAGAAGTCTAATAGGGTTTCTATTCTTTATCTAGTGTTGATAAAGGGAGGTTTTTTAAAAGCTTGTAAGAACAAAAATTTATAATAGTGGAACTCTAATTCAGTGTGAATTAGAAGAAACTGGATGTAGCTTCTGTTGTGAAGTGAACCAGTATACGTTGCTTGTGGTTTTGTTTCTCTATCTTTACTACTCATCTTGTTCATCGATTCTTTGATTCATATTCGTTGTCCAACAAGTTCTGTTATGAGCAATTGATTTCTAGGGGCTGAGTTATTTAATTGAGTAAAAAGATTTCTTGGCTTTGAAAGTGATAAAGATCCTAAACTCTGATTTGAATTAATTTTAAAATACCAAGGTTTTAACCAATTCATACACCCCCCCCCCCTCTTGGTTAATTGTGAGTATTCCTATTATTTTCATTCTTCTCTAGAACATGCTTTGTTAGGCAAACTGAATCCTTCAGGGAGTTTCATGAAAATGTCATTCTCAAGAGACCCATACAAGTAAGTTGTAGCAATATCCATTAGATGTAAATTGAGTCCTTTGTGTGCAACCAGACTAATTAAGTATCAAAAAGTACTTCCATCTAGTACATATGAATATTTTTCTTCAAAATCAATACTGGGTCTTTATGAAAATCCTTGAGCATAAAGTCATGCTTTGTATCTCACAATTTCATCATTCTCACTTTGTTTTTCTATAAAAACCCATTTATATCCAACTAGTTTCGCACTTTCAGGTGTACGGACTACAGGTCCAAAAACCTTTTGCTTAGAAAATAAGTCTAATTTTGTCTCAATTGCATTTTTCCATTTTGGCCAATCATTTCTTTGTTGATAATCCTTGATGAACTTTGGTTCTTGATCCTCTGTATGCTCCATTTCCTAAAGAAACAACAAGGAGGAAAAAAGAAGGCAAAAAGTCATAGTAAGAAAAAGATGGCTTACATAGCATGGGATGAGAATGCTTATAGTACTTCAAGTGATTCAAGCAATGAAGAATAAGCAAATATTTGTCTCATGGCAGATGGTGAAGGTGAAAGCATTGTAAGCACTTTCGATTTTGAAACTGATCTTGATGAAAATTATAATAAGCTTTTAGATGGCTTCAATGAGATGCATCAAAAGGCTAAAAAATTATGTCAAGCCTACAAATTTCTTAAAGGGTAGTTGAGATGGCATATGGATAAAATAGTTAGTTGTCAAAGAGAGTTATCTAGTTTGAAATTGAAAAATGAAGAACTTGATAAAGCACCAAAAAACTTTTCTTGTAATAACAAAACTACCTCTACATCTTCCCCCTCTCAATGTGAAATGTGAAAGGATCTTAAAAAAAATTTTCAAAAGGATTTGGCTATACTTTTGGCAAGAAACAAAAGGATTTCAATTTTTTTTCAACTTTGTCAAAGCGTCTAGAACTCCTTTTACAACATGTCACTACTGCATGCATAAAGGTCATACATCTAAAAATTGTGTGATTAGGTTATATGAAGTTCCTAATGGAAAGTATAGATGGATTCCCAAAGGAATAACTAAGGTTACTAACAAAAAGGACCCAAAATCACTTGGGTGCATCACAATACCCTTTAATTTTTTTGTATGTATACCTTGAAGCCAAGGATCTTATGTGGTATTTGGACAATGGTTGTTCAAGGCATATTATGGGAGACAAATTTGTCTAATCGAAAGCAAAAAAGGGAGGATATGTAACATATGGGGACAACAATAAAGAAAAAATTCTTGGATTAGGTAATGTTGGAAACTCATTAACTACCTTGATAGAGAATTTTTTGTTTGTGGATGGATTGAAGCATAACCTTCTAAGCATTAGTCAATTGTGTGACAAAGGTTATAATTTTTTTAATAAAGATTGTTGCACTATTTCTAATCCAATCAAAAATCAAATTGAGTTTGTTGGCAACCAGATAGGTAACACATACATGCTCAATATTGATTGTGTTTCATCATCACATTTGACATGTTTATATAGTAACAATGATGTTTCTTGGCTATGGCATAGAAGGGTAGCTAACATTCATATGAACTACTTAAAAAAATTATCTCTAAAGAGCTAGTTAAGGGACTTCCTAAGCTTAAGTTTATGAAGGGTGGCTTGTGTGATGCATGTCAAAAGGGCAAGCAATCTAGAGTTTCTTTTAAATCTAAAAATATGATTTCAACCTCTAGACCGCTTGAACTCTTGCATCTATATTTGTGTGATCCTTCTAGAAATATGAGCATTAGAGGAAACTATTATTCCTTAGTGATTGTTGATGACTATTCTAGATTTATGTGGACTTTGTTTTTATCTTTGAAAAACAATGCTTTCAAAAATTTTCACAAACTAGCCAAATTGATTCAAAATGAAAGGATTTGAAAATCAAAGCTTTGAGAAGTGATCATAGGGTGAATTTCAAAATAAGGTTTTTAAAACTTTTTGTGAATAGTATGGTATTAGCCATAATTTTTCAGCTCCAAGAACTCCTCAACAATATGGAGTTGTGGAGAGAAAGAATATATCTCTTAGAGGAACTAGCAATAACCATGTTAAATGAAGACCACCTACCTAAGTATTCTTGGGCAGATGCGGTAAGTAAAGCTTGAAATGTTCTCAATAGAATGATTATAAAACCAATTTTGAAATTGACACCCTATGAGATTTACAAAGGAAGAAAACCAAACATATCACATATAGATTTATGTAGTTGTAAATGCTTTGTTTTAAACAATGGAAAAGAATCACTTGACAAGTTTGATGCAAAAGATGATGAAGGTTTATTTCTAGGTTATTAATCTACTAGCAAGGCATATAAAATTTTCAATAAACATTCATTACAGATTGAAGAATTTTTCCTTGTTGTATATAATGAATCTAACCCCTAAAAGGAGGGAAAGATGCATGTTTTTGATGATGATGTAAGGAGCCCAAGGGAAGCTTCTCTCATAAGTAAAGAGGTGGTGAGCAATAACCTTCAAGTAGGACCCTCAACACAACACAAATTTCTTCCTAAGGAATGGAGAACACCAAGAGATCTCTCTATGGACAACATCATTGGGGACATAGAAAAAGGAGTAACTACTAGATACTCTTTGAAATTCATTTGTGAGCATATTGCTCTTATGTCTCAAGTAAAACCTTTGCCTATAGAAGAGGCACTCAAATATGTGTTTTGGATTATGACTATGCATGATGGGTTAAATCAATTTAAAAGAAATGATGTATGGGAATTGGTACTTTATTCTAAAAATATGAACATCATTGGCACCAAATGGGTATTTAAAATAAATTGGATGAACATGGTTTGATCACTAAGAATAAAGCAAGGCTAGTAGTCAAGGGTTATAACCAACAAAAGGATATAAAATTTGGTGAAACCTATGCACTGGTAGCTAGATTAGAAGCTTTAAGATTATTGCTTGCTTATGCTTATGTTGTGGATTTCAAGTTATACAAAATGGATGTCAAAAGTACTTTCCTAAATCCATACATTGAAGAGGAAAATTATTTTTCCCAACCTCTGGGTTTTGAGGATCATAAAAATACAAATCGCGTATACAAGCTTAAGAAAGCTCTTTGTGGACTTAAACAAGCACCAAGGCAATGGTATGTGAGACATAACAACTTCCTTCTTGAACAAAAGTTTGAGAGAGGTAAAGTTGATAAAATGCTATTCATCAAAAAGTCCTCTCATAACACTTTACTTGTGCAAGTTTATGTCATCATTTTTGGTTCCGCTAACAAATCTCTTTGTAAAGATTTTGTACACAAGATGCAAAGGGAATTTGAAATGTTAATGATGAGGGAGCTAAGTTACTTTCTTAGTCTCCAACTAAAGCAATTAGATCATGAGACTTTTCTCCGTCAATCAAAGTATTGCAAGGAACTTCTTAAAAACTTTGAGATAGAAAAAAGCAATAATTTGCAACTTCTATGGCTACAAACTGCTACCTTAGTGTTGATGAAAAATGAAAATCCATGATCAAACAAGGTATCGAGTTATCATTGATTCCCTACTTTACTTGACTGCTAGTAGACTAGGCATTATATTTAGTGTTTGCATGTGTTCACGCTATCAGTCTAGTCCTAAGATGATCATGAAATACCTTAAAGGAATATTAGATGTTGGGCTATGGTACCCTAAGGGTGTTGAGATCTCTCTTGTGGGATACTTAGATTTAGAATTTTCCAGATGCAAGTTGGATAGAAAGAGCACCAATGGTACTTGTCACTTTTTAAGGAATGATCTAGTTCATTGGAATAGTAAGAAGCAAGCATATGTTGCCTTTTCTACGGCTAAGGCTAAATACATAGCTGCAGGAAGTTTTCGTGCACAAATATTATGGCTTAAACAACAACTTTTTGATTTTGGTTTGCATTTCTTAGGATGTGATAACACTAGTGCCATTAGTCTCACCAAGAATCCTATCATGCATTCTAGGACAAACATACAGAGATTAGGCATCATTTAATTAGGAACCATATTCACAAGGGTGATTGTGATATTGAGTTTGTTGATACAAACTCAAAACTAGCTGACATCTTTACCAAACCTCTAGTAAGGGATAGGTTCTACCATCTTCGAAATGAACTTGGCATTTTAAGTGAGTCTAATCTCACTTAAACCAATTAGGTAGCCTACATTCATTTCATGTACATATGCATTTGCATTTTCTTTTATGTTTATGATTGCATTATGTCTTGTTTGAGTGTTTGCTTGCTATGTGCATTTAGAAAGCATGAAAATCCTTTTTTGTATATCATTTTCTGTAAAAAAAAAATTGCATATTCATTCATATTAACCAATTACATAGGCTTATAATCGATTAATTCAAGCTGATGCTACTTTCCTAGGATTTAAGGGTATGAACTTATTGATTATAATGTTTGGTAATCGATTACATCTTTGCAAAGGCCTTATACCCATTCTAGGTTAGGTTGTAACCGATTACAACAATTGGTAATAATACATTACAAAGTGTCTGAAATGTTTTTTGAAAATGAAAAGATACTTACTCTATGTTTATCAAACCCTTTCCTAACCAAGAAACCTTCATTCTTTATCTCTTAGCCCTTTTTCCGAAACCTAAGTGTCTGCAACCACATCCTTTCATCTTCTTCAAACCTCTCCATCTCTCTTTCTTTTCTTATCCTCAACCTCCATCAATGGCGGAAACCAAAGACCAGAGGATGAAGAGCATTGGGCACAAACCTATAACCCCAAAACCAAGCTCAAAAAAGGAGAAGGAAACAATAAAATGTCGTTCTTCCAACAAGGACAAGAGGATAGCAAAGTCTCCATCACCACCACCCTCTTTAAAGGCAACTTTGTGGTGGTTTTCTAAGGAACATTACAAGGAATCCTACAAGTTCAACTATGCTAGAAAGAGTTGATCCAACTTAAGTTCTTGAGTTTGCAATGGTTGAAGTCTCAAGGATTTGTCTTTCCATAACTCCTTGAGTACCATGGGTTGAAGAAGCTTGTAGAGATGAAGGGCACTTACTACCCTGATTTGGTAAGAGTCTTTTATACTACAACTCATATTAATGGTGACATTGGTTATCTATGTGCCGAGGTAAAAAGAAAACAAATTGTGATGACACTTGAGGTGTGGGAAAAGGTTGTTGCTTTGTCATCTGAAGGGATGATGGCAAATGTGATGATGACCAAGGCATGAACGCTTGGATTGGATCGTTTTCGAATGCAAATTTCAAGACTCCTAGGATAGTTGTTTAGAACTTAAAAAAAAAGATGGAAAAGGTTAAGAAGATGGTAATGAATGACGCCACGATCTGTAGTGGAGCGATAAGTTGGAAGAGGATTCGCCACAAAGGAAAGCTTCACTGATGAGAATCGATTTGGGTTCAACCAAGAACCAAGAAGAGGCTAAGCTCTCAATTCATGCAAATGCTTAATTTCATTAACCAAAAGTTCCCCAAAAATTGCAATATTTAAGTACTTAGAGCTAAGCCTCTAATAAAACCTAAAAACACATAGTTTGGGCCTATTTCAATCCACATTAAGGCCTATTACACAAATAATCAAGAAAATAAAACCTAAAATGCATAGTTTGAGCCTATTTCAGTCGACATTGAGGGTCATTACACAAATAAATAAGAAATATGAAAATCCTCGCAGACGTTGTGTGCTAAGCGAGCCATGCGCACTAAGCCCAAAAAACTATCTGTCAAGGAATTGCACTAAGTGGGCTCTCCTACAATCTTCAAGGTACTCCAATTCAGCTCCTTGTGTCTTCCTCCATCCTTGCCCTTGTTGTTAGATACAGGGGGAGCTTAAAGAGGATCAAGATGATGATGAGGCTATTTTGTCTTAGACATATTTTAGCTTTTTACATGTCATTCAATTGAAGGCATATATAATCTGTTAGTTGTTTAAAAGCTTCATCCTATGATCCCTTGTATTGCATAAACATCATTCATTGGCATGCATACATGGTTTTTATCAAGTTACATGATTTGTGAAAAAGCTTAAGGTTTTCATGTTTGCATAAGATGCCAAGTACTCATGGTTAAGTTTTGGAAAAACCACTTTTTACACTGACTTAATCGAATACCAAAATATGGTAACCTGTTACTTAAGCCATGAAGAAATAATTAACCAATTACAAGGTAGTGGTAATCGATTACACAGTACAAAACACAAAATAAGTCTTTCTGTGTTAATAGATTACCATCTAATCGTAATTGATTACATTAGCATGTTTTTGAAGCTAGACTGTCTGTGTTAATCGATTACTTTGCTCATGTATCTTTTCCAAAATGAACAAAGACCACTTTAATTGATTAAATATGATAGACTGGAGGCCGAGAGAAAAGGATAGCCAAAAAACACGCATAGGGGGTTCTTCTCAGAAAGAGAAAAAATCAATTACTTAAGTGAAAATAATCGATTACATGAACGATTTAATCAGTTACATTCTTCTATAAAAAGTTGTTGCCCCTTTTTATTTAAATAGAACATTACAATTCGAGATTTTCAATGTTTTTCAAAAGGCTTCTAAATTGAGAGAAAATACACTAAGTAACAAAGCTCTTGTCCTATAATTCAAGATTTTCATGCATCATTGATAGAATTCTTCTTGGATAAGATTTCAAAGGAGTTTCTTGGAGAGCTTGGTCTGAAACTTGCTTTCTTTCAACTTGATTTCAGATTGGTAAACATTTGCATTTGCATTCTTTGGGTCATCAGGTTGTATCTCTCCTCTAAACTCTGATTGTAATTCGTTTTTACATTTTAGCTTGTTAGTTGCTATTACAAAAGGGTTCTTTAAGCTTGTCTAGAGTAGGGTTCTCTAGAGGGAAGAGTAGAGAAGGGTTTCTCTATGTCTTGATCCTTAGAAGTCTAAAAGGTTTTTAGATTTTAGTTCTTTATCTAGGGTTGATAAAGGGTGATCTTTTGTAAGATTGTAAAGAACAATTTTGTTAATAGTGGAACTCTAGCCAATGTTTGGTTAGAAGAAACTGGATGTAACTTCTCTTGCTAAAGAGTGAACCAGTATAGTTCTTGGTGTTCTCTTAATCTCATCTTGCTGTTATTGATTGCTAATCTTTTGGATAATCTTTTCAAGATCAACAGATAAACATTTTCTGCTATTGCTTTCTGTGAAGGGTGATCTTGATTGACTAAAAGTTTCTTTTTTAAACGGTTGTCCTTGTGATACAATCCTAAATTCGCTGCTTGTTTTAAAGAAAATTTTTAAAGACCCTGTTTTAACCAATTCACCCCCCTCTTGGTTAATTGTGTGTTCATATTGTTTTCACTTGTTAAATAGTCCAACCTTGATTCTCTTGGTCATCTCTTCTTGTATAAGCTTGGCTTTGGACCTTGTCATTGGACCCTTCAATTCATGAAGGGCTTCTAGAACTTCATGTTCTTTGGATAGTCCTCTATCATCCCCTCCTTCTTGAAAAGGATATGTTTTTGAATTTGAATTCAAAACACCCATATCATAAGAAGAAAGATCAATGACATTAAAACTAGAACTCACCCCATACTCACTTGGCAAGTCAATCCTGTAGGCATTGTCATTAATTGTAACACCCCGTAGGCCTCCGACGTGTTACCATTAATAATATCAGAAATAGCTTATAAACGTAAAATAACTTTCAACGGAAGCACAGAATCGCATTTCTTGATACATTATGTATGGAATAACTAAAACATCAGACAACTACACACACAAGATCATTTTTCACGCCCCTACTGATCCGGTTCTCATATCATCCTCATAAAGACAAATAATTTAAACATACAGGCAGATACTCAAATATACAACATTTGTACTCAGGGGAACGTCACATCTCATATCATATCATAGTTTTGTACAATATATACATCAGTGACCTCACCACACCATGGTGATATCAAAAGAATATCAGCCCTCCATGAGGGTATACAGAACTATACGTCAAAATAAAATCAAAATAGAGCCTTCAAGCTCTCCATGCCGCTCCTCAGTCAAGCAGCCTAATCTTAATTGGGCCTCCTGCCCTGAGACTGATCTTCTCTTCCAAAAATATCACCTGAAATCATGTAAGCCCCAGACAGGGTGAGATAACATATCTTAGTAAGCTCAGGGTTCTTGGGAAATCATTCCCACCTTGGCCCACAGATTCACAACACATAAACAGGCATACACATCAAAAATGGTCCACCGACCTGGCCTTCTGGCCCTCATCATATCATAAACATCATCATCATAAACTCAATACATAATAAATGGCAGAGAACCCTCAATGCCCTGGCAGAGAACCCTCAATGCCTCGGCAGAGTTCCATATGGCAGAGAACCCTCCATGCCCTTGGTAGAGAACCTTCAATGCCGACAATACAAGGCAGAGAACCCTCTATACCCTGTATTCAATCTATTGGCCAACAGACTCATCTCAATTATAATCATTCATCCAATACAGATGCACACAATCTCAATATAATCAATTCAAGTAATGCCACAACCAATGCATGCATCATGAATCATAACCAACACTCCCCAGGAGTGTGGTGTACAGTCAAAGTGGGAATTCATCCCCCAGAACACTGAACTTACCTGGTAAGGTCTCAGCTCGCAATTCCTTCCCAGGTCTGTGGCTCCCGCCACCAACAGTCTCAGAATCAATGCCTAATCAAGGCATAAGTAATTTCATATCAAAACCAGTCCACAGACATACAAGTCATCATACATATATCATAATAGAATTCCCCTATCCTAGGGTTCAAGCAAGCTCAGCCTACACCAGACTGCTCTCAGACCATTCAAGGTCCATCAGGCTGCATACAAACTATCTGAGTCATCCCAAACTCAGAGCATACATACACAAGGCCTAGTTTTTCTCAGTCTTAACCTCAATTATAAACAGAATGGACTGAGTTCCATTCAAAGTCTCATTTCCTAGCCTCTCAGGCTCAAAACATCACATAATCAAGGCTCTGGCATGTTCAAGAATCATAAATAAGTGACTCTACATAATTTACACATGCCACCACAGAGCCAAAATCCAAAGTTATCTAAATCAAAAACTGAAAGCTATTCCTTCA
>PYAF01001598.1:115585-127979 GCA_007407185.1 Glycine tomentella | reverse complement strand
CCTAATTCCTTAGCAATTCTTGTCAAGCTTATAAAAGACTATATCACAGGGGTTGCTATTTCCTATTGCTCAGAGAATAAATCTTTCCTACTTTAGTTAATCCCTAATCCCTTAGTGAATTAACCCTTTGACCTGAATCAAAAACCCAATCCCTTGGTGAATTCTATCAAGTTAAGCATGTAAAAGACTATATTATAAGATTCTGCAGCCACGCATCCCTATCCCTAGGTGATGAACAACTGTTATTTTACTAAGGTCAGAAATTAGAATCCCAACATCCCCATTGCGAATCCTAACCCTCAATACCTAAATAGAATGGCCAATTCTATATAAGAATAAAATAATAAAGAACAGAGTAAAATAAAACGATAAGAATTCTCATTCAATACCAGTCAAGTTACAGAGGAGTTTACATCAGTTCATGGCCTTCCCACAATACAAAATTTAGCCTGCCATAGGCTTCAAAAAAACCAAAGCTGTCAAATAAAACATGATTCTGCAGTGACCTAGCCTTGATTCTTGACTTCCAAGGGTTTAGAATGATGTAGGGAAGTGTGGAGATGATGTTGGATGATGTAGAGAGTGTCTTTCTTCAGTCCAGAAGGCTTTCTTTTATAGATGAATTTAATTAGAGTAACAAAGCCTCTTTCTGTGCCCAATTTCGAACTCAATCTTTTTAAATCAGGAAACAGCGCCTTCGCAGCGCGGCTCGCGCGGGTTGCGACGCTGATCGCGCCAGCAGTTCGAATTCATGGCGCTGATGGCGCGGGTGTCCGCACTAATCGCGTAGATAGCACGAGTTGAAAGGCTGATCCAGGCATCTGGCGCGGGTCGCACGGAATGTAGCGCTATCCGCGTGGAGCTTACGAATTGATGACGCTATTGGCGTGGATCCTGGCGCGAGTGGTGCGACTACTTCGAGTTGAATGCCTGTATTTTCCATCATGGCGCGACTCGTGATGATGCTGGCGCGATCCGCGCGGGACTTTGAACCTTGTTTTCTTCTTTATATGGTTGAATCTCCTCTTTTTGGCCCTGAAAACACATCTTGGTAATAAAATGAGCTATAATCAAATATAATTGACAAACTAGCCTATAACTAATCTAATTTCTAATGATTTAATCGAAATATAACCTAAAACTATCCTAAAACTAAGATGTGTTTGCAACACTCTACAACATCTTGAATGTCCCCATTCAAATCATTCAAAAATCTAGCCATTGCAGCCTCTTTATCAAATAAATCTCCATCTCCTTGTAATAATCATCAATACTTTTACTTCCTTGATAGAGCCTTTGTAACTTGTTATGCATTTCTAATACATATTGAGGTGGGACAAATCTCTCCCTCATGATTCTCTTCATTACCTCCCATGTGTCTGATCTACGTCTTCTTAATCTTTCTCTCTCCATTTGCACTTGATTCCACCACGCCATGGCATATCCCTCAAATTATAAGCTAGCCAACTTCATTTTCTTTTCTTCACTAAAATTGTGACAATCGAAAACTTGGTTGACTTTCATTTCCCAATCAAGGTAAGCCTCCAGGTCACAAGTACCTAGGAACTTGGGAATTTTGACATTCACATCATCCATGTCATCCCTATTATTCTGATGCCTATGTCTTCTACCATCTTCATAGCCATCATCACTCCCTTGAGGTGAATGAGGTGATCTATGATGCCTCCTCCTCTCTCTGTCTTCCATTCTCTCACTCAACTCTTGAGTGCTTCTTTGTATCTCATCAAATTTGTCTCCCATCCTCCTCTAAGCATTTCTTCACAACTTATCAATTTGCTTAACCAATGAAGCCATTAGCCTAGTGGATCTAAGGGAAGGTAGATCACTATCACTTTTGGACACCATTGCTACAAGAAAAAGGTTAGAAAAAGAAAAATTATTGGACCTTACCACTCACTAAGTGTTTACACTCTTCGACACTCATTTTTTACACTTATAAGACTTTTTCTATAAGTTTCACTCTTGTCTTTTTTTCACTCTCTAACTTTTCTTTAGCGCTTGAGATCAACCAAAGATTTCAATTCAAGGAGTATCCAAAGTGAAAGATGAAAAAAATCCAAAGTAAACTTAAGAGGTCAAGGAAGAAAGAAAACTCTAAGACAAAACCTTAGAAATTTAGAAGACAAGCAATAAAAGTTAAAAAAGAAAATATAACTCAAAAGGAATGCCAAACAAGACAAATAGGAAGATATAAAAAAATGCAAGATGAGAGTACTAGATTTTAAAATTTTTTCTAATTTTTTTTGCACACTCGGATCCTCATATTTTTTATATTTTCATTTTGACCCTAAAATATTTTTTAATATTTGTTCTTTGGTTCTTCGTATTTTCTCTTTTAGGACCAAAAACTTTTGATATTTGCACAATACTCTGATACTATCTAGACAGAATTTTAAAGATCAAACTTTTAAATTTTTCAGTAGCGCTATGAGTTTCATGAAGAATTTAAAGAAAACTCATACTCGAATCAACTCTGAATTCAACAAAAAGATAGGGTAATTGAAGGAAAATGCTAGATAACTCAGAAAAACACATAAGAAACACAAAATTAAACACAAACAAGCAACAATAAAAGGATTTTTATTTTTTTATTTTTTTTTAAAAAATAATAAAAATAAAAACAAAATCTGCACCTAAATTAATAAAAATCTTTTCGAATTGTTCTTTAGATTCAAGTTTTGATTACCACATGATGACGACCAAGGCATGTGCGCTAAGCAAGCTCTCCTACAATCTTCAAGGTGCTCCAATTCAGCTCCTTGTGTCTTCCTTCATCCTTGCCCTTGTTAAATTTGTTAAATAGTCCAACCATGATTCTCTTAGTCATCTCTTCTTGTAAAAGCTTGGCTTTGGACCTTTCAATTCATGGAATGCTTCTAGAACTTCATGCTCTTTGGATAGTTATCTATCAAAATGACAGAGGACTAAAAGATGTTGGTGTAACTTTCAACAAAGTCACCAAGTACAAGAATCTGATGAAGGACCCGTCCACTAACACTGCTTCTATGTCCAAAGAAAAGGGCAAAGAGAGATTTGGCACAGGCCCCTTATTGCTAGAACACAAACTTCTAGCTTATGTGCTCACTTGGATCATCATCCTATGGCGAGTGATAGTGACGGCAGCAGCTAGAGCCACTGCCGTAGCTAAGGTCAACCACAGATAGAATCATTGGACCTACATTTTTAGGAGGTTCAGTTGATTTGTCCCTTCTCCAGTCTTATAGGGACCACTATGTAGGCAATGTTTGGATCCATCAGGAGTTGAAGCTTGTCAGCCATGGTGCTCTAGTGTTACCTCTCCCTACTCATCTACAAGTTAGGGCTTACGTGGAGTAGTGGGCGTTATTAGCTCTTGTTGTGGCACGATATCTTGCAAAAACACGAGCTTAGTGAATGCCTTTTTTGAGAGGTGGCACCAGGAGACATATTCCTTCCATCTACCTGTTGGAGAGATGACTATTACTCTAGAAGATGTATCTTGTTTGTTGCACTTGCCTATGACAGGTAGAACCATTGATCATATCCCTTTATTCTTTAACAGAGAGGTGGTGAAGATTCTACTAATGACTCATCTTGGCATCCTAATAGAGACAAAGGCTGCAGCGGCGACAAACATAGGTGTTAGGGTGAGGTTAACGTGGGTGGAAGACATTTATCACCGCTATGTTGAGTCAGGCTCATATGTTTGGGCTACCATGACTTATCTCTTGCATTTGATCGATAGTACAATATTTTCCAACAAGCCCTCGATTCATGTCCATGTCGCTTACCTCCTGTACCTCAATAACCTTGATGCTTGTCACGAGTTATGACCATTTCTCCTATGCGAGCCAGTATACCAGTAAGCACTGTAGAGGTTATATGATGTTACTCATGGTAAGTAAAATATTTTAGTATTTTAATTATTTTTTATTACTGTAATTAATAATTGTTACAGTCATGGGTGTTTGCGCATATGAAAAGTGTTGGCTACTCATAGTGAATGGAGAATTATGAGGTGGAGAATTGATAATGACTGTTGATTCGCTATAAATAAATAAAACTAAGATAATTTTGTAGCACAGGATTAACCTAGGTCAACTCATAGATACAATCCAATTTGGTTCCTGACTTAATCCACTTATAAGCAACAAGGAGATTTTATCAAACAGTAAACAGACAGTGAACAAAAATTGCAAAAACACAAACAAGAATTGAAGAAAAATGCAGAAACTAACAGAGTTGATAAAAGGTGTTGTAAAACAGATTCAAGAATATCAATCCAATTCACCAAACCAAGCAATGTAAATTATCATAGTTCTCATATAATGATCATATTATGAAGGTTCATTGAATATCATTAGAAGCAGCTCATCGAATTAACTCGTAATCAATAAAAATCACAAACCGGATTGAAATATCATCCAAACAATCTATGATTAAAATTTAAAATTTGGAAATAATTTTATAACCTAATTCATTTTCAATCCTAAACATATTCATAATCATGAAAATTGAAAAAAGGATTGAAGAAGAAGAAGATGAACATTCACATAGAAATTAGAATACCAAACCATAACTCAAATTCTCCTTACTTGGACTGGATCTTTGGACTGATTGATTGTTTAGCCTTCCATGATCATAATTAGTGGAAGATCCACGAAATTTGTGTGAGAAAAATAAAAGAACAAAGATGAAAGGAAGCAGAAATATAAAGAACAATGAAGAACAATTGAGAGAAAAATAGAGAGAAATTTTAATTATGAAAACTTGCACAAGAAGCTAGAAATTATGTATTTGTATCTATGTCTCCTCAAATAACTCCTAGCTACACTAATATATTGTTACTAAAACAGAATTAAGGATGGGCTTTGATTAGGCCCATCTAAACTAACTAATTATGTTAATTACATCAATCAAAATCCAAACTCGTAGCTGAAAACTCAAGTGCTGAGGTTCTGAATTCCAAGCCTAATTTGACCCTCAAAACAGAAGAATTGGTCCACGCTTATCTTTGACAAAATTGTATCTCTTTTCTTTAGCTTTCTAGGGAATACTCATATGCTCCATTTGGAGTTTTTTAGAATCATATAGGTTATGCACAAGGAAGATATGTCATGTAAGCACAAAATCTGAAAATAAGCAATAATTATCAATTAAGCTCAATTATTTGCCTAATACCAAAGTTGAGTTAAAATGAGAAAATAAGAATACAAGAGAAGTCAAATAAGCTAATAAGAAAAGAAAAATATTATACTAAAAACGCTTAATCAAGGATCCAATAGCCACCGGATGGAAGGTATTAAGAGGTACTAGGTGTGCCCTTCCTGTCAGCGAGAGACGGATAACCTACATATGGATGCTATCGTGTGGTGCCCATATGAAGACCACAAGGATATAAGGCCTTTCACATAACACACCCATTTCGCTGGCTTCATCAGATGCGAGACTAATGCGAGGTCTTATCATTCGGAAAGGATGCTTAGAAAGTTTGGCCATTTACATATGATTCCACACTAGCCACCTCCTCGTCCTATGTATCATCTTTATGATTGGGCGTAGGCGAAGTGGCAACAACACATCATTCCTTTAGGCGATGTTGTGCCATCTAAGGGTCCTTCGGCTTGCACCTATGACTATTTGCCTTGGTTTTACAAGGTTTTCCATCTCTATGTCATTCTTTCAAAGGAGGAACAACCACCACATGATCTTGTACATTTACCGCTCATCAGAATACAACTACAACCTAGGTAGCCATTGGCGAACTATGTACCAGGTGGAGACTACTCTTGTTAGGTAATGCAAATTGGATTTGTTGATTCTTTTTCCTAAATGAAAAAATAGTTACTAATTGTAAATGTTATTGCATGATTGATTTTGAATAGTGTCAGAAGCTATGAGAGCTTGTTGGACCTCAAAGTTGTGCTAGATGGCACTAGTCATCATCAGCTCATACAACAAGCTTTGCAAATGTTGAAGGAGGGCTTATCAGCTGGGTGTCGCTCAAACACACAAAGACCCAAGAAAAGGACTAGCAAGGATGGTGATAAGGGTTTCAATAAAGGTGATAGAGGTGGTTGATTATTGTTTCAGACATTTTATTATTATTATTATTATTATTATTATTATTATTATTATTATTATTATCTTTTAATGATTTGATGTAATATGTATAATTTTTTTAATGTTGTTTTGAAATATTTTTTCAGTTTATGTTGTGGTTGAATTAATTTTTTGTGTTCATCAACTATTTAAACAGCACACGCCTAGTAATTTAACAGCAACGATTTTTCAATTGATTCATAAAAGAAACATCAACAAATAAAGAAACACTAATAATACAGAGTTTTTTATTTATAAAAAAACACCCAGTGTATGATATTTATAAAGCAAAAATATGACTATACAAATTTACCATCCATCAAAGCAATGATCTCATCAGCAAATATTGGTTTTCTTGATTTGCACAACATGGCAAGGATTTCATATTTTAAAATATGATGGAACTCACAAACCAAGAAGGGGTGTATTGGTTTTGAAAACAAATCAAACTTAAAAATAGAGTTTTGAAAACTTTCGCTTCTAAGGATCGTATCACAAACTTTTTATATAAAACCAATATTTAATCAATCACTCGTCACAATATACTTTTGTTAAAGTTCTATAAAAATAAATATCTTTAAACTCATCAAATTGATAAAGAATGTGTGAGAGAGATAAGATTCAAGAAAAGATGAAAAACAAGATTTATATTGGTTCACTCTCTATTTTTAGAGAAGCTACTTCAGTATTCTAATTCAACATGAATTAGATTTTCACTATGCACTTTGAGTTCTTACAAGCAATCACAATCAATCTCAGTTCCTACCTAGGAAAAGAGACTAAGGCACCTAACCCTAGGGTCTTTTGTGAATGAAAGCCTATGAGACACCTACCCTTAGCCCAAACTTGAAAATCCTATTCTAGCATGCTTTCAGAAACTCATGCATATGTTGTATTAACATGTAAAAACATATGAAAACTTAGCAAAGGAGAGACACAACCTGATCATTCAAATGCAAGAACCAATGCTTGATTGAATGGATTTCTTCTTGATCTCACAAAATGTTAACAACTCAGTTTAATCATGAACGATTCAGAAACGAAGACTAAAGTGTGTGAGTCACAAAAGCTCATTCTAAAACACTCATTCGAATTCCATGAAAGTGTGAACGCAAGGTGACTATTTATAGACAAAATAGTTGTAACTTCCTGTAATCGATTAAATTGCTAAATTGATTATCACGAAGAATTAATTGATTAGATTCCCATTTTAATCAATTAAAGTGTTCTTTCCAAAACCTGAAAAGCTTTCAAGAACAATGTAATCAATTAGATTCTTGATTTAATCGATTAAAGTGTTCTTGATCACTCCTGGGAACACTTTTAAGAATGATGTAATTGATTATGATAACTTGGTAATCGATTAAAGTAGAGACTCGTGAAAACCAGACATGGTCTCAACAAAACTGTGTAATCGATTACAGATAACTGGTAATTGATTAAACCTGAACAAGGATCTCTCTGCAAGATTCTCAAAAGACTTGTGTAATCGATTACGAATAGCTAGTAATCGATTAAAACAGAGAGTTTATGCACTGAAGAAGTTTCTAATTTTACAAACAATATTCCTATCTCTACATGACAATGCATGATGTACATATGGATAGATTAAGACTAATATGCAACAATCAATAAAAATGTCACTCAATGAGTTGGGCATGTAAAAAGACAACTTTTTAAACTTCAAAGCTTAATTTTCATGTTGCTACCCCCATCTCTAACAATATGGAGATCAACCAAAAGTTGCATTAAACTCAATCAGACATGTGCTATTAAATTCTGAAAAGATGAAAATATTTTCTCACATCATCGTAATGTGTAAGCTCTATACATTCGTATTCGACACAACCATCACCTACGTAAATAGGTTGACGGTAAAAAAGATCGAGTAAAATTTTGTAACCTCCAATGACATCCATAATTGTTTTTCTTAAAGCATCAAGCGACATGTCCTCATTTATTGTGGTGCCTTTAGGACCACTAGGACATTCAAACAATACCCTTCAAATGATGAAAGTATGTCACCATCGCAATACACAACAACATATACACTTCCATGTTTTAAGCACTATGGTGAATATCAAGAAGCAAAGGTGTTGAGTTCCCTATTGCTATTTATATTAGATGATAAATTATTCTCTCGTAAGTCATACCAACAATTGAGATTGCACCTACAATAGAAATAGTTTATATTAGGGTCTATATTTAATACAGTTGGTATGTGTATCGTAAAAAAATATTGTTCAATCAATAAGTCACAAAAAAATAGTGTTCACTCAATAAATGCAATGTTCAATCAATAAAACACCAAATGTATTTTTTATTTGTAATTTAAAAAAAAAAACATTACAATGGAAGCATGATTCCGTTGTTTTTTCCTAACATAATATAATCATAATATCGTTGTGTTATGGGAAAAAACAATAATAGAATCACAATTTTGTTATTTTAGAGGGGGTGCAAAAAAAAACATCGGAATCGTCATTTTTTTTTATGTTTTTTCTATAAGACAATGAAATCATGATTTCGTTGTGTTAATAGGGGTGCCAAAAAAAATTACAACGAAATCATGATTTCATTGTAATGTCTGGGCTGACACAAAAATATACAACGGAATCGTGATTTTGTTATACATTATACAATGAAATTGCAATTTCTTTGTATTGTGGGGAGTGATGCAAAGATGAGTGCACAACTGAGTTGTGATTCTATTCAATGGAATCTGATTCCATGGGAAGACAATTTTGGAATAAAAAAACGAATCAACCCTATGTAGGGGCCAATAACAACCCCCTTCATTTGCTAACATACACCTTAGGCTAGCTTATGTTAAGATGAATATAAGATGAATAAATTAAAGGGCCATTTGATGAATATAAGATGAATAAATTCTATTACATGTTTCCTCCGATTGAAGATGTATCATAAATACAATTTGTGAGTGAAATGCTAGCAATTGAATTGCTTTCATCTATTCAAGAACTTATTGCACTAGAACTAAAGCCTTTACCATAGCATCTCAAGTAAATTTATCTTAAAGATGATGAAAATTTTCTTGCAATTGTGGTGAGAAGCCTCAAAGCTCAACCATAGGAGATGTTGCTACAAGTTTTGGAGAGAAATAAAAAAGCACTTGGTTGGGCTTTTATCAAATCTTCCTAGAACAACCGTTCTAGATGTATGCATAGAATTTTATTAAAAGAAAAAAATAGGTTAAACAAACGAGACAATCTCAAAGAAAACTAAACCCATTAATTATTGATTTGGTAAGGAAACAAAGTAACCAAACTTCTGCAAGGTGTGATTATTTATCTCATTTCATAGAATAAAGAGGTTTGTCTTGTGAAAATGGCAATTCCAAAGAAAACTACAAATACTGTGGTGAAGAATAAGAGAATTGAATTGATTCCAGCAAGAGTGGAGAATAGCCGAAGAATTTGTATTGATTACAAAAAAAATGAATCAAGCAACCGGACTCAACATTTTCCTTTATCATTTTTTGATCAAATGCTTGAAAGACTAACTTGAAAATATCACTATTATTTTTTGGATGGACTTTAAAATTATTTGTGTAATCACATTACACTAGAAAAGAGAATACCACATTCACATGTTTATTTGAAGCTTTTGGGTATAGACGAGGGATATGTGGTGTTATTTTCTCTGATATTGTTGAAAGTTGAACTAAAGTTTTCATGGATAATTTTAGTTTATGGTTCGTATTTTGAGACCTATTTTGGATAAAGTTATGAAAATATGCATTTAGACAAACCTTGTAAAACATAGGAAAACACAATGAGGTTAAATTATATCAAAACAATTAATGAAAATCTTTTAAAAGACTTTTATATCATCTGTTTATAAGATGATGTAAAGTCGTTAACACAAGCTTAGGTTAAAGACTGTTACCAAAACCCTTTTGTAAAACAAGCATCAAAGCCAAATTGAAACACAATGTTAAACATAACCTTCGTTCCCTACATACAAGAGCCCTTTAACTAATTCTAATCTTTAAAAAAATGGTTAATTTAGTTAATGACATCGAATTTGTATTGTTCTTCAAAAATCACTCTTAATATTTTAAAATTAATTATCTCTCTATCCACTTGGTAGCACCCAAAAAAATTACTAATGGTTGATTAGTTAATAATTGTTATTAGTTGATTAAAGATTAGCTCAGAAATAAGTAGTTGAATAAAGCTACTAAGTTAAGCCGCTGAATGTTTTTAATTCAAAGACGTTCATTTCATAAAGGATAAACTAAGGTACATGGGATTCCATAAATTGGGAATAAACGACTTAGACATGACCATATTAGACTTACAACTCTTAATTCACATAGTGCATTAAAATATAGTCTAATGCAAAAGTAACCTCTAATCCAAACCAGATGAGAAAAACATAATTTTTAGAATGTGAGTTAAGGGTTTTAACTCAATCTTACAAAACCAACTTATAAGATAAGGGTTGTCCCCATCACTAGTCGACTTGGAATCTCCAACAAAAAACAATAAAAGATGCTAGAATGGAGCGATTTAATCAGCAAGAAGATAGCACCGATGCACTTCAAGTTAAACTAAAAAAAAAATCAAAATCCTTGGACTCTTACCTTCTATATTAGAAATGTTACTTGTTGAAATTATTGGGATTTAAATGAAGAAGGTAAGGATAAAAAAAAATAAAACATATATGAATAATGTTCAATTATCTATATTGATGTGATACAAAATATAAAACACTAGCCTCCATTTATACTCATTCTAGATTCCCAATACTAATAAAATCAAATAAGAAAATAAACTGAGAAATATAAAGAAATATATAAACCACTCCTAGTAAATCATCTAAGATACTCTTAAGAATATAATCATCATGAGATGTTGCTTATATATTCCAAGATTTCTCCACTGAAGAAAGTTTACTACGCTTTAAACTTGTGAAAATTAGGTGACTCATGGAACTGGAGCTAGAGCCAAACTGCATTTAGGACAAAATAAGGCCAGGCAGGGGATTGAGTGCTAGATTTCATTCGAGACAGACAATGGTCATACTGCATTTTGGACAAAAAGACATGACAACATTGAAAACCAATGATAATACTAAAAAGACAGCAAAGCTGAAAATTGAACAAGAGCCTAAAAATGATGAATGAACATACACCAACAACATTGACCAAGGGAAAGGCGGTTCAAAATCTAAAACATAGGGCAAGAGTCAGTCAAATGGGTCAGAAGACAATTAGACCCAAAAGACAGCCAAACACCTTTCGAAAGGCCATGAACCCAGACCAATGAGGTCGGGGGTCATCAGATTGGCCACATCACGGTAAGCAAAAGAGCCAGCAGGTGAAAAGAGAAGAACTTCACAGCGTGGAAAATAGATTCACAAAGGAACAGCGATGGGAGGATGGAATAGAAGGCTCAGAAAGATAAAATAGATTGCGAATGAGATTCCTTTTTGGAATATAACTTTGAATAATACTCTATCATGTCTATGTTGGTAAATGAGGCACCGCCACCAGCATAGTTATTTCTTGTATCAGAGCGTTGGATTGATACTCCTTCAACACTTATACGGAGTATGAAACTATAAATGTATTGACACTGCTCAATATCCAAATAAAAAAACTTTGCCAACTCAGACACGCAATAGCAATTAGTGGTGTTTTAGAAATCTAGTATGAGTATAAAGGTTAGTAATTACTAATTTTCTATTACCACTAATTTTCTAGTTGAACTTGAAGCAAATTCAGAATTCCAGTGGTAATAGTTGGATTAATGTTTGCCAACTCAAACACTAATTACTATTCCAATGCAACTTTGCAGCAACAGAAGTTCCAAGTTGGAAGATAAGTATAACAAGCATTCATGACAAAAAATATTTGCAAGGTATCGGTATCAATACTTTGACGTAATATATGTTCATAGCACTACACAAGGGTTTAGGATATTATAACACTAATTAAAAAAAACTGGCATGAGTCCAGAAAACAAAATATAGCACAATGATTTATGAATAATGACTATACCCATAACATGTAAGATGAAAAATTCTACTGGCTGTTGCGATAAAACCTGAGCATTGGTGAGCATTGAACCAACTTGTTCAACACCTAACTAGGAAAAAAGCATAATCTTGTATTTTGAAAGAAATTACAATTCAAATTCATCCTCAAGCTTCAAGGCCTCTGCAGCAGCCTCTTCCTCTTCATCATCGATGACAAAATAAGGATTGTGAGCCTCGGGCTTGAACTTGTAGCCAGTAAAGACATAGAAAGCAAGTGTGGCCAACT
>PYAF01001598.1:58151-109118 GCA_007407185.1 Glycine tomentella | reverse complement strand
ATCGATTACATGCCTATACATGCATCTTAGAAAAAGACATGCTGACTGTCTTAATCGATTACTTCATGAAATAATCGATTATATTGTTCTTAGTCAAAACCCAGAAAGCTTCAAGATCATTTTAACCGATTACATTATTGCATTAATCGATTACATAGTTTAACTTGAAAAAACATGTGCTTCTGTCTTAATCGATTACGTATCGGAATAATCGATTAAATGGTTCGTTCTTGAAACTCTGAATGTTTTATAAACATTTTAATCGATTACTATCTTGATTTAATCGATTACATATGCTAAATAATCGATTACTGGAGCGTGTTTAATCGATTATTTTCAGTTAAAAAACTGTTATAAAAGGAGCCTCTTAAGCTGAGGTTTAAAACTAACTATCTGTTGTAAAATTACGAATTCTAAGCATACTTTGCTTGGGTTCATTAGTGAAATTCCCTGGGTTCTAAACATACTTTGCTTCACAAAATTCATATGGGTTTTTGAATCAAGAAGGTGAAGCATCATTCAATCAAAGCATAAGGAAAGGACTGCATATGTGATTGTAATCTGTCATTCAATCTGAGAATCATTCATTGTACATTCATTCTTGGATTATCATGTGATATCTTTCCTTGTTCTTTGATGGTGTAAACTGTTCTTTAATTTTTTTGTAAAGGTTAGTCTATTGTAAATGAGTTTCTTGCAAGTGTAGAGATAATGTTTCTCTAGGAACAACTGAGTAGTATTCTCAGTGTGTGGTTTTGGTCTCTAAGGATCTAATAGGGTTTTAGATTTCTGAACTTCATCTAGGATTGATGAAGAGAGACTTGTAAAGTTGCTTGTAAGAATATTTTTGCAATAGTGGAACTCTACTCTAGTGTTGAGTGGAAGAACTGGATGTAGCCTCATAGTGTTTGAGGTGAACCAATATAAAATCTGTGGCTAATCTTTCTCTTAATCTCATCATCTCTTAATTGCTTTGTTTGTGAATCAATTTCATTGCACATAATTCTATACTATGTTTTCTATTCTTTTGGAAAGGGAAGTTGATTGAAAATTGATTGTTGGTATTGAGACAAATTTTTAAAGTGATAAAGATCCTGTGATAACTCTGATTTTAAAATTTTAATTGGCCAAGATTCAACCAATTCACCCCCCCTCTTGGTTGTTTTGAAGTGTTCCTTTGTTTTTCAATTGGCATCAAGAGCTGGTTCTTGTAAATTACTCAAGATCACTTTTTCTTTCAAAAAGGAATCATGAATACTTCACAAATAACCTTTAAGGAGGGTGCCTCTTTAAACAGACCTCCAATGTTTGAAGGAGAACATTTCAGTTTTTGGAAAAATAGAATGAAAATCTTTATTCAATCAAATGACCCAGGAGCATGGAATGCTATTGTGAAAGGTCCCTTTATTCCAAAGAAAACTGTGGCAAATGAGTTGATTCCCAAAGAATGGGATGAGATGATTGAGGCTGAACAAAGAAATGCCCAGTATGATTTTAAAGCTAAAAATATGATCACCTCTGCACTTTCCTCTGATGAATTTTTCAGGACTGTGAGATGCAACAGTGCAAAAGAGATGTGGGAGATGCTTGAAATCACTCATGAAGGAACAGAGGAAGTTCGAAGGTCAAGGAAGCATGCTTTAATCCATGAGTACGAAATGTTCAAGATGAACTCCAATGAGAGCATTTCACAGCTGCAGACCAGATTTACACATATTGTAAATCATCTTTTGGGTCTTGGAAAAGTGTTTGACACTGAGGAGCTTAACATCAAGATATTGAAATGCTTAACCAAACCTTGGCAACCAAAAGTTACAGCAATCAAGGAGTCCAAAGACTTGTCAAAAATGTTAATGGCTGCATTATTTGGTAAGCTTCTTGAATATGAATTAGAAATGTCTCAATTAACATCGTGTGAAGATGCAGAGAAGAAAACAAGAAGCATAGCCTTAAAAGCTGCAACTGTAAAAGCTGAAAAGGAAGAGGAAACTAGTGAAGAGGATGATGAAGACAATGTGAACTTAGTAGTGAAGAAGTTCAACAAATTTCTGAGAAAAAACAAAAACAAAAGGTTCAGTAAAGGAAGCAAAAACAGTAGCAATAACAACAACCTCAATAAGAAGATTGACAACAACTTTACATGCTTTGAATGTGGCAAACCGGGTCACATCAAATCTGAATGTGCAATCTACTTGAGGAAGCAACAAGCTGAGATCAAAGTAAAGAAGGAAGGAAAAGGGAAAAGAGCATACAAAGCTTGGGAGGATAATGAGTTAACTTCTTCAGATTCTTCCATAGAAAATGAACAAGCTAACATGTGTCTCACCTCAACCATCAATGAAGAAGATGATGATTTGCTGAGTGAAGGAAGTGAGGTAAATTCTGAACTTGACCAAGCTATTCATGCTTTTCAAGAGATGTATGAGGAAGCCCAAAAACTTGCAAAAGCCAACAATAAGCTCAAAGGAAATCTTAGATGGCATATTGAGAAAATTACTAATTTGCAAAATGAAATTTGCAGCTTGAAAGAAGAAAATGAAAAACTTGTTTCAAGTTACAAATTAAATGGATGTGTGTGTGCTTCTTCTTCTAGCAATGTTGACAAGTATAAGTTGCTTCAAAAGGACTTTGATGATTATAAACAAAGTCAAGGTGAAGAGTATATGTTGCTTTTATCTAAAAACAGCTATTTGATTGATCTCTTGAGAAAGCTTTACAAGGGAAAATGCAACTTGGCTGAAATGTTAAGTGTGCAAAAATATGCTGGAGATACTTCTGGATTGGGGTATAAACATGGATCAAAATCTTTTGGAAAAACAGTTTTTGTACCTCCAAAATAGAAGAATCAAAAGTGGCAAAAGAACTCAAGAGTCAACAAATATTCTAATTTTGGGAAAACTTTAAAACTGTCACTTGTAACTATTGTATGAAGAATGGGCACACATCATTTAAATGCTATGCTAGGAGATTCTATGTGTCCAATGGTGATTGCATTTGGATTCCCAAAATAACAAGAAAAGCTAACCCTTATGGACCCAACCTTGAGTGGGTACCTTCCATTAAATTCTGATTTGTATTTTGTAGGTGTGTCTAAGGGCTAGGACTTCAACTTGGTATCTTGACAGTGGATGCTCTAGACACATGACTGGAGACATGTCACTCCTCTCAAATCTGACTTTAAAAGAAGGAGGATATGTCACTTATGGTGATAATAACAAAGGAAAAATCATTGGTGAAGGCAATATTTGGGTGTAACGCCCCCTTTCAATCATCAGGGTCATTACCAAACATTAATTAACAAACACACATATAATCATCAAAGTTTAAGCAATTTGGAAGCATAAGTTAAAAGTGACGTCATCAAAGATCACTGTCATAAACACTGTACATTATAATATGGTGAATATACATAAAATCTCTGTTTAAGTACAAAACTGTACAAATATATCCCCTCAGGATACAACAAAACCAAACCAAAGGCAAAATACAAAACATCAGAGCCACAAGCTCATGTCATCTATGCCTAAGGGTTTCAAAACACAGCTATCCCTGCACAGGCTTCTTGCCTTAGGATCTATCGGCTCCTCCTGAGGATTCACCTGCAAAACATAAGCCCCACACAAGGGGTGAGATATAAAATCCCAGTAAACTCAAGGCCCTTGAAGGTATTTCCTTCCCCTGATTCACTTTCATACATATACATGGAAACAATATATCAAACAATCATCATGCACCATCAATGCACATCTACCTGACCACAATCAAGCTATACTCATGACATACAGCCATTCATCACATCCAACACTATCCTGCAGAGGCTACATCTATGTATATAGGAACATCTCCAACCAGGAGGCTACATCTATATACTAGGAACATCTCATGGCAGGATCTCAATACATCTATCAGAGGCTACATCCGTATATATAGGAACATCTCCACCTGGAGGCTACATCTATATAACGGGAACATCTCTTTATAAGGAGGCTACATCTGCTGATATAGGAACATCTCCACCAGGAGGCTACATCTATATACTAGGAACATCTCATGGCAGGATCTCAATACATCTATCAGAGGCTACATCCGTATATATAGGAACATCTCCACCTGGAGGCTACATCTATATAACGGGAACATCTCTTTATAAGGAGGCTACATCTGCTGATATAGGAACATCTCCACCAGGAGGCTACATCTATATCGCAGGAACATCTCCTATCCTATCTCAATACAATTGCCTGAGGAGGCTACGCCTGTAGATATAGGAACATCTCCATTCGGGAGGCTACGTCTATATCACAGGAAACATCTCACATCAGGTCTTACTCAATCACATATCCTCTATCCTACTACAATAGGATACAACAATCAACCATGCAAGTCATAAGCTAGGCAACCATAGCCATACATATCAACCACCAAATCTCAGGGTGTAGCTCACAGAACAAGCATCACATATCAATGCTCATCAATTTCCCTTTCACAGGGTACAGCACAACATTCAGCAATCAGTCATACAATACGCAATTTCCACATATATGTATATCATCACACAGAACCATCAACCTATCAGGATCATGGTGGAACATAGTAAAGGATGCACAAACAAGAACCAAGAGCTTACCTGCTCTAGGCAAAATACCGACTCTCCCGTCCTCGTGGTCACCACCACTAGAGCTATCAAGCTCACATCCTACAAAACCAAATACACAATGTATCAGTAACGGTCCTAAGCCATTAGATCGAAAGGAAACTACAATTCCTTTCACATAACCCATAACAATCACTTCACAAGTGATTCTCAGACCCTCAAAAGGATCCTACTCAGCCTACACAAGGCTCCAGAGCCTCTTCTAAGACTCTGATCAAAGCATATCCCTGCTTATCCAGATCAATTCCAAACCTCTCAATATCACCACTTTCAGCTTACAAACAACATTCATACTATCTCATGAGCAACTTTGTCAACTACTTTAAGGTTCATACTAGCCAATCAATCAGCCTTTTTTCTTTGCTCATACATACTCAGAGCCAAAATCAAACTTCATCAATAATGATGACTCAAGGCTCTAACTTCATCAGAGTAACCCTCTGAACACAAAATTCTACAGAGTCCAAGCCTAATAACGGCTCTAACACCTCCAAAAACACCTCTCAAGGTACTCGAAATCCAACCAAAACCCAAACACAAAACCAACGGCTAAGGCTCGAGTTTCTTACCTCTGTGTAGTCCAGACACACCAGGGAATCACTTTCCCTAAGGTAGATCGCTCAATCAAAGCTTCCTTCGCCTCTGATTCTTCGATTCCAAGGACTCCCTTAGAAATCTCGATCTTGCCGTTTACCGTCTCTTGTCGAGAATAAAGCTGGGTCTCTAGCTTACCTCGAGGCTCTGAACACTTTCTCAGTTGGGTCGGAGGTGTTTAGATGAAAGATGGAGAAGATATAAAGCTCAATGGTCCATCAATGGCTTCCCTCTCTCTCTCTTTTCCTTTCTGATTTTCGTCCAAAATGAGCTTTTATAAAACTGACCCGAAAGTCCCGCACGGATCGCTCCAGGTTCCGCGCTAATCGCGCCAAGGCTCGAGCAACTCACGCTGTTAGCGCCACAGCCACGCGGATAGCGTGAGATGGCCGCCAGCATTGGCCTGATTCAACAATTCCACGCGGATCGCACCATGCCCTGCGCTGATCTCGCCACAGGTTCGAACCAGCCACGCAAGTAGCGCCATGTCCACGCTAATAGCGTCACAAGGCCGAAAGCATTGTCCTTAATCAATTCTCCAGCGCGGATAGCGCCAGACCCCACGCGGGTCGCGCCACATGTTTGAATTTGTTTTTCACTTCTCTTAAGCTTTCTTTTAGGGACTCTAAGGCCTGATTGTGATCCTAATCACAGGCTTAATCCCATGCTTAAAATTCAAGGTATTACATGGGGACAGCATTAAAGCAAAGATAATGAATGTGCTGTATGTAGATGGACTGAAGCATAATTTGTTGAGCATAAGTCAGCTGTGTGACAAAGGCTTAAAGGTGAATTTTAACAAAGAATGTTGCATAATTTCAGATGGGAAAAATGGTGAGGTACTGCATATAGGTAAAAGGAAAGGTATCATATATGTTCTTTCAATTGATCATGCATTATTCCATAGATCTTCATGTCTAATCAGCAAGGTTGATGAAACTTGGTTGTGGCATAGAAGAGCAAGTCACATAAACATGCATCACATGAACAAGCTCATTAGAAAAGACTTAGTTATTGGATTACCCAAACTCAAATTTGAGAAGGACAAACTTTGTGATGCTTGTCAAAAGGGGAAACAAATAAAGAACTCTTTTCAAAGTAAAAACATTGTTTCCACCTCAAGACCACTTGAACTACTTCACATTGACTTATTTGGTCCTTCAAGAACTATGAGTTTAGGTGGCAATTATTATGGACTTGTGATTGTGGATGATTACTCTAGATACACTTGGACTTTGTTTTTGAAATCCAAGAGTGATGCTTTCCTTGCTTTTAGAAAAATGGTCAAGCTTACTCAAAATGAGAAAGGATGTAAAATAGTTTCAATAAGAAGTGACCATGGTGGTGAATTCCATAATGAACATTTTGAAAAATTCTGTGAAGAGAATGAAATTAATCACAATTTTTCAGCTCCAAGAACACCCCAACAAAATGGTGTTGTGGAGAGGAAAAATAGATCTCTTGAGGAAGGAGCTAGAACACTTCTTAATGAATCTAATCTACCTAAGTATTTTTGGGCTGATGCTGTAAGCACTGTGTGTTATACTTTGAATAGATTACTTATAAGGCCTATTTTAAAGAAAACTCCTTATAAGCTATACAAAGGAAGAAAGCCCAACATTTCTCATTTAAGAGTTTTTGGCAGCAAGTGTTTTGTATTGAACAATGGGAAAGAATCACTAGGAAAATTTGATGCTAAGGCAGATGAAGCAATTTTCCTTGGATATTCATTGCATAGCAAGGCATATAGAGTATTCAATAAAAGAACAATGTGCATTGAAGAATCTGTTCATGTGATTTGTGATGAAACTAATCCCTCTATGGAGGAAAAAGAATTAGATGGTGATGCAGGTCAGCTGGAAGAATTAATTGATACAAGCAATACCTCAACCAAAATTGAAGAACCAAGTGCTGAAACAGAAGAAAGACCCACAACTCCTGTACAAATGCCCAAAGATTGGAGAACAACAAGAGACTTATCACTTGACAACATAATAGGTGAAGTTTCAAAGGGAGTATCAACTAGATCCTCATTAAAAAACCTATGTTGTGATATGGCATTTGTTTCACAAATTGAACCTAAGAATGTTGATCAAGCCTTGAATGATGAACATTGGATGCATACAATGCATGATGAGCTCAATCAGTTTAAGAGGAATGAAGTTTGGGAGCTTGTTCCTAGACCTTCATCTCTCAAACCTATTGGACAAAATGGGTCTTCAGAAATAAGCTTGATGAGAGTGGAATCATAGTAAGGAACAAAGCCAGATTGGTTGCTAAAGGCTATAACCAAGAGGAAGGCATTGACTATGAGGAAACTTTTGCTCCAGTTGCAAGATTGGAAGCAATCAGGTTATTACTTGCATATGCATGCCTCATGGATTTCAAACTTTTTCAAATGGATGTTAAAAGTGCATTTTTAAATGGATATATTGAGGAGGACATATATGTTGAACAACCTCCTGGTTTTAAAGATTTTAAACATCCAAATTATGTTTACAAACTGAAAAAGGCACTTTATGGTTTGAAACAAGCTCCTAGGCAATGATATGAAAGGTTAAGCAAGTTTTTGCTTGAACAATCATTTATTAGGGGGAGTGTTGATAAAACCTTGTTTATAAAAAGGCTTGGCAATGATTTCTTACTGGTTCAGATTTATGTGGATGATATTATATTTGGTTCTACTAACCACATGTTATGCAAAGATTTTTCATCAGCTATGCAGAAAGAATTTGAAATGTCAATGACGGGTGAACTCACATTCTTCCTTGGACTTCAAGTAAAGCAAATGAAGAACGGAACATTTCTCAACCAATCCAAATACTGCTTGGAAATTATCAAGAAATTTGAAATGGAGAAGAGCAAGGATGCTGCAACTCCCATGGCTACATCAACATATCTTGATACAGATGAAAGTGGGAAGAAAGTTGATGAGTCAAAGTACAGAAGAATGATTGGATCATTGTTATATTTGACAGCAAGCAGACCTGATATAATGCTAAGTGTGTGTTTGTGTGCTAGATATCAAGCAAACCCAAAAGAATCACACCTTACTACTGTCAAGAGAATTCTGAAATATCTCAAAGCTACACCAAGAGTTGGTCTTTGGTATCCAAAAGGTACTTCTTTAAATATTATTGGTTATTCTGATTCTGATTTTGCAGGTTGTAAATTAGATAGGAAAAGCACAAGTGGCACTTGTCATATGCTGGGAAGTTCATTGATCTCATGGCATTGCAAGAAGCAATCATGTGTAGCACTTTCCACTGCTGAAGCAGAATACATCTCAGCTGGAAGCTGTTGTGCTCAAAGCTTATGGCTCAAACAGCAAATGCTTGACTATGGAGTAGAACTGAATGCTATTCCTCTGCTATGTGACAATACTAGTGCCATCAACATATCAAAGAACCTAATAATGCACTCAAGAACAAAGCATATTGAGATAAGGCATCATTTCCTCAGGGATCAAGTTCAGAAAGGTAACATAAAGGTAGACTTCATTGACACCAATCATCAACTAGCTGATATTTTCACAAAACCACTTTCAAGGGATATATTTTATACACTTAGAAACATGCTAGGGATTCTTGATGAGAGTAACATTATCTAGCTTGTTTTGTTTGTGGTTTATGTAATGTGTGAAAGCCTATATGTCCTTGAATGCTAATATGTTTGAATCATTAACAAAAAGCTGCTAAAATTGCTCTGTATATGTTAAATGCTTTGTAGTAATCGATTATACCACGAGTTAATCAATTAATATCATTAAAACTCGAGTCTAGAACGAAATTTGTAATCATGTAATCGATTACACATCAATGGTAATCGATTATTCTTCACATTCTAGGAAAACCCCTTTCTCTGGAATAATCGATTACTTAGGAGTCGTAATCGATTACCTCTTATATTGAAAGAATGCTCACTCTATGATAATCGATTACCACTCGGGATAATCGATTACCTATAGCTCTATTACATGTTCTTTGGATCAAGCTCTAAAATAATCGATTACTTATGGAAATAATCGATTACGAGTCTTCTTTAACCTCTGATCACTTGAATTATAATCGATTCCATAACAAAATTAATCAATTATCATGTTTATTAACAGAAAACTCTTTGAACTGGAATAATCGATTACCTTAGCGAAATAATCGATTATTTGTGCTGTTGCCTGTCCTTTGACTGATTTTATGGATTCTCTAAACTGCTAAATCAATGCAAAATAGTTTCCAATGTTATTGAACTGTTCCAATGGCTATTGCATTTAAGAATTATGGACGTTAGGAGCCTAAACCATGCCTATAAATAGAATAGAAAGCCTTAAGGATTTGCATCACAAGCCTTCTCTGCCTTTGGTACCTCTCATGATTCAGAAGATGAATACTATACCTGACCCTTGTTACAAAAGAATCAGAAAATCTAAAAATAAGTCTGAGGTATCATCCTTCCAAAAGGACTTTAAGGCAAAGATCATGTTGATGCTTCAAAAGGGCTTCAAAGCTGAAAATTATGAAGCATTGGATAAAATAAGAGGCTGGATGCAATCCAAGCTATCCTGGACGATCAAGTATCTGAAGATATCTAGGATAGAAAAGCATTAGATTTTGTCTGATCTACTGCCTAGGATAAGTTAGATTTAGATTCTGTCTGATCTGCTTTCTAGGATTACCTAGATTTGGATTTTGTCAGATCTGTTTTTTTTATGTAATAGATTCACATTTAGTGTTTGTTTGATCTGCTTTCTATATGTAATGGATTCGGATTTAGTATTTGTCTTATCTGCTTTCTATTTGTAATAAATAAAAATTATGCTCTGTTCCATTTCTATTTGTGTTCAGTACTTAAATTCCAGTTTGAGATTGCCCTATATGCTATCCTTTTAATGAATCTATGTAATTCTAGTTTAAAATCCGCTGTGCTCACATTATTTTTTGTCTTTTAACAAGCCAAATAGGGGGAGAATTGATTAAGTGGGAGTAGTTTGATGTATACTCTGTTTATCCTTGTTTTTTATTCAAATTTTTGCCCAGAAATTAATTTGAATGGATGCTGGAATTCAGGGGGAGTTTATGTAAAACTGAATCTAATATTGATAGAAAAATGATTGATTAAATGCTTAATGAACAACATGTGCTTTAACACTTGTTTTTGGCAAAGATTGTTTGAAAGTTTTCCGGATTATAATGATTGTCAATAAATAGCCTTTGCAAATTGATCTCCAAGTACCTTTGCATAATCAAATGGAAGATTTGGCATGTTTAAAGCCAAAAAGGGGGAGATTGTTGATTCAAGTGAAGCTAAGTATCAAGGAATGAAGATCAAGCTTCAAGATTTTGGACTTTCAAACATGCACAGAGAATATGCTCAAAGGAAAGCTTGAAGAATCAATTTGATCATTTGTAAAAGGAAGTATATGATCTGATAATCCAAGTCTGCACATCATGCATCAATCATTCATTTAAAGATCATTGAATTAATTAATTAAGTAAAAGCAATTTATTAGAAAGGCACTTAGGAAGTAAAGTTTTTGGAAAAATAAAGCTACAAATAAATAATCGATTACAAGAAAAGAAGCATCGATTATTTTGTTCTTCGTGTTCATTAGAAAACAAACTATGATCATTGTAATCGATTACATATCGTTTTAATCGATTACTTAGGCTTTATATGTAAGATGGAGCTCTTTGTCTTAATCGATTACATAAGTAGTTAATCGATTACATGCCTATACATGCATCTTAGAAAAAGACATGCTGACTGTCTTAATCGATTACTTCATGAAATAATCGATTATATTGTTCTTAGTCAAAACCCAGAAAGCTTCAAGATCATTTTAACCGATTACATTATTGCATTAATCGATTACATAGTTTAACTTGAAAAAACATGTGCTTCTGTCTTAATCGATTACTATCTTGATTTAATCGATTACATATGCTAAATAATCGATTACTGGAGCGTGTTTAATCGATTATTTTCAGTTAAAAAACTGTTATAAAAGGAGCCTCTTAAGCTGAGGTTTAAAACTAACTATCTGTTGTAAAATTACGAATTCTAAGCATACTTTGCTTAGGTTCATTAGTGAAATTCCCTGGGTTCTAAACATACTTTGCTTCACAAAATTCATATGGGTTTTTGAATCAAGAAGGTGAAGCATCATTCAATCAAAGCATAAGGAAAGGACTGCATATGTGATTGTAATCTGTCATTCAATCTGAGAATCATTCATTGTACATTCATTCTTGGATTATCAGGTGATATCTTTCCTTGTTCTTTGATGGTGTAAACTGTTCTTTAATTTTTTTGTAAAGGTTAGTCTATTGTAAATGGGTTTCTTGAAAGTGTAGAGATAGTGTTTCTCTAGGAACAACTGAGTAGTATTCTCAGTGTGTGGTTTTGGTCTCTAAGGATCTAATAGGGTTTTAGATTTCTGAACTTCATCTAGGGTTGATGAAGAGAGGCTTGTAAAGTTGCTTGTAAGAATATTTTTGCAATAGTGGAACTCTACTCTAGTGTTGAGTGGAAGAACTGGATGTAGCCTCATAGTGTTTGAGGTGAACCAATATAAAATCTATGGCTAATCTTTCTCTTAATCTCATCATCTCTTAATTGCTTTGTTTGTGAATCAATTTCATTGCACAAAATTCTATACTCTGTTTTCTATTCTTTTGGAAAGGGAAGTTGATTGAAAATTGATTGTTGGTATTGAGACAAATTTTTAAAGTGATAAAGATCCTGTGATAACTCTGATTTTAAAATTTTAATTGGCCAAGATTCAACCAATTCACCCCCCCTCTTGGTTGTTTTGAAGTGTTCCTTTGTTTTTCAAAGGTAACTTATCACACAAGCCACACATACAAGCCATAGAGCCAAGATTCAAAGTTATCCAATTCAAAAACTGAAAGCTAATCCTTCATCACTACAATGCTCTGAGCAAGTTTCTCTACAGGACCCTGGGCTAATTCTAGCCTCAGCTCAAGTGGGTCACTATTAACAGGAAAACCCTAACATCAAAACAACCGGAGAAACTTGAGTTTCTTACCTCAATGGCGACTAGAAAGGCCTCAGGATAGCTTCCACGAGCTCTGTTGTCCCTGCTGTGCCTTGATTCCTCACCAACCAGTAGCCTCTGAGGTTTCTCTGGAGAAATGAATTCTCACTCTCAAGGGGTTTTCAAGCGAGGAAATGAAGGATTATAGCTTTCTAAGTGATTCTCTCAAGATAAAAGGTCTTTGGGAGGTGTTTAGGCCGAGAAACTAGGTCCTAGGAAGCTTGAGCACTCCAACAATGGAGGTTTGGGCGTGGAGAGGAAGAAAATTGTCTTCTCCTCTCCATTTTTGTGTTTTTGGCCTTTTATACTGGGTCTGCCCGAGGTCTGACGCGATCCGCCCCACAATGTCGGTGCTCTGGGGCCAACAGCGCCATCCCCACGCAATCAGCGTGAACTTCCCAAACCTGTGGCGCCATCCGCGCCACACTGGCGCCATCCGCACCACACTGGTGCCATCCGCGTCAACCTCCTCGACCAACTGAGCTATCCGCGCCACTCCTGGCGCTGACCGCGTGAATAACCCGTGAGAATTGGGTTTCCAGGGCACTTCTGGCACGACCCGTACGTCCCATGGTGCTACCAGCGCCAACCTCTCGGCCTAGTGACGCTACTCGCGCCATAACCACGCCATTAGCGTGAACTTGCCGAATGTGTGGCGCTACCCGCTCCATCCTGGTGCCCCTGGCGCCACAGCCAGTGGGTCTGGCGCCATCAGCGCCAACCCTGGCGCGACCCGCGCCACACCCAAAATTAGGTTCTCTGCGTTCGTGCTCCGTCGTCGCTCCCTGTGGGTCCATGGCTGAGGTGGCTCCGTCGTCGTCAGCTCATGTCTCCCTTGGCTAGGTAAGTTCTTCTTCTCGACTTCTCCCCCTGGCTCCGATGTTATCGATCAGTTGGGTTAAATGTTCAGTTGTTCAGAACTTCAGATATATGCATGTAAATTCAAATTTTTTATCAGTTTAATTTCAGTATATTCGAATTTGTTTCAACCGTAACCAAGATAATAAGCACGCGTAATAGTGTGATTTGTGAACTGTGATGTATACTGGTCTTGACAATTGTGCTAATTGAAGCAGGTGAAATGAATGAATATTTGTTAAACTGATATATTATGGCCTTGTTAACTACTTTGGTCAAAGTTAGCAAACTTAATTGGGATATTATCTCTTTGGCACATGGTTAATGGTTTGCACTGTTTCGCTTTCGCATCCCTTTTACTGCCACCTCATCCAGGTTCTAACTTCTAATAGAAGATCTAAGAATTATTGAATCCTTAATTAGTTTGGATTAGGTGACCAATCAGCCTGGTCCTTGTGCTTTCTTACCCTCCTGCTTTTGTTTGCTTGGGTTGAACATTATTTAATAACTTCACCAACTTGTACATATGCTTCCACTAATCAATTTTTTTTTTCTTTTTCCTTGCCTTTTGTTGTTCATACTTGTTAATCGATACTTCAACACAAAATAAAATGGTTCTCGTATATACTTGTCTACTCATGTGAATATCATTAATAATATCCTCAAATTGCAGTAGGAACCACAACCACCAATAGCATGTAAAATTAACTGATACTAAATTCTTCCAAGTGAACCTAAATGTTCAGTTAGATTAGATTTTATAGTTTATAAGTCGTATGTAGTTGGGAGCATAATTAAGGTCTTTTAAACTTGTATCAGTGTCTGGTCTGCACCTAAGTTATTTGTGTCAATGTCTGGCCACGCTTGACTTATTTGTTGTGTTAATTGTGAAATAAATTTGGTTATTTGTGTGTCTGGTTTTTGTGTTAATGGCTGGTTTGGAATTGGAGAACTTTAATGGAGTGTGGTTTCTATCAGTGTGGAGTAGGGTGGTCCAACTGTGGATGTTGAATTGGTTAATTAATTTTTGTGAAGTATCTCTTTTGAGTAAGGTATTAATGTTTCATTTGGTCCTAAGTTACTGCACTGTTTGAAAATGTTGGATTCAGGAGGATAATGTGAGTGATGACTGATGAGTACACGTATAGTGTCTTGAACTGCCATGATGTTGTTCCATGTGAAATAGTGCCTAATGGCTATATGTGCAGAAGAGTATGATTCTTTTTTTGTCTCTTGATGGGTGATTTATTGGAACACTGTACAAAGTGTTTGAAACTTGTGAGGAAGCTGAAACTATTTTGAATTGGTCTTTGTGATGGTGATTTTGGAGAGAAAGCACAGAGTAGTTTTGTGCAGTATCTATTGAGTTTGGTCCTAAGTTACAGTTTCAGGAGTGCTTATCATGTTACATTCATTAAATCATTATTGTGATAATGTGATTCATACCAACATGAATATATTATATGTAACATTCTGCTGGTGAGCTGTGATAATGTGAATATGTGATTCATACCAACGTGAATATATAATATGTTACTTATTTTATTTGAGTTATTTCCCTTATTTATAATTGCACTCATATTTGTCTATTTAGATGGATGATCTAGGAGAGGAGACAAATCTTGCATTGTTTAAATGGAGAGAAAGACGTTGAATGACTATTGTTCATGTCATATGCCTTGTAGTTTATTACTACATGATTAGAGTTCGTTCTCAAAGTAGGATAGTTGATCATATGTTGATTTTAGAGAAAGAGAAAGCACGAGAAAAAATAATGAAGCGAATTGCTAGTAGTGGAGGTCGTAAGATAATAAGAATGAGACCTATAGCCTTTTTGGACTTGTGTGCAATGTTAGAATGAGATGGTGGCCTCCAATCAACCCAACGGGTAAGTATAGAGGAACAAGTTGCAAAAACCCTCTATATTCTAACACATAATGTTAGAAATCGTGAGGTTCAATTCTGGTTTCGACGCTCTGATGAGACCACTAGTCGGCATTTTCATCGTGTGCTTCGATCAATAGTGGAGTTAGAAGACAAATATCTCAAAAAATCAGATGGGTCACACATTCCTGTAGAAATTTTTGGAAGTAATCGGTTTAACCCATTTTTTAATGTAAAAAAATTGTTTTCATATTTTGATTTAAAAACATGTATAGTTAAAAATATATTGATGATATAATAACAATGTTAGGATTGTGTCGGGGCAATTGATTGTACACATGTTCATGTCAAAGTGCCATTGAATGAAGCCTCAAAATATCGTGGTAGAAAAGATTTTCCAACACAAAATGTTTTGGTTGCGTGTTCATTTGACCTAAGATTTACTTATGTTCTGCTTGGATGGGAGGGCACTCCTTCTGATTCAAGAATATTAAAAGATGCATTCCATAGAACAGATTATCTTAGAATACCTAGAGGTAATTAGTGGATTTTTTTTGTTTTTTGATGTTCCTCTTGTTTCATTAGATATATCTTAGCAATATTTTTTTAATAGGTAAATATTATGTCCTTGATGCTGGATTCATGTTGAGAAAGGGACTGATCACACCATATAGATCAACACGCTATCACTTGAAAGAATTTTCCTCAAGAAATCCACCTCGAATGCCTCAAGAATTATTTAACCATCGTCATTCATCCTTGCGTAATATTGTTGAAAGGGTCTTTGGAGTTCTGAAAAAAAGGTTCCGTATTATTGCTAGTGGCACAAAACCAATTTATGGAATCAAAACACAAAACAAGATTATCATAGCATGTTGCATTTTACACAATTATTTGGCGATGACAAACCTGAACAAAGAGTTGGTTGCTGAGGTGGATGAAGACATTGCCAACCAAAACGTATCTGAACAATATGGAGATGACCACGTAGATGAGGATAAGGATGAAGAACATATTCGTTTAGGAGAAAATTTGAGAAATTCTATAGCAGATGCTATGTGGAGAGCTTATAGATAATGATTTGTGTCTTTCTTATGTTTGAGATTATTATGTATTTTTTGACTTCTTAATGAATTATGTGCATGTTGGTGGTTTAGTGCTCTTGGTTTTGGAATACATGTAGTTCTTTAATTTGATTTGCTATGTGAATTTGGGTTTATGTTATTATTTAGCTAGCTTATGTGCATCAAGTCTTCTTCTGTTTATTCTGAAAAAAAAATATAACTACTGTCAATATATATATATATATATATATGTATGTATGTATGTATGTATATGACTTACAATAGGAATCATGTCTGAGTAGAAGACTAAGCGAGAGACATGGACACAAGAGATAGATGATGTTCTTGTTGATGCTTTTTTGCATTAACAAAATGATGGAAAGAAAGTTGGTGGCTCCTGTTAGCTATGAGGAAAATGAAGATATGAAATCAAGAAGAATGAAGAATGCAAGTTTTGATGTTTTACACGTCCACTCAATTGATGACATTTTGTAATTTCTTGCTTAAGCTTGGTTTAAGCGGTTAAAGCCTCATAATCCTCACTAATCTTGATTTATCCATGCATTTATACATACATTAAATCATGTTTAATCATATGGTAATAAGTAACTAGATGTACAGTCATAAAGGCAATTAGATTTTTATAAAAATTGTATTTCACTGTTTTAATCGATTACATATATGATATAATCGATTAAATGCATGTGAATGGATCTGCATATTGCCTTATGAACATTTTATCGATTATCATTGACTCGTAATCGATTAAATGTGCCTAACACTGAAATAGACGTGCTTTGTGATAATCGATTATTTTACAAAATAATCGATTATCTGAGTCACTGTATATTTTACAAATGCATTTTCATCTGGTTTAATCGATTACCAGATATTCGTAATCGATTAAATATGCATTGATGTGTTTTTCACATTGTCTGTGATAATCGATTATTTGGAAAATTAATCGATTACACATGTGTTTTAGAAAATTCAGGTCATCTGAAATAATCGATTACATGATGACTTAATCGATTATTTTGTGCTTGACAAATTTCCAGATTTCTGATGAACACTTTAATCGATTATCTGGTTAAAATAATCAATTACATCAGTTAAAATAATCAATTACATTGATAAAATAATCGATTACAATTAGTTATGTCTGTTTTTTTTTATAAATAGAACAGCTTGCACTGAGTTTGAATATGAAATACTTTGTGATATATTCGTACAAGCCTTGAGAAAATCACTTTCAAGAGTTCTTAAAACACAAAGACAAAAGAGGGAGAAGAGAAAATCAAGGATGCTAAAAGTCATGAAGAGTTGCATGATATGAAGTCATTGTTCACATGTTGTGAAGTCTTGTTCAAACTTTCTGGTTAAAGAAGTCATCAAGAAAGATTAATTGCATGCATTCTCAGTTTGGTTAGATCATTCATTTCATTGAATTCACTGAGGAATAAGAGGTGATATCTTTCTTGAACTATAAGTTTGGTTATTATTTGTTGATATTTTGTGTTGTATGCGTGTTGAATGTTCATATAACAAATTGTAATCTTTATAGTTTTTTGTAGAAGGATTTCTAGAGGGAAGAATAGAGAGGGGATCTCTGATTCTTGATCTTTTGAAAAGTCTATAGGTTTAGATTTTGAATTTTACCTAGGGAGGGTAAAAGAGATCATGTAAGCTTGTAAAGATATTATATTTGTTATAGTGGAACTCTGACCAAGGTTTGGTTAGAAGAAAATTGGATGTAGTCTCCGGGGTTGAGAGGTGAACCAGTATAAATCTTGTGTGTTTGAATATTTCTGTTTGTGTTCATAATATTCTTGAAGTATTAAGTTTTGTTCATATCACAAGTTTGATCATAGCACGAGAGATTTGATTGGTTAAAGGTGAAGGTTAAAAGTTTAAGGTGAAGGTTAAAGTTTAAAGTGAAGGTAAAGAAAATTGTTTTCTTAACTGTTTTTTAAAGATACGATCATTCTTGGAAGTCTTCCTCTGTAACATTTTTAAAGGAAATTTTAAAAACTCTGAGGAAAAACCAATTCATCCCCCTCTTGTTTATTTGCATAAGTGTTCATTATATTTTCAGTTCCTTTACTTCCCAAGCTTATGAAGCCATCATAAAGGAGTTGCAACAAAAATATGGACGCCCTTTTGAGAAAGAAAAGGTGAAGAGTAGTTGGAAATTGGTAAAGAGGTGTTTTTACAAGTGTTTTGACTTGTTCAAGAATGGCTTGAGTGGATTTGTTTGGGACTGTTAGTATATGGATGTCCTAGAGATAATCTTTTATTATATTAGGACATACATGTATTTCTCATATTGTCATGAATAAATTATAAGCGCTCTTTATCTTGTTTCATATTTTGTCTCAATATCATTATTAATATGAGTAACTGGATAAAACCCTTGGAATAGAATAGGTATCTCTTGAATATCAGTGATGGGATCACGATCATGAGGATTCAAGGATGCTAGATGTCTACTCCTAAATTTTAAGTACCTATTCTAGAGACACTGAGAATGGGGATCAACGATCTCGGGTAAGACTAGCATGACTTATCTACTTGTATGCAGGTACAAGGTAAAGACCTCATGAGCTACAGACATGGAGATGTCTTAGCTAAAGTCGTGGGTAGACCTATAAGGGTATAGCTCGCACTGAACGGACCCACAAAGAGACTCTATGAGGAAATCTCACAGATAGTATCATTAGAGTAGTCTCTTATTATTTGAGTGTGTCTTTCCTTAGACCAGAAGTTTTCACTTAGACTGTGTTCTAGAAGACATGCTTTGATTGTATACCTCGTCTGCCTGAAACATGGAGACACATAGGTATACCTTTGGGCATGTCCTGAAAGAACACGAGTTTAGGGTGACTAGCTGAAGGAATTCGTCAAATCTCTGTAAAAGATTAGGTTATCTGTAAACTGAAGAAATTGGGATGACATTTACGGGACTCAGAAATCTATGCATAGTAAAAGAAATCATGAGATGATTTGCCTTTAGAGTCAGTAAAATTAGAGACTCCCTATTTTGTATTAAAGCTTACCCTAGATCGCAAGGGCTGATACGTTTCCTTACCCTAGGTTTTATGGGAAGGTAACCGAGACGAAAGAAAATACATATGGAAACCAAATAGATTTAATAGGATGATCTTATCATTTACCTAACTAGTTATGGGGCAACAAAGCATTACTAGTGCTGTGTGTTGTCATTAAATGGGTAGTAGCCTTGTTGGGCCCAAACTCATTTATGTCAGTGGCTATGTTGAGCCTAATGGGTCACATACTAACACTTTATTGTCATGACATTATAACATTAAAGGTTTTGAGCCTAATAATGGTGTTGACCCAAGAAAGAGTTTGAATACTTATCTTAAAGAGAGAGGGGCGCATGAATGGAGTTAATGGGTTTGGATAGTCTAAGACATTATTAATTAATTTAAATAGTTAAATTAATTATCTAATATTTAAATTTGATAATTTAAATATTTGAATTTAAATATGAATTATCTATAGTAGTTAATTTCATATCAAAAGGAGAATATAAGAGCTAGATTTGAATTTGAATTCAACTAGCATCTTATCATGATCATGTCCTAGATTTTAGGAAGAAGATTGAGGGTTGATTAAGGGCTTATCATACGGCTGAATATTTGATTATTATTTGGCAAAATAAATCCCAAGTAATTGACTTGGTCTTAGAAGGATATGATAGGAGGTTGTTGGCAATTTTTAAAATGCAACAACTCTATCTTTTCTTCACATGTGGGATGCTTCATCATCGGATTTTTTTGGTTAAAAATTTGACTTAAACTCTTCTATAAAATATATTCTTGTGATCATAGTTCTCTAGTAGTTTTGAGAAAAACCCTATCTATCTTCATTCTTTTCATGTGCCCCTTTGTGTGAGTTTTGAAAGAAAATTCAGCCACCAATATCATCTATTGGTGAGTCTCTTAGATAAGTAAAAACACTTTAAAACCCAACCTTTCTCTCCATTGGTGCGCCTAGCCTGCCTCCATTGGTGTTTGTTGGTGACCTTCAAGAAGTGTTCTTAAGTCTTGACAAGAAGTGGTGTGGATCAACGTTAGAGGGCTTGTATCTTCAAGCTTATCCTTGATCATCAAGTTTCGAATATAAACAAGGTAACATCTATGTCCTAAAGCATGATTATTGTGTGGTATGTGTGTTTTCGCTTGAAAAATTTTTGTTTTTTCTTCTCACATGCCTTCGGGCTTCAAGGCCCTATCTTTCAGGAACCCTATTACAAAACAATGGTGTGTTGAGCCTGAAGTTTGGGAAAAGTTAATTGAGGTATATTCTGAACTTTTCTTGCAGTGGGTATATAAAATTGAGATCAGATGCTATTATTTTTGGTGTTATGTATGTCTGGTAAATAAACTTGGTGGGTTGTGACTATTGACATAATTTATTTGTTAAAATTGCTAGTTATGAACTTTAATATTTGTTCAATAATTATTATTTTATAGGCTAAGCCTGAAGCAAAAGAGTGGATGGGAAAACCTATCCATAATTATGACAAGTTAATGATCGTGTGTGGAGGAGATAGAGCCACTGGACAACATTCTGAGACTGCAAAAGACATTAGAAACAAAATGTCATTGCCTGCAGAATCTGAGTCCACAAAAACAATTGAGGTGACCTTTGAGAGTGCTCAAGAGGTTGGCAATGAAAATGAAGTCACGACACCTGAAGTACAAGAAATTCGCAGTCATGAGGTTAAATCTAAAAAGGCTAGAAGGTCAAAGGATGAAGAAGTTGAAGGGATAAAAGTGGCACTTCACGATATTGCTGGAGCTCTTAGAGAGGGTAATGCTGTTTATGAGAAAGTTAAGCAAAAACTGCCAATTCCTGAAGCTGAAATTTAGAAACTTCTAGAGGATTTGAAGATTGAGAGACAAGTATTTACTCGTGCATATCTTTATCTTCTTGATAATCCTGAGAGGATTAGAGTAGTGATTGGTTGTCCTCTAGACAAACGTAATGAGTTGCTACTTGAGATGGTGCTTGGTCCTGTTGGTCCCTCGAGTTAATTATTGAAGATACAAACAAGCTACTTGTATTTTTGCTGTTGTCTTTGGTTTGACTTTATTTGTGTGTAGATTTATTTGTGAAACAGTAATAACACTTAAACTCTTCTATTTGTGCAGGTAATGACATATATAACAGTGGCTGCAAGGCAATCAGTTGTGTTTGCAAAGCTGGGCCAGCCAGAATTGCAGTGGATGAAGATATGCAACATGTATGGGAAATTTTGCAACCAAGTGGGAGAAGGGATAACTAGTGCATTTGTAGTTAGCCTTAGTATGGTGGTCCTGTCTTGTTTGTCTGCTTTCAGTCTTTTCCGTTTGTATGAGGGTAGCAAAAAATAGACAGACATGTCTGCTATGTTACTGATATAGTTCTTAATAATTGATGACAGTTAATTTGAAACTTATTTAATATATTTAACTACTTTGACATGCTGTATGTTCAATCCTATTATAATTTTAAAATTATGTAGATAACATTACTGTTATGCATCTCCTTTGTTTGTGCTGCAGTTTTTTTGCTTTGTGCTGCTGTCTTTGGTCTACAATGTGTTTGGTCTATGCTGTAGTTTTTTTTTTTTTTAATTTGGTTATAGCACGTTAATGAATTTTGCCATATGGTTTGTAATCACAAACTAATGGAGTAAATGCACAATTTTATTTGATGATATTAGAATTTTCTATATAAATTATTTTTTATTGTTTCCAATTACATTATTTTGAGATAAGTGATTTACTTTTATATATATATGATTTATAATTTTAATTCAAATATAATGTGACGTAGAGAATTTTAGAGTAAGAAAAATAATTTTTAGAGAAAATAATTTTAAATGGAGAATTAATTTTAAATGTGAAAATTATATAATTTTTTAATTTAAAATTAAGTTGTATTTGTAAAATATAGAGTGTATTAATTTTTGAAGCAAGGACAAAATTGTAAAAGTATCTTATTAACTCTCTATTTTCATCTCAATATATTTTTAACTCCCAAACAAGGAGGAATGAACTTCCCTCATTTTCCTCCCTTTCCTTCCCCTCCCTTCTCCTTGAATTTCTTTCCTTCCCTTCCCCTCCTAACTCCCAAACAAAGCCTAAGGGAAAAATATCAAAAGTTGTTTTTATATATGTAGAAAAGATCCTTAGCCAAACAAGCATCACTATTTAAGTCTCTTCTAATGACCTTCCAAATCACTTAAGGAGAATTCAAACCACATGCTCAGACATGTAGAATTTAGCACAATTTTGCACCATTGTGTAAGGGCGCTCTTCCTCATGGAAAGGGTGTGCTCTGTCCCTTCAGGGACATCCGGTAAAATTGTAAAGGGTGTGCTCCAAATTCTAAGCAAACGCTCCAAACTATGGCAAAACCACACTCAATTTAATTGTGCTTCATCCTTTTTAGCAAATGTGAAGCACGATAGTGCTCCTTGATCTGAAGCACAAAACTTCACTTTTTTTTTAGTGAGAAAGTTCTTGAAATCCTAACTTTTTCAAACAAGTCCATCTTTCTCTTATGAGAAACAAAAGCAAAATGGGATGAGGTACGTTAATACGTAAAACAAGACAAATTGCTCCCCAAAACCCCTATTAAGGATACACAATTATTGTTTATCAAATGCTCAATTATTCACATTATTATACAATTAATTTGGGTTAAATGTATCATTGATGATGTTGATGTATGAAGATAAATTTGAGTTGTACAATCTGTATTTAACAGTTGCAATGAGTCAAATGCCTGAATGTGCGAATTCCTTTACTACAGGGAATCCCGATCCACTAAACTGGAGGCTGTTGGGGACCAATAAGTGGCCAAGTCTATTAGAGGCGATTCTCTAACGTGATAGACTGTGTTTAAACTACATCTTTAAGTGGCTATTGTGTGCCTCAATTTAAGTCAATCCTCATTTTAGAACAACTTTTTCTCCTTATTTGCACGAAACTCAAGAATGTGGGAGAGACATCCTAAACAAGCATTGAAGAGGAAAGAAACATTTTCCTTGATTACTGTTGAAGATATTTTTCTTTTAAATAATCCCAAATTTTAGTAGAAAAAGAGTGCAACATAGATGTTTAATTAACTAATATTAGCCACGTAGTTTGGGTGTTAGTTTTGGCAAAAAAATTGTACAATCTAGCAAGCCTGATATTTGACACTATAATACCAATTTACATGAAGTATTTGTAGACAATGTCCTCTCATTTGTGAATGTAATGACTCTATGAAAGAAGTAAAAGCCTAACAACGCTGGTATGATTACACACGTGAAAAATGAAATTTTCTGAAGCTAGACCGGTCAGAGCACCTCAGGTCGACATAGAAGCTTACTAGACACTAGAAAGGAATGCCTTCTCATGCCTGTAGTTTAGGACACACACTAGAGCTTGGTTTTGCCATAGAACCTGAAAGTGTTATTACCTTGTTAAAATATGAAAATCTTTGATTTGATTCATTGAGCATCAGGGAATCATACTTACATATATTCGCATAACAAGCTTGTTTTGAAACAGGGTCTTCTTCAAATTTAGGTGGGGCTTGGCCATACACCATATCACAACTCATGTCTTCAAAATCTATGATTAAGTTCAGATACACGTGAATAAAAGTCTAAAATGATCTCAATTATTTTTTAAATTAAAAATAATAATAATCCAATAATTTTTTTGGGCAAGTTATATATGTAATCAAGAATGTAGACCTTGGCTAGTAATAGCAAGAAGACATACTAGGAGTCATTGTTAACGGAAGTCCAAATTCATTAGTGAAAAAATCTTGGGTAGGAATCTTGCACATATTGACACACATTCCAACACAGCCACTATTCTCCAGGTACCTTCACAAATAAGTATCAAGGAAACCATGGAAAAAATGGTGAAACTGTTACAACGGCCTTAATTAATGTTAGAAGTAAATTTCAAAATAAATACTAGCTATTAATCGTCCTTTTTCAGGTCTCCCAGCCTCAATTGATAGCTGTCATTCAAACAAAGATGAATTTATTTTTATTTTTGGTTGATATAAAGGGGTTCAAGACCCCAAAGATGAATCTAATATCTACATGTTTGAATTGAGATACAGATGACTTTGCGCAAATGTTCCATTACCAATCTCAAAGACATGAAATCTACCTGCACTTCTTTATATGCACGCCACTTTTTTGCTTCACTCCATTTATCTCTACTTCCATAACCTAGTGCATCTCAAGAATCTAAATATCAATGACAATATTAAGTAATATAGCAGAAAATTAAGGGTAAACAACCAATAACTCCATTAATATTTCAGCCATTTTCCGATCATCATAGATAAAGTTTATTAGACAACAAATCCTATTATGTTTTGAGTAAGAATGGAAAACGTTTAGTTTTATTCGCTGATGTCCCATACTAACCTGGAAAGCGTGTATGTTCAAAAAAGAATGTTAAGTTACTTGCAAGCTGTCTTTATTTACTTCCAATTGTACGTATAAGACGTTAAGATTTAATTGTAGAGAATTTTACATTTTAACCAAACTTCAGGGGCTTTGTTACAAAATAACTTTTATGTATGAGACTTGAAAATGACTTGGAATACAAAGGTTAGATGTAATTTACTCTTAACATCTTGTGATCCAGTTTTGCAAATCTACAAACTTGCACAAAACGGAAGCATTTGGGCAATATCACATATCACACGGAAATTTAGTTATGCATGATAGAATCACTCGATAATATGAAATGTGGTTCCTTTGACTGCAGTATGTTACTGAAAAGGTTCGAAAAACTGTTTCTGGATGTCTTTGTATAATCAACAATTTAGCACATAAATTTATACAGTTTGATTTTTTCTTGGCAAACATTGCAAGTATTTTGCTTACCTGGAGGATGCAATGTAATGTGAAGCAAAACAATTAAAGCGATTATAAACTATGTTGACAGATATAAAATTACCTCAGATGGCCCAACTAACCAGTCGAAGAAAGGCACTGTCAAAGCAGCATTAAACTCTGCAGCCCATTTTGTTGGTGGAAATAATTTCCGGAACTGCAGTAACATAGCTAATTCAATTCAATACATGCGGTAAAAGACTCAAATTGCACCCAGATACAGGCCCGAAAGCAGGCATCTATAAATTATATGTTCACAAGTTAGCCATCATCTCATCTTTATCATTTTAACTATTAACTATTTAAAAGCAGGGATGCAATAGGGAAAATGATCCATCCACCTGGGCAGGCGCACCTGGAGGAAGCATAGACAGGAGAACCTCCCGAACCACTTGTTGTTGCTGGATACGAGACCTACGCTGCATTACTCTCCTTGATACATCCACGAAACTCTCATAGTCATAACCCCAATCCCACCAACCCTTATTCTCTATAGCTTTCCCTACTGGTGCTGGTGGATCCGCAAATTTCTCCATCTTACGCGCGAAGAGAGTCATGAAGACCTTCTCAAAAATGCCGTCATTGTACCGCGTCTTTTGTCCTAAAGGAGCAGGTTCACCAGATGGCTCAGCTATCCCACACCGAATTCTGATGACTCCAGCTGCTCTTCCACCACGCAATGATGGGCGTTGGCATTGGGGTTGGGCAGGACTTGCCTGCACACCCTGCAAGCTCAGAGCCACCATCAATTCCCACTGCCGAGTTTCTGAATTAACTAACACACAACAACTGATCAAAAATCCAAGTCCTTTCCTTTTATATATAACTGCTCCAAACGAAGATTCTCAACCAATTATAGTAATACTAAATAATCAATCCCCAATTAATAACCACATACTAAAAATCTCATAATTGTGCATATATATAGAAATATATATTTATAATGCACACGATTCATGTACCCAGACTAAGAATTTATTTAATCTAAAGTCTCTCCAGAAAATCCAGCAGAGTTTCCTCCGGTTTTCAATACTTTCCCTCATAACCTTTTCAAAAGGTACTGAAACAGATCACAACATAAACCTGGTCATCATTTCACATCATAACAAGTCATCAAAATCATCCATAATATCAAGCATTCTAAATTTCCTCGTCGTAGCTTTTTGGTTAAATATAGGTAGCTTTCAAGCCTACCGTCCATCAATCCATTATCTTTGTCAAAAGACAATAATTCAATATATTTATCCAATATCAACTCAACATAAAAAGCAAACCATTATAAAATACTCATAAAGTAAAATCAATTCATAATAATAATAAGGAATTAAATCAAGTTAAACCTAATTTTCACATAAACTTTCATCCTTCCTCACCATCACTCACTCTTGATCAGTTATAATTCATGATTTTATTTTCAATTTTATTATATTTTATGATAAAACTTCACCCTAACCAAACCATTCTAGTTTTGTTGTCTTTTAAGTTTTATGAGAAAACTCACTTTATCCTCATTTTCACTTAATTCAATTTATTGAAACAATAATTATTATTATTATTATTATTATTATTATTATTATTAACTTACTAGCATTAATATTATACTAATTATTAACTAATTTATTATTTTCCCAATTCTAATGTCTTTTACATTAGAAACACATGAATTAAGATTTATGGCTATATCTTTAACATATACCTATATGTCATTAACAATTGTTGCATATTTATATATGTTTTTGTTTTCTCGTAAATACTAGAACCATAAGTCTGAGAACATTAATCCAATGTATTGGTTGAATCTATGATAGATCATCATTTTATTTTATAATTCTTCTCTAACTCACTTTCGTGTTCTGTGTTTTATTGTTGCTTGTATCATCATTTTTTTTTGTACGTTTGCAAACCTGACCCAACTAAAGCCACCATTCAACACAACTAAATATAAACGGTCATATTTTAAAATAAAAATGTCTTATTCTGCTGTTTATTCACACATATATAGGTGCAGATGACAGCATAACATCTCTTCCATTTCTTGACACTAAATTACGTGACTTGTAGTCATCTTCCTAACACAGAAACATGATCTTTTTAACCTCTTCTCTTAACCTTCCTAATGCTGAACAGATCAACCAAGACAGAAAAGGGAAAATTTTGCTCCACTATCTTCATGCGCGCAGGGGCTCCAAAGAAATTTCATTCACCATAGAACCAGAGAGAAGCATAGATTTTTATAGAAGCTTAAGATTTAAGCAATTAATATCAAAATACATAGAGTAAACGTTCCAGTACTAATATATAATCATCAATAGAAATAAAAACTTCCAGCCAAGCATTGATTCACAGCACCATGAATGCTAAATTTCCATGGAATAGGCTTTTAATTTTTAAGCACAAACTATCTCAGGAAATTAAAGAGAGATAAAGGGGTTTCTCTCTACTCCTGACCCACTTTGAGATCAAATTAATAACTAAGAACCAAATCCATCGCAACTTCCCTCAACACGATTAGCAGAAATCAGTAGCAAAAGTACACGTGTGCTCAGTGCAGAGATTATAAATATTGATCATGTATTATGATTTATTAATTATAAAGCATTGTTTAGAGGAAAACAATTAATTTGGCTGGAGAAGTATGAATACAGAGTGCTGTAATTTTGTCCCGCGTCAGTGTGTGCGAAGTTAGCAATATCTGTTGATCTGTGAAGTTGGAATAGCACCATTGTGGGAAGGCATTTCTGCTTTATATGCTATTGTTAAGTGGTTTCTGGGTACCTGTTTTGTAATTGAAATATATGTTTTGTACTCCTCTGATGAAACAGTTTATGGCATATCGTGTGTTTTTAAACTAGTTATTAGTAAAGTTATTTTCTTTTGCTCTTCAAAAATCAAGGAAAAATAAAACTTACCTCAAGTTGAACTATGCGAAGAGAGGAGAAAAAGAGGTGATGAGTTGCTCCACCGAAGCCTCCTAAAGCTCCCAAGAGAGTTGAAAGAAAGCTAGCTTAATTTCTTGATTTGAAAATGGTGATTAGAAGAAAAGATTTTTGAAACTCAAAGGGGGGTTTGCTGCTGGTGTTTACCGCATATCAGAGAGAATGGATGAGGATGAGATATGGTAACGTTGGCTTGTGCCTTTTGTGTGGTTATAAAAAGAATTCTAATTTTCATTTATTTGATTAGTAAAATTCTAAATAAAACATTATTAATTTGGGTACTAAAATTTAAATAATAATCCAAAAATTTTCAATTTTTTTAATGAAAATTAGTTATCTCACTTCATTATTTATCAAATGTTCAATATAAGAAATTACATCAATAGAATACGGGTTAGGGAACAATAGTCACTTTTACTAAATCATAAACAATTTCATTAACTTGTCTGTTAACAAATCATATTTCATAAGATGGATGAGTAACAAAAATCTTTTTACACTCAGTGATAATATTTTTCAATTCTGTCTAGTTTTCATATGTAATATTTATTTTGTCAATCATCATTTTACAATCTAATTCAATCATTACATGATTAAAATTCATGGTAGCTACAAACGAAGAGTTCTTAATAAATCTCATGCTTCACCTTCTTGAACATTCATACAGGGTTCTCTCGATGATGTTATTTCTGAAACCAATCTACCTTGATCATCACCAACACACAAATCAATTTTAGTGACATTATGAATCATATGGAAGCTAGAATTCAAGTTACATTTGAGTCATCCATGTTCTGGTTTTCTCAAGCCTTCAATGATTTTGAGTGTCTATCTTTTCCAAATGATCTTTTATCTTTGCATACTTCCAACTTTGATGAAACTTCTTCCATCTTCTAACCACAAGCTCATTTGAGACATCATTGTTTTTCCATACCTTGTCATTCCTCCTCCACCATATGCTCCATAGCAAGATAACCATTTGATCTTTGCTTTCTTCCTGGTTCCAAAAACAAGGTGAAGAAGAATTTCTTTCATGATTTGATCTGTAACAAGACCTTCTCTAGACAATGGTTTAGGTTGAGCTTCAACCAACAATCTTCATTTTTTGTGCATGTTAAAACTATGGGAATAATTGTCTCAACTTTAATTTCACATCGCAGACAAATAATGGGACACTGCACCCCTCTAGCATTCAAAGTTGCACTAATTAGAATGCAACTTGTACATTTGGAGTTGCAAGCGTGAGCATGGAAAGCATTTGGAGTTGCTGGCATGAGCATGGAAAGCGAAAGTAAAAATGGCAACAGCCTATATATTTCATGTGTTTTTCAGTTGATATTTCACCAGTAAAAGAAAAAATATTTTAATTTTTTTAGACATAAGAAAAAATAATTTATTAAAATATACAAAATATATATTTTATAATTTTTAAGTACTCAATCAAATGATTTTTAATTATATTTATCTTTTTTAATTTTTTAAGTAATTTACTTTTTCTATTTTTTTGTCTTGCATCAAGCACAACTATCTCAAATTTACTGAATCAAATACTAATTCAGAGTTCGTAGTTGCATTGACTCAAACTTTTTTTACACGTACTAAAATTTAAACATGAATTCTCTTATTAAAGAAATCATTTTCATTTATATAAATAGAAGAGGATTTTATACTACTAATTTAAGCCTTTTTAAGACCTTGATTAGCTCGACTTCATTTTATTAGCACGAAACATAGAAAACTAGCTCTTAGAAAAAGGAAAAAAAAAACTCCTGAGGCGTTCCTAATAAACTTGCACTAATTTGGCATGAGCAAGAGTCCCACATTGCAAAGAGTTACTATGATGATTAGTCAAATCTACTAAGTCAAATGGATTTTTTTTTCATAAGTATTTAAGATTCTTTTTATTTTATTGTTTTAGAAACTTTCTTTCAATTATTTAGTGTAATAATTATTTTTTTAAGAGGCATGAATTAATTAGAAGAGTTTTATAATTATGAATGCAGGGAGTAATATAATTAAGTATAACATTCTCTCCAAACATTAGTGACTCACAATTGAGAAACAATTAAGTTGAGAGAGAAATAAAGGATAATTTGATAAAAAAATAGTTTAAATTATTGATAAACTAGTGTGTATCCGTGTGTCACATGGTTGATGTATTTTCTTTTATTTGCATGAATGTAAAAGCGAAATGAATAATGATTTACTTAAAATTTGATTATAGACATCAATTTTATTCATTTAAAAAAATTTAAATAAAATTATTATTCTTATTATAATGAGTTAAAAAATAATTTTCAGCCTAATAATTTAGATGGTAATGTGTGAAAATCTCCAAATAATAATTTGCAAATAAGAAATATTTAAATCTAATGGCAAAAGAACCCAAATAATACTTTTTTAATAAAAAATTATCAATTTGGGGCTGTTTGAAAACATTTTACAACTCTGGGGCAGGAAGACACGTCCAAAATGGGCGTGATTTGTCACGCCCAATCTGGGCGTGACCAGTCACACCCATTTTGGGCGTGTCTCCCTCCTATATAAGCTAGATTTTTTTACTTTTTCACCATTTTTATTGTTTCGCCTTCTCTCTAAAAGTTTCGGAAGCACACCTCTGTTAGGTTTTGAGTGATTTATCTTTGCAGCGAATCTCTACCAACAAGTAAGTTAATTTATTATGAGTATTATTTAATATGTTTTATTATTGAATTATAAATTTGTTAGAGCCTTATTATTTAATTAGTTTTGTAGATAACTGTTAGGTATTAGTTTCTAGGATTTAGTTTAGGTTTGGATTTAGTTGTTAATTACAATTATTTTAATAAATTTACTTAGTTTAGTTTAGGGTTGAAGGGTTAGGGAATATGGTTTTATGTTTAGGGTTTAGGATTTTAGGGTTTGGAGTTTAGGGTTTAGTTGTCTAATTAAAATTATTTGACTAAATTTATTTAGTGTTTAGAGTTTAAGGGTTAGGGATTAGATTAGGGTTTATGATTTAGTTTACGGTTTAGTTTAGGGTTTAGGATTGCTAGGGCCATATTATTTAACTAGTTTTGTAGATAACTGTTAGGTATTAGTATATATGGTTTAGTTTAATTTAGGGTTTAGTGTTTAGTTATTAATTACAATTATTTTACGAAATCTACTTAGTTCAATTTAGGGATGAATGTTTAGGTTTAGGGTTTTGTGTGTAGGGTTAAGTTTAGGATTTTAGGGTTTAGGGTTTAGTTGTTAATGACAATTATTTTACCAAATTTACTTAGTTCAATTTAGGGTTGAAGGGTTAGGGAATATAGGGCTTAGTTTAGGATTTTAGGGTTTAGGATTTAGTTGTTAAATTAAAATTATTTTACTAAATTTAGTTAGTGTTTAGGGTTCAATGGTTAGGGATTAGGGTTTAGTTTAGTGATTAGGATTTTAGGGTTTTGGGTTTAGTGTTTAGGATTTAGTTGTTAAATAAAAATTATTTTACTAAATGTAATTAGTGTTTATGGTTCAATGGTTAGGGATTAGGGTTTAGTTTAGTGATTAGGATTTTAGGGTTTTGGGTTTAGTGTTTAGGATTTAGCTGTTAAATTAAAATTATTTTACTAAATGTACTTAGTGTTTAGGGTTCAATGGTTAGGGATTAGGGTTTAGTTTAGTGATTAGGATTTTAGGGTTTAGGTTTTAGTGTTTAGGATTTAGTGTTTAGCATTTAGTTACTTTAGATTCCATTCCAAACCCATAAACTTTTCCTTTCTTTGATGTAGCTACATCACACCACATGTGCGTGTAAATTCCTTCTGTCATCACCATTATAAGCCTAATAAGTGTTTCATAAGAAACCAAAATAGAATTAAAACAACAACACAAACAATTACACGATTATAAACATGAAAGTTCATTATGTTTGCATGTTGTAATCTCCTATCCACCTATGTGTTGTCCTTATGTTGGTGCATGCGATGGAACAACTGCAATGAAGTAGGAGTGGTTCCAGTCTCTTTCATCTAAAATAGAACAAAGAATACAAGATATTGTTAGATTTTAAGTTAAACTAATAGATTATTACACTAAACCATGAGATAAACAATACAATAAATTCTATGCTGTGAAGGACTAATAGAGCCATCAGTGTGAGATGCTCCACAATTAGATGCTCGATTTGTTTTTGCCTAGGTGCTCTTCTTTTTGAATCCTTCAGATCTCCAATGCTTGCACAATCTCTCCTAGACACCATCTGTAATCCAGTGTGGTTTATCCATTGTGGGTCGATCCTTATTTAGATTATTTTTCAGCAATATTGAACCTCGTATTTCAAAATTCTTTTTTGCCTAATGTGATTGTGAAGCACATGGTGGATTTTGAGAAGTCGTCTGTGCATGATATGCAGTATGTTGTTTCATTGGATGACTCTTAGAAGCTTTTCCTTTAAGGTTTAGGGTTTTAGTGTTTAAGGTTTAAGGGTCTAAGGGTTAGGGTCTATGGTTTAGTTTTTAGGGTTTAGGGTTGTTAAAGTATCTCTATGAATCTCCGTTTTATTCTTTTTCTTTTGTAACCCGAACAATGTCGTTAATCTTTTTTTATGAATTTATTTATTTATTGTTAAGGCCATGTGAAATTGTTAGCGACTGTTACATAGAACTATTTTAGGGTTTATGGTTTAGTTTTGTAGAAAGATGTTAGGTATTAGGGTGTAGGGTTTCGTTTGGTTTAGTTTAGGGTTTAGGGTGAACGCTTTAGGTTTACGGTTCAATGTTGACGGTGTAGGGTGTAGGGTTTACGGGTTAGAGTTTAGGGTTTAAGGGATTATGGTTTAAGGTTTAAGGGTGTTAGGGTTAGGGTCTATGGTTTAGTTTTAGGGTTTAGGGTTGTTAAAGTATCTCTATGAATCTTTGTTTTATTTTTTTTATGTAACCCAAACAATGTCGTTTATCTTGTTTTATGAATTTAATTATTTATGAGTAATGGTAATAACATATTGTAACACAATTTTTTCAAATTTATGTCTACAGCGAAGCTCTGCCAAAAAGTTTTTGTTTTTGTTGAGTGGAAGAAATGAGTTCAGGTGGTGAGCAGTTTGCTCGTGTTGTGTTATTTTTTAATGGAAGGAAAGTTGAAGGGCGACAAGGTGTTGTTTTTGAAGGGGAGAAAGGGCAAACATGTATTAAGTGAAGCTCAACAATGGGTGAATTACATCAGAAGATACGACAAAAATTAGGTCTACAAGACAACTAATGTATCATTTTGGTTACGGGAAAATTATGGCAACGTGAACAGTGCATGGGTTTTCAACTTGTGGATGACGAAGATATAGAATTGCTAATGGAAGAATTTTTCAACTTGCCAAGGAAAGATTTTATAGAGTTGTACGTGGACTTTACTGTAGTAGATGATGTTTTACCCATCAGGTCAGTTCCTTTAAATTCTGTTATGCCTACATCGTCATATGCTGCTCCATTTGTAAATGTGTCTAAGGAAGATTCACATGACCCAACTTGGGTTATGGATGACGATGAAGAGGATGACGATGATGAAAACATTGCAATGGAAGATCATCTTCTTGAGGAGGATGCTAGTGCGTCGGATAATGATGACGATACTGGTGTGCATGCGACTGGATTCCAAGCAGACACTGATGTGGGGTCGTCTAAAATCCATCATCATCCGGACGTAGGATGTACACAATCAGAACAACCTGTTGAAGGTATGTAACATGACTAAAATGAATGATGAAGTGGTCTAAAATTTGTGTATGTGTATGTTATAGTATTTTAGTGTGCATGATATATTTATTCAACTGATTTTGTATTTGAAGGTTCTAAGGTCACTCCTTTTTGGGATGAAATTCCTCATTACACATATATTGATTGAAGTTATCCAAGCGAAGAAGAATCTTTTACCGGTTCCGGTTCGGGTTCAGTGCAGGGTCCATGGCAATTAGGGATGCGTTGTTTGTTAAACAGGAATTTGCCTCCAAAAAGGACGCATAAATTACATGTAAGCGGAACCTCATGAAGGAGCATCAAGAAGCATATGTGGTTGAGAGCAAGCCTAACAAGTTTAACATGAGGTGTATGAAAATATAATGAACACTTATGCAAATAACCAAGAGGGAGGGGGGGTGAATTGGTTTTACCTCAGAGTTTTTAAAATTTCCTTTCAAAATTTATAACAACGGAAGACTTTCAATAAGATCGTATCTTTCAAAACCAATTAGAAAAACAATTTTCTTCACCAATCAAATCACTCTTGTGCTGTAACTAAGTTTGTATAATGAAAAAATTCTATACTTCAAGAATATAATGAAATACAAACTAAAATCTTAAAACACACAGGATTTATACTAGTTCACCTCTCAACCCCGGAGGCTACATTCAATTTTCTTCTAACCAAATCTTGGTCAGAGTTCCACTATAACAAATATCTGTTCTTTACAAGCTTACAACTGATGTCTCTTACCCACCCTAGGTAAAATTCAAAATCTATACCCTATAGACTTTTCAAAAGACCAAGACCCAGAGATCCCCTCTCTGTTCTTCCATCTAGAAAACCTTTCTAGAAAAAGCTTTAAAGAATACAAATGTTATATGAAATTACAACACAATAACAAAACAAATATCAATCAAAAATCAAGCTTAAAGTTCAAGAAAGATATCACCTTATATTCCTCAGCTAATTCAATGATATGAATGATTCAAACAATCTGAGAATATATGCAACAGATGAATAATACTCTTTCTTGAACCTTTCTTTAACAATTAGCTTGAACAAATCATCAGTCCTTGAAAATTATGACTCAAAACACAAGTAACTCTCCATGATCTTCATCATATTTGATTTTCTCACTAAATTCAGCCTTGAGTACGCTTGAGAGCTTTAGAAGATGTTTATCACAAGGTTTACACGAGTATCTTTTTTTTCTCTTTATGAATAACTCAGACCAGGCTGTTCTATTTATAAAAAAACAGATTTAACTAACTGTAATCGATTAATTCGTCAATGTAATTGATTATTTTAACTAGATAATCGATTAAAGTGTTCATCAGGAATCTGGAAATTTGTCACGAACAAAATAATCGATTAAGTCATCTTGTAATCGATTATTCCAGATGAACTCAGTTTTCTAATACACACAAGTAATTGATTAAGTTCTCATTTAATCGATTAACACAGACCATGTCTAAAACATATCAATGCATATTTAATCGATTACGAACATCTGGTAAGCGATTAAACCAGATGAACATGCTGTGTAAATTTATGCAGAAGCTTATGTAGTTGATTATTTCTCAAGATAATCGATTATCACAGAGACTTTCTAATTTTGTGTTAAGCTTATTTAATCGATTATGAACCAGTGGTAATCGACTAAAATGTTCATAAGGCATTTTCCAGAAAACACACACATGCTGTAATCGATTATTTCAACTATGTAATCGATTAAAGCAGTGAGAAACTATTTTATGAAATCCCTAGTTGCCTTTATGAATTTCTATTGATTTTCTTATTACCACATGATTAAATCTAATCAAATGAATGTATGAATGCATAAATTATCAAAAGCTAATGAGGATTATAAGGCTTTATCAACTGAACTAAGCTTTAACAAAAATTACATATGCCATCAAATAGATTGGGCATACAAACATCAAGACTCATATGCTTCAAACTTCTTGATTCCTTGGCTTCAGCTTCCTCAATTCTAACAGTGTATTGCTCATAACGAGGGTTGCCCATGGAGGGTTAGGGTAATTAAACCAGCATTCGGTGAGAAGTGGCTTGTTTCAAGATGGGGTGACAAACACAATTGCCTAAATGACCATATTTCACAGGGTCATGGACAGCTTGATTCTGATGTTATTGCTTCACTTGTAGTAGGTATGTATTTTATAAATTTCCTCTATATGTCTTCAATAATGGTTCTTTAAGGTTGTTCATTTTAATGTGAATGTTACATTTATATTGTTAGGAATGATTAAGGAGGAACCGTCTATGTCGATTGCATTGGTTTGGGAAAGGATCACCCATTCATTTGGATTTAGTGTTTCATATCGTAAGGCCTGGTGTGCGAAGTAGAAAGCAATGGCAATGATTTACGGGAATTGGGAAGAATCATATGCATTTTTGCCCAGGTGGTGTGGCTACATGCTTCGTTTTTCACCAGGTTCTTTTTATGATATTCAAACCAATGATTAGTTTGTGGCAAATCGACTGGTACAGGGAAAATGTGTGTTTCATCGCATGTTCTAGAGTTTCGGACAGTGTTGCGAGGCATTTAATTTTTGCAAACCAATGATTTAGATTGATGGTACTCATTTGTATAAGAAGTATACAGAGAAATTGTTGATTGCCACGACTCAGGATGGCAATAATGAATGGCTGCCACTGGGTTTAGTTTAGTGATTAGGATTTTAGGGTTTTGGGTTTCATGTTTACGATTTAGTTGTTAAATTAAAATTATTTTACTAAATGTACTTAGTGTTTAGGGTTCAATGGGTAGGGATTAGGGTTTAGTTTAGTGATTAGGATTTTAGGGTTTAGGTTTTAGTGTTTAGGATTTAGTTGTTAAATTAAAATTATTTTACTAAATTTAGTTAGTGTGTAGGATTCAATGGTTAGGGATTAGGGTTTAGTTTAGTGATTAGGATTTTAGGGTTTAGGGTTTAGTGTTTAGGATTTAGTTTTTAAACTAAAATTATTTTACTAAATGTACTTAGTGTTTAGGGTTCAAGGGTTAGGGATTAGGGTTTAGTTAAATGAAAATTATTTTACTAAATTTACTTAGTGATTAGGGTTTTGGGTTGAAGGGTTTCGAAAAAAGAGGAGGAAAAAAAAAGGAAAATGAAGAAAGAAATCCATACCGAAATGGATTCTCTTCTATCCGGGAATTGGTTTGAATTGCGAGGTACCATTATGAGCTCCATATATACGAGTTTTATTCCGTGAAATAACTCGAATTTCAAATCATTTACTTGCTTTAACTACTCATGCTATGGATGTGGATCATGGCTTGCTTACCGGGACTTCACTTTTCCCTTGGATGTAAGTAGCCTCGTCTCGTGGTCGCCTGGTGGTATCTTTGAAACCTCTTTGCTTGCGGAGGCAGGAGTGCGTCTGAGAGAGTTTAGGATTTTAGGGTTTAGGATTTAGGATTTAGTTGTTAAATTAAAATTATTTTACTAAATTTAGTTAGTGTTTAGGGTTCAAGGGTGATGGATTAGGGTTTAGTTTAGGGATTAGGATTTTAGGGTTTAGGTTTTAGTGTTTGGGGTTTAGTGTTTAGGATGTAGTTGTTAAATTAAAATTATTTTATTAAATTTAATTAGTTCAATTTAGGGTTAAGGTTAGGGTTTAGGATTTTAGGTGATTTCCCTATAATATGTAGATGATATTATTATCCTATGGAACTCGGGCTGATTTGAGTGAGAAAGAAATGTTTAAATGAAATGTCTATTGTTTAGGGTTTAAGGGTTTAGCTTTTAAATATAATTTGAAAATATTTAGGTAATTTATTTGTAATGTAATTTAATTAGAAGTTATTAAATTATTAATTATTATATTGTTTTATTTATATTAAGATAGTCTCATAGATGGATGATTCATCATCTTTGGCGTTTTCACGGTCTGGATCTGATCATGAGGGTGACGGAAGGGATTCGACAATCCATGTTATGCCTACCCCTATAAGTGGGGGGTTTTGCGGAGGCTTACCCAGCGAACACACGTTTCATAGGCTGTGTGGAACGAGGACAAATGTCGAGTGTTAAAGACGCGACGTGGTAAAATCTTAGGGGACGATATTCCTGCAATCGTTGCGGCGATGTTAGGACAGGCTGGATTCCTACATGTCGCATGCATGCGACATATTCAGGTATAAAATTTTTAATTGAACAATGGTACATATGAAGTGATTCCTAAAATTTTATTTATTTATAAGTGTGCATACAAATTGATTATTTTAAACTTGACTTTAGATCGATCCTGCGTTTATCAGTGCACTGGTTGAGAGGTGGAGACCAGAGACACATATGTTTCACATGCCGCAGGGAGAGATGACCATCGCGTTGGAAGACGTGGCTGATATCTTAGGTTTAGGCACTAACGGCAATGTCGTCACCAGAGTCACATCAGATGACTGGGCCACCGTCATTGAGGAATAAGTTTGTTGTTATAGAGGCTATGTAGAGATAGGTAACACAAGAATGAACGTTGAATTGTGTTTTTAGAAATGTTTAACCTTTCTTAAAACAAAACACAAGTTATCATTTAATGTAGATTTTGTTCAAAGATAGATAGCAGATTATGTGAAAAACATGACCAAACAATAATGAAGAGATTTTCACAATAGATCAAAACGAATATTAAGATCTATAAACAAATTCAAATCCTTTGTTAGTTAAAACTAAGGAAATCAGTAAAGAGAATAATACATAAGGTTTATACTAGATTATCTATACCATCGAGACTACGTTTAGTTTTTGGAAAACCACTAAGTTTCATTAACTTTAAAAAGTTATAAGTATTCTTCATTGCCACTTTTGGATCTTACAAAAACAAGCTCTAACCCAAGCTTGATTTCAACCTAGTATTTTTTGTCCTACCAAGCCATTGCTAGCTCTAAACCAATCAACAAGATTTGTTGTTTAAGATTACTCAGTGTCTAAAAGATGATTGTCTTACAAACGAATATCACACTCAGTACTTTAGTCTTTTCTCTCAAGATATACAAAGTATTTTGAGAGCTTTATATCTATACAAAGATTTGTAGAAAACTTTACACAAGAAAGAATTAATATTTCGCGCAAGATTGGTTTTTGTGTATTGTTCTTCAAAGCTTGTTTTATATATAGCCTTCATATTCAAGTGTTCATTGTCTCACAACAGATTAATTCTTCACTCAAGATCTTCGTCGGATGAATTATGGCCCTTGGGGCATTTAATGCTTGTACGATCCTTCTTCATGCAGATAGTCCATGCTAGTAGGTTGGCATGACAAGCTCTCTAGCAGAAAGTCACTTCTTCCATCAGAACAGGTCTACATAGCTAAGCGTGCCTGTAACACCCTTCTATCCCAAGACACATACACTTGTAGTGTTTTCTAAATACGTTGGCATAATTTAATTAAAAGGATGTATTGACTTTTTTTAAAAAATAATCTTATTTTATGGTAAGAGTATTACATGCAAAATATTTGTAAACTTAAAGAAAATATATCAATAAATAACATAACTCCATGTTAAACAAATCTTGGTGCTCCAAAGTCCATATAAACCATATTAAATAAATATAGTGAAAAACTACTCATTAGGAATTTAAGTTCGTGACCCTAGTGATCAAGTAGAATCAAGCGTTAAGCGTACAATGAAATTACCAACAAGAAATAGAACGATGCATAAATAATTAAAAGAGCATAGGGATAAGAAGAGTACACCCAATCCTTAGAGAAGCTTAGGTGAACATGAGCAGAACCTCCTCGAGAGAATCACCGACGAAGCTGGTCATCGACCCTCTCTTCGGCAGAATCTCCTTACAAAAGTCACTCACTCTCACTTCCCTAAGGTCTACACTCACTTAGGAAGCAAAATAACAATAAACAAGATTAAGCAAGAGGCTAGGAGAGAAAAATGAAGTCAAGAACATGCCATGGCCTCCAAAATCCGTCCATATTTATAGGTTTCTTCCACCTGCTTGGCTTGGTCGCCTGGGCGCCCAATTTGCACTGATTCCACTCGCCTGGGCGAGCTAAGGTCAGCTCCTTGGTACTTGTGCTCGCCTGGGCGACCAAATTAGGCATGGAATGCTGGCCTTGGCAAGCTTAAGACTTAATGCTGAAGAATCCTTTGGGCTTTGTGGTTTTTGGGCCTTGAATGCTTTTGGAACTTCCCATGTTTGTTGTATGCACCTTCCTTGCTTTCTTTTTTCCTTCGGAAGCCTTAGAATTCCACGGAACCTATTCAAATATAAAGCATGATTGAATCATTCTTCCGAAACACTTTAAATACAAGTACAAGGTGCTTCTTAACTAGGTTTTAGGGAAATTTCTAAGATAAATGAAATAAATCAAAAGATAAGTGCCAACTTTTAAACATGAAAGTAGCTGAAATGTGGCACTTATCAACTCCCCCCAACCTAGAATCTTGCTTGTCCTCAAGCAATGGTAAAGATATCATGCTTTGACAAGAATCAACTTGAGTTTGATCAGAACAGATTTTCAACAAGCAGTCAACCTTTGATACTTTGAGAAAACAATTTGATGGATTTTCATGAAATCAAAATGAGGTTAGAGTCAAATTTACACTTCATTTCAAAAAGAACCTAGAGGAAACATGTGACTAATATCAAACAGAGGAAAACCTCTCAAAAAGTGTTTAATTCTCCCAAAGGTAAGTGTTTTACTCTCACATCCATCACTGATATATCTTAGATAAAATTTGCAGTTCATTTCCCATCAAATCATAACACATATTCATCATGGATCATTAGGTCTTTTATGGCTAGGCTGGGCTAGAAAGAAATCTTGGTTTTTCTAGATATTCAAAAGACCATTAGGACTAGGAGAGCAAGCTAGAAAACATAGACATTTAAACCTTTTACTTCCTATTCCTTTTCTCTTTTTCCAAGACATCTTTCTCATTTTTCTTTTTCTTTTTCACCCAATTTTTCTTTTTCTGTCATTTTTATTTTTCTTTTATTTATTTCTTTCTTTTCTTTTTCTTTTTCACATAAATAACATATAACCAATGCTAAAATCCTTTTTCCATTCTCATAACTATCCAAAAAAAAAAAAAAAATCTTCCATAGTGATTCACTCCCCCTTTTGCTCTCCTAACCTTAGGTAGGGTATGGAATTCCTATCCTAGGCTGGGGTTTGAATGAAATATCACTGTTTGGGCTCAAAGGGGTGTTCAAAAGATAAATCATTTAAGTATGTTGGGATAGCTTTTTGGCCAGTGGCTAATAATGTTTTCAAAAAGAAAGATGGCCTAAATCATATCCATGAATCATATGCCTATGACAATTAGAAATTCATGCAAAATTTACTATAGATTATATCAGTGAGATCTCTCTGTGTATAATGTCTGTTTAGATGCACACACTCACTTGGGCTCAAGGTCTGTTTTCCTGTTTTTCAACCAAATCATTTGTTTCCTACTGAAGTTATTTATCAATTTCCATGCAAAAAGACTTTTTACCTTAACTTTGATTTTTCTGAAAAAACCATTTATTCTTGTTTTTCATTTCTCAAGGTTTCCTATAAAAACTTTATTTTTGTGGTTCTGATCTTTAAAAGAAGTTCAAAAAACATTTTCACTTGATTCTTTTCAAAACACCACATATCAGTTAAGTCCCAAAAAGATTTTTACAAGCAAAAACAAAAAGTATTTTAACATGTGTAATTTAGAAAAGAAAAACTTCTATGTGCAAGCAAAAAGAAGCAAAATATAGTAACTAACAGACAAAGTACTGAATTTAAAACTATAAAGCAGTAAAAAAAAAATTAAAAACGATATCACTGTTTTTGAAGATCATGGCTGAGAAGCTTGATGTCCTCCCTTTAGCTAATCAACAAAATTTGCCACGTTCTTTTCCTTGCTTTTGCCTTCTTTTAACAAAAATGAACCTATAACCAAGTTCTAACAAAACAGATGATATTTTCTAAAGATAAGATATAAAGACAATAAAATAGAGGTAGAATTTAAAAACACTGGGTTGCCTCCCAAGAGCGCTTCTTTAACGTCGTATTAGCTGGACGACTTAGCTATGGCTTTGACTCCAAATGATTGGAAGATGTGGACGAGCCATCAACTGCTGCGTCTGTCTCATTTAAAACATCCACCTTAAAACATTCTTTTCCCTCACCAGTTTGTTTGATGCCTTCAAAAACATGGAATTGAATTTCATCATTTTGTACTCTGACAGTGAGCTTTCCTTCATCAACATCAATCATCACCTTGGCAGTCTTCATAAAAGGTCTACCAAGAATTAATGGAATTTCACTATCCTCCTCCATGTCCATTACTACAAAGTCGACTGGGAAGAAGAATTTGTTGACTTTCACCAACACATCTTCCATAACGCCATAGGGATGCTTAATTGTTCTATCAGCTAGCTGCAGCGTCATCCTGGTAGGTTTAATTATAACCCCTTCTATCTTCTTAACCATGGATAATGGTATGAGATTGATGCTTGCACCTAAGTCAAGAAGAGATTTTCCCACAGATAAATTACCTATAGTAACAGGGATTGTAAAGCTACCTGGATCTCTCGATTTTTCTGGGAGAGTCTTTTGGATGATAGCACTGCATCCTGCATCCAAATCTATGGTCTCCTCATCGGTGTATCTTCTTTTCTTGGTGAGGAGGTCTTTCATGAACTTGGCGTATTTTGGCATTTGCTCCAACGCCTCAGAAAAAGGAATGTTTATGTGTAACTGCTTAAAGATGTCAAGAAAATGCTTGTACTCCCTTTCCTTTGAATTCTTGGTTGGAGCGTGTGGATATGGCATTCTTTGGACTGGTGGTGGGGTTAAGGCTGCCTTGCCTTTGTCACTCCTTGTCTTTTTCTCCTCAATTGTCACTTTTTCCTCAATTCTTTCATTGGTTTCTTCCTCATCCTTTTCTTTTTCTTCTTCTTCTTTCCTACCAACCACAGTTCCCCTTCTTGTGATAATGGCATTACATTGCTCCTTGGGGTTGACTTGGGTATTTGCTGAGAAAGATCCTCCTCCATGCTCAGCTACTGCTTTTGCTAGTTGTCCAATTTGCACTTCTAGATTCTTGATAGAAGCTTCATTATTCTTTTGGTTACTGATGGACACTTGCATGAACTGAGTAAGAGTATCTTCCAGCTTTGTCAGTCTATCAGACTGATCTTGCTGTGGCATATTTCTATTTAGAAAAGCATTAGAAGAACTTGAAAAAGGAGGGTTAGTGGGGACATTATAAGCATTATAAGTATTAAAAGGTTGATTAGAACCTGGACCATTGCGATAACCTTGGTAATTCCCTTGATAGCTTTGTTGAGGTCTTGACTGAGTTTGCATGTAGTGAACTTTCTCCTCTTGTGGAAAATCACTAGGTACTGAACAATGGCCATTTTGATGGTTGCCTCCACAGAAATCACAACTCAAAGTTTGTTGAACTTGATGTGCTTTTTGTGATCCTCCTTGCTGAAGTTGAGGAAGTTGGCCTATTTGCTTTGTTAAGGCCTCTAATTGCTGGGTCAAGAGCTTGTTTTGAGCCAAGATAGAACTTTGAGTGTCAAGCTCTAGTACACCTTTCCTCTGAATGGGTGACCTATCATGATGAGACTGATAGTCACTTGCAGCTATTGAGTCGATGATCACGATTGCTTCTTCGGGACTCTTAGACATCATGGTTCCTCCGGCTGAAGCATCTAAGATCATCTTTGTTTGAGGCCTCAGACCACTGTAAAAGATATGCAACTGAGCGGTGTCATCAAAATTGTGGTTTGGGCATCTCCTTAACAGTGACTTGAATCTCTCCCAAGTCTTGCAGAGAGGTTCATCAACTCCTTGAGCGAAAGTGGCAATTGCGGACTTTGCGTTGATGAATCTTGAAGGAGGAAAGAATCTAGCCATGAACTTTTCTTCTAATTCATCCCACGTGCTTAGACTCTTGTTAGGTTGTGATTGAAGCCAAGTCTTTGCTTTACCTGTCAAATAGAAAGGAAAAGCTCTAAGATATACAGCTTCTGCATCCTCGTCCGGTGCTCCCATCGTGCTACACAACTCCATGAAAGTAGATAGATGCGTATATGGGTCTTCATGGTCTAATCCGGCGAAAGGATGCGAGCCAATGAGGCTAAGTAGTGCGGGCTTCAATTCTACAACTTTATTGTGAAACAGAGGGAAAATTATGCTATTATAATGCTTGGGCCCTTGTTGGTAGGCATAGTCTCCAAGTGTCCTCCTCGGTGGTTGTCTATCTTCTTCTCCCCCTTGATTAGCCATATTATCTTTTACCTGTGGTGAGGAAGGATCAATAGATGAAGTGCCCTCAATGTGCTTGTCAGTTTCTTGTTTCTTTTTCTTTCGAAGTTTCCTTTCGGTTTTGGAGATTTCCGGATCAAAATGAGATTTATCTGCAGACTTATCTCGCATAAAGGGAAAGAAAAGAAACTACAAGATTTTTGTTAAGCACAGAGGTTTTAAAATAACAAAGAAATATATACAAAGAAATATATACAAAAACAAGAAAATACTAAACTGAAATTTAAAAACAACTTAAGTAAACAAGCCAAATCCCGGGCAACGGCGCCAAAAACTTATTAGAGATTTTATACCACGGCAAGCGTACCATTGTATCGTTGTAAGTTTCAAATTTATAAAAGATCGTCTCCACAGGGATTTGGGTTTACATCGGTTGGTTTAAAAATTAACAGTTTAGTAGTTATGTACAGATAAAAGACGAAGATTCATTTGTTGTTGTTTTGCGGAAAATGTAAAATAAAGATAATGGAAAACAAGTAAACGATTACGGGAAATGAAACAAATAAACGGATACAAGTCAAGTGAATGTAGGATTGGATTTTGTCTTACTTATCCCTTAAATTGATTTTACCTATGCATTTTCTATTCTTGTTGACGCACATGTTTAGGTAAACTTAACTCGATTCCTCGCAATTAAGCCCTATGGATATTTTACTAAATATTGATTTCTCACATACTTAATTAAATACCCAAGCATTAAGATCATATTCACGTGTTTAATGCGATTGAAACATTATGCTCTATTCCTAGCAACGTAACATAACGAGTAATTTCATTCAGTTCAAACCCTAAGATTACTTTCCAGTCTCACTTAGGAATTTAAGTTCCTGACCCTAGTGATCAAGTAGAATCAAGCGCTAAGCGTACAATGAAATTACCAACAAGAAATAGAACGATGCATAAATAATTAAAAGAGCATAGGGATAAGAAGAGTACACCCAATCCTTAGAGAAGCTTAGGTGAACATGAGCAGAACCTCCTCGAGAGAATCACCGACGAAGCTGGTCATCGACCCTCTCTTCGGCAGAATCTCCTTACAAAAGTCACTCACCCTCACTTCCCTAAGGTCTACACTCACTTAGGAAGCAAAATAACAAGAAACAAGATTAAGCAAGAGGCTAGGAGAGAAAAATGAAGTCAAGAACATGCCATGGCCTCCAAAATCCGTCCATATGTATAGGTTTCTTCCACCTGCTTGGCTTGGTCGCCTGGGCGCCCAATTTGCACTGATTCCACTCGCCTGGGCGAGCTAAGGTCGACTCCTTGGTACTTGTGCTCGCCTGGGCGACCAAATTAGGCATGGAATGCTGGCCTGGGCGAGCTTAAGACTTAATGCTGAAGAATCCTTTGGGCTTTGTGGTTTTTGGGCCTTGAATGCTTTTGGAACTTCCCAGGTTTGTTGTATGCACCTTCCTTGCTTTCTTTTTTCCTTCGGAAGCCTTAGAATTCCACGGAACCTATTCAAATATAAATCATGATTGAATCATTCTTCCGAAACACTTTAAATACAAGTACAAGGTGCTTCTTAACTAGGTTTTAGGGAAATTTCTAAGATAAATAAAATAAATCAAAAGATAAGTGCCAACTTTTAAACATGAAAGTAGTTGAAATGTGGCACTTATCAATTACGTAGTTAAAACATATTTTTCATCATGCCGGATCTAATCAATTACCAATTATTGCAATCGATTACGTAGTTCAAACATATTTTTCATCATGCCGGATTTAATCGATTACCAATTATTGTAATCGATTACCTAGTTCAAACATATTTTTTATAGTGCCGGATTTAATCGATTACACGTCGGAATAATCGATTAAATTGCTTGTTATAGTTACCCAGAATCATTATGAACAGTTTAATCGATTACAGGAGTGTATGTAATCGATTACAAGTGCTAAATAATCGATTACATGAGCGCTTTTAATCGATTACAGACGGTTACAAATATCACTATAAATAGAACCCATGCTCAGCTGATTTCCTAACTTGAGTAATTCGTATTCTGAGCATTCTAGGCTTTCTAAACATTCTCTAAGTGATATTTCTGGGTTCATTGAGTTCTTGCTTCCATAAAACTCATATGGGTCTTTAAGGGATGAGTGAAGCAAGATTTTCTCTTTTCAAAGCTTAAGGAAAGTTATGTTCTGAGTTTTGTTTTCTGCATTCAACCTGGTTAAATCATTCTTATGCATATGATTCTTTGGATCTTCAGGTGACTTCTTTCCTTATTCTTTGAAGTTGTAATTCTCTTTTGAATTTTGTGTTGGTTTGTCTATTGTAAATGAGTTTCTTGCTTGTAATCTAGAGATAATGTTTCTCTAGGGGGTTTGCTGAGTAGTGTTCTCAGTGGAGTTGTCTCTAAGAATCTAATAGTGTTTTAGATTTCTGAACTTTATCTAGGGTTGATAAAGAGAGGCTTGTAATATCTTGTAAGAACTGAAATTTACAATAGTGGAACTCTACTCTAGTGTTGAGTACAAGAAAACTGGATGTAGCTTCTTAGTGTTTGAAGTGAACCAGTATAATTCTCTGTGTGTTGATTTAATTTTGCATATTTGGTTGTCTTTTGTGAATTCTTGTTATCTACTAAATTCTTGAAGCATTACATCTCTTGGGTTGAAGGTTGGATAAAGGTTCTTGGTTACAAAAGTGATAAAGATCCAAAAAGGGAAAAACTCTAATTTTGATTCATAATTTTTTTTTTTAAATTACCAAGCCTAACCAATTCACCCCCCTCTTGGTTAAGTGTGAAGTGTTCCCATATTTTACAATTGGCATCAAGAGCTAGGTCTTGTAAGATACTCAAGATCACTTTTCTTTCAAAATGAATACTTCACAAATAACCTTCAAGGAAGGTGCATCCTTAAACATACCTCCTTTGTTTGAGGGGGAACATTTTAGTTTTTGGAAAAATAGAATGAAGATCTTTATTCAATCCAATGATCCAGGAGCATGGAATGCCATAGAAAAGGGTCCTAGGGTGCCCATCAAGGTGGTAGATAATAACATGATTCCCAAGGATTGGGATGAGATGAATGATGATGAAAAAAGAATTGTTCAGTATGATTTTAAAGCTAAGAACATGATAACTTCTGCCCTTTCATCTGATGAATTTTTCAGAACTGTTAGATGTACAAGTGCCAAAGAGATGTGGGAGATGCTTGAAATCACCCATGAAGGAACTGAGGAAGTAAGGAGATCAAGAAAGCACTCCTTGATTCATGAATATGAAATGTTCAAGATGAATCAAAATGAAAGTATTTCTCAGCTCCAAACAAGATTCACACATATAGTGAATCATCTCTTGGGTCTTGGAAAAACATTTGATGCTGAAGAATTGAACATCAAGATTTTGACGTGCCTCACTAGAGCTTGGCAACCAAAAGTGACAGCCATCAAGGAATCCAAAGACCTTTCAAAAATGACAATGGCTGCCCTCTTTGGTAAGTTACTTGAATATGAGTTTGAATTATCACAACTAACCTTTGGTGAAGATGCAGAAAGAAAAAGCAAAGGAATAGCACTCAAAACTGCAGCACCTAAGGTGGAGAAAGATGAAGACTCTAACGATGAAGAAGATGAGGAAAGCATGAACTTGATTGTGAAGAAGTTAAGCAAATTCCTAAAGAAGAACAAGGGCAAAAGGTTTACAAGAAACAACAAGAACAATTCCACTAACAACAGCTCTAGCAACAACAAGAAGATTGACAACAACTTCACTTGTTTTGAATGTGGTAAACCTGGCCACATAAAATCAGAATGCTCAATCTATTTGAAGAAACAACAACAAGACAGCAAAGGCAAGAAGGAAACAAAGCCAAGAAGAGCATACATTGCTTGGGAGGATAATGAATCATCAACCTCTGAATCCTCTACTGAATTAGAAGAAGCCAACATGTGCCTCACCTCAATTGTAAATGAAGAAAATGATGATCTTCTGGATGAAGATGTTGAGGTAACTTCTGAACTTGATCAAGCTATTTTTGCTTTTCAAGAAATGCACAAAGAGGCCAAAAAGCTGGCTAAATCCAATAATAAGCTTAAAAAGAGTATTGAGGATCATCTTGCTAAAATAATGGATTTACAAACTGAAGTTTGTAACTTGAAGAAAGAAAATGAAAAACTTACTTCAAGCTACAAATCAAGTGGATGTGTTTGTACCTCTTCCTCTACATCTAGTGACAAATATGAGATGCTGCAAAAAGTATTTGATGCATATAGATTAAATCAAGAAGAAAAATATTTGCAGATTGTTTCAAAGAATCAAGAACTGATTGACATCTTAGAAAAACTCAACAAAGAAAAATGTGATTTAGATGACATGTTGAGTGTCCAAAAATAGTTTGGTGATACTTCTGGTTTGGGGTATAAAAAGAGCTTTAAAAATGTCCAAAAGACAACATTTGTACCTCCAAAACAGAAGAAAAAGAAAAGGGCAAGATTCAATCAAAAAAGGTTATCAAGAAACTCATATAAGGTTGTAACTTGTCAATATTGTATGGAAAGAGGTCATACAACTTACCATTGTTTTACAAGAAGGTTTTATGTCCCAAATGGTGAGTGCATTTGGGTAGAAAAGAAAAAGAAAATAGCTAACCCACTTGGACCCAAAATCAAATGGGTACCTTCTCCTTTGAAGTAATTTGTTCCTTTTGTAGGTATGTCTTAGGGCAAGCTCTTCTCTATGGTATCTTGATAGTGGATGCTCAAGACATATGACTGATGATATGTCCTTGCTCAAAAATCTTACTTTTAAAGATGGGGGCTATGTCACTTATGGAGATAACAACAAAGGAAAAATCATAGGTGAAGGAAGCATTGGTGATAACTTGAATACTAAAATCAGCAATGTACTCTATGTTGAAGGCTTGAAGCACAATCTACTTAGTATTAGCCAATTATGTGACATAGGCTATAAAATTTCCTTCAATCAAGATTGCTGTTTAGTTTGTGATGGTAAGAGTGAAGAGGTAATTTACATTGGCAAAAGGAAAGGTAATGTTTACTTGCTTTCTATAGACCATGCATTATTTCACAAAACCACATGCTTAATGAGTAAAATAGATGAAACATGGCTATGGCATAAGAGAGCTAGTAATATCAATATGCATCATATGAATAAGCTCATTAAGAGGGACTTAGTCATTGGCTTACCAAAATTCAAATTTGAGAAGCACAAACTATGTGATGCATGTCAAAAGGGGAAACAAACCAAAACATCTTTTCAAAGCAAAAACATTGTTTCCACCTCTAGACCACTTGAACTTTTGCACATTGATTTATTTGGTCCTTCAAGAACTATGAGTTTAGGGGGAAATTACTATGGATTGGTTATTGTAGATGATTACTCTAGATTCACTTGGACTTCGTTTTTGAAATCCAAGAGTGATGCTTTCCATTCTTTTAGAAAATTAGCCAAACTTGTTCAAAATAAAAAAAGGGTGTAAAATTGTCTCAATTAGAAGTGATCATGGTGGAGAATTCCAAAATGAACATTTTGAAAAATTCTTTGAGGAAAATGGAATTAACCACAATTTTTCACCTCCAAGAACACCCCAACAAAATGGTGTTGTGGAAAGGAAAAACAAATCACTTGAAGAAGGTGCTAGAACACTTCTAAATGAGACAAATTTACCAAAATATTTTTGGGCTGATGCAGTAAACACTGTTTGCTATACTTTAAATAGATTACTCATAAGACCTATCTTGAAGAAAACCCCTTATGAGTTGTATAAAGGAAGAAAGCCCAATGTTTCTCACTTAAGAACTTTTGGCTGCAAATGCTTTGTTTTAAATAATGGAAAGGAATCACTAATAAATGCAAAGGCTGATGAAGCCATATTTCTTGGATATTCATTACAAAGCAAGGCATATAGAGTTTTCAACAAGAGAACCATGTGCATAGAAGAATCTGTCCATGTAATTTGTGATGAATCTAACCCTTCAAAAGAGGAAAAAGCTTGTGATGAAGATGCAAGTCAAATAGAACAGAACATTCAGCTTGAGAAGATGTCAATCAATAAGAAGAATGAACCTAGTGTTGAAGAAGGTCCATCAACTCCAAGTCAAAGGCCTAAAGAGTGGAGAACCACAAGAGATCTTTCACTAGATAATATCATTGGTGAAGTATCAAAGGGAGTCTCTACTAGATCTTCTCTTAGAAATTTATGTTGTGACATGGCCTTTGTATCTCAAATTGAACCAAAAGATATCAATCATGCTTTGCAAGATGAACATTGGGTGCAAGCCATGCATGAAGAATTAAATCAGTTTAAAAGAAATGAAGTTTGGGAACTTGTTCCTAGACCTCCACTTATTAAGCCTATTGGTACGAAATGGGTTTTTAGAAACAAACTGGATGAAAGTGGAATTATAGTCAGAAATAAGGCTAGATTGGTTGCTAAAGGTTACAACCAAGAGGAAGGTATTGACTATGAGGAAACTTATGCTCCAGTTGCAAGATTGGAAGCTATTAGGCTACTACTTGCATATGCATGCATAATGGGTTTCAAACTTTACCAAATGGATGTCAAAAGTGCTTTTTTAAATGGCTACATAGAGGAGGACATATATGTTGAACAACATCCAGGATTTTCTGATTTTAAACATCCTAATCATGCTTTTAAACTTAAAAAAGCCCTCTATGGTCTGAAACAAGCTCCAAGATCATGGTATGAAAGATTGAGTAAGTTTCTCCTTCATCAATCTTTTGAAAGGGGCAATGTTGACAAAACCTTGTTCATCAAAAGACAAAAGGATGATATTCTATTGGTTCAAATTTATGTTGATGTTATTATTTTTGGTTCAACTAATCAAAAACTTTGTAAAGAATTTTCTGCAGCTATGCAAAATGAGTTTGAGATGTCTATGATGGGAGAGTTAACATTCTTTCTAGGACTTCAAGTTAAACAAATGAAGAATGGAACTTTTCTCAATCAATCCAAGTATTGCCTTGAAGTGATCAAGAAGTTTGAAATGGAGAAAAGCAAA